>BTPG01000008.1:25502695-25570195 GCA_036245525.1 Semisulcospira habei | reverse complement strand
TCCTGCAGCATTTGCATCGGTGAAAAATACATTAAAAATGCAAAGGTCACAGGCAATGTGAAGCATATTTTGGTCGGTGGCAATCGATCAGAAAACTATCATGTTCTGATTACGCCTAGCCGATAATGTCACAGAAGTGTAAAAACATTATCTTATGTAATATCTTTATGTCACGGCTTATCGACAGAATTTCCAGCTAAGTTGTCTTAGGCCTATATATAGATAGCGTTGCTTTCAAGTTGTAACCCTTTGGCTGTCGGTAGCGGTGTCTGTAGAGTTAATTCCTATAGGAATCACCTCGACAACAACTTGACCGCTGCCAACAGCCAAAGGGTTACAAAAATGGGAGTTTTGTCCGCGTACAACGGCAATATTTTTTGTTGGATCTTTTCTTTCATATATTGCTGGTCGGTGACTGATTTTGTGTCGAATGGGTCTGGATCAGAAAGCAGAGAATAACCCAACGAAGAAAAAAGCACGCTTAGAAAAGACAGTTTACAACGCAATGGAAATAAATTTGTGTTATAACTGACTTTTCTAAGCGTGCTTCTGTCTTCGTTGGGTTGTTCTCTGCATTGTACACGTTTGGCAGTCACCTTTTTAGCACCGAAGTGGAGTGTTCGTACACTATCATTTCACTCACAAACCATATAGGTGAGGCTAGCGCTGGCAGAATTGTACACAAACCAAGGGGAATCACTCAGCGCCGGACAGACAAACAGTTAGATCCCCTGCCCCCGCCTATCAGGCACCCAATCGCCAGCCCACAGAGAAATACGCAGCTATAGAATAAGACGATCATTTGCATCTTCAAAAAAGATGCATCAGGTCTCTTATATAACCCATGTCTTTCTCCGGAACTTAGGAAGTAGGCAGGGGTAATATACATACACAAACAACGGCATATTCCCCTTGGTTTGTGTACTATCATTTCAGTCAAGACAGACCGCGCAGCTGACACTTCTGCAACTTTTTGATCCATAGCCACTAACTGGGGAATCTAGTTAGGTAGGTTTTCTGAAGCCTCACTGCAGGCGAAAAAGGTCATCGGGCCGACGTAGGCCCAATACACTTTGCGCATCGTTTGCAGTGCATGTACAGTAGCGTCTTGTTTCATGCACATCTCGACATTCTAGTATGATAGGTTATTTGGGAGGATGTGTGTTTTACGACTCCCATGGGAATAAACTTGCTTTGTGCAGTGTCTCTCGTTAGCCTTCGCTTGGCAAATTTACGGTTTATGAGGATTTTAGCATAAAGTAACGAAACTTATTATGGAAAGTGTAGGCCTGATATCTTTCAGTTGTTTTTTTTCAGATTATATGTGGTGAGGTAAGCCCATGCCACATAATCAAAAATAACAAACAAGCACACAGCTCATTGTCTTTTCTGCGATGGCCTTACAAGCCTCCTCAAAGTTAACTAATTCAAGGCGCCCCGCATCAATAAGTGCAGAAGTGTCGTATAGCGTTGCCGCCGGCAACTCGCCGGCTTTTGATGCGGGGCGACTTCAAAGAGATGAACCTTATCATCTAGGTATCTGTCATGCGCTTCGAACAGACTCGTCCTCCTTCAAATTCTAGGTCCATAAACGTTAAAAAGGTATAGACCTAACTCCCTTCACTGCTGAAAAAGCGAACACCACACAGCTGCAAGAGGAATAGATTTTCATGAGCCCCCGCAGTTGCGGGAACTCATTAGGATCTATGCCTCTTGCTGACGCCACGTTATATCTCTGTTCCTTTCACGGCTGGGGCTCTTTGGCGTGTAAGTAACAACGGTTTCAGAAGCACAATCTGTTTCAACTGGCAGTGTAGGATTAACCCATTTTGCCTCGACATTTTGGAAGTGTTACTTAACGACTATGTACAAGTTGCAGGAGGTGGATTGACCATGATAATTCAAGGGTAGTGCCTGAAGGCGCCAAGCTAATCTGGCACTACCCTTGAATTATCATGGTCAACCCATTTCCGGCTGCAGGATGTCTGGGCTAAATGGGTTAAACGGTGTGGACTTAACGTCTTCTGCCATTCACCATTTTATTAACCTGCCTATTAAACTTAAACTTGAATGAGAGTCCAACGCGGCTCGCCTCCGCCACCTGAGCTACACAGGTTTCCTCTTGATCTATACAACCTGCCCAACTCTAACAGAACTGCCGGGTCCAGATTACTGATTATAATCGACAACGACTTCATCGCACTGGAAGGGTCATTTTCCCGACAGGAGCAACCAAAGCCTGAAATCACAGTCCGGTGCACAAAGCGGCAGAACCGAAGACAAATCCCAATACCGAACCATCATTTTTCACTCAATATTATCGCACCAGACAGTCCGCAGAGACGGTTGGCAAAGGAAATCCACTAGAAAATCCGTTTACATCTGCAGGAGGCATAGATCGTCATGAGCCGCAGGCCTACGGCTGTTCATGATGTTCTATTCCTCCTGCTAGCATTATATTCGTCTGTGTTCCTCGGTTGGATTTGCAGTAAGGGGCGTTTAATCTACGATAAATGCAGAAACTGATTTGTTAGAAGGAGTCAGCGGTTCTTTTCCAATCCCCGCCGCACAGACAATACTGACAATATTTTTATCTCATTGCAGCAGACTATTGCAGGGCCGGACCCAGGGGGGGGGGGTTACCTGGGTTCCGGAACCCCCCCTCCCAACTAAAAAAAAACACAACAAAAAAAAAAAAAAAAAAAAAAAAACAGTGAATTTTATTTTTATGCAAAGGGAGTTCCAAAGTTTTTTTTTTTTTTTAATTGTTTTTAAAACATTGCAGTTTTTAGTCACTTTTGATCCAAGGCACAAAGAGTTATTTATAGACAATTCAACGGAAATCCATTTCAAGGGATCCGTTTAAACGTCCAAAACGTTTTCCCGTTGAAACGACCAAGTAACCCAACCCCTAACCCTATTATTAGTAAATGCAGCCATATTTTCTTGTTCTGGCCGCAAGCCTCTTCCAGCGCCTTCACCTTGATACAGCCCTAATCCCCCAAAAACGACTTTTTAGAAAGATTAATTAAGACGCTAAGTTATTAATTATGATAATTCGTTGTAACGAACATCCGTTAAAATGACCATCATTGAATCGTCCAAAAACATCGTTGAAATGGATTTCCGTTGAATCAACCAGGTACCCAAAAGAGTTGCTCTCCTTCAGTGCACGTCTTTCCGAGAAAGATCAGTGAAAAGACGTCTGACGTCATTAAGGTTTGTGGGGGGAAGTTTAAATCTAGATCTATTTTCTTTGGTAACACTTCACTTTTGCTGTCTCCTCGAAAATGCCGAAACTGAAAAAAAACAGATGCTGATGGCAGTAGGCGACTGTCATGCTGGTTTTCATCAAGCTCCATTTCAGAAGGTGGGTACATTTTTAAATCCAATTTTGTCTCATAAAAGAAATGTAGTCAGTAGAACTAGGTAAAATTCACCCATTCCGAATTCGATTCAAATGAGCACGTGGCGATGGCGCCGGTACTTCCTTCCTGTGAGTGTAGCCTACGCTGTAGGAGCTGATACTAGCTGCATATAATGAATATCATAGATATAAAACAGCCCCACTTATTAAAATACCAAAACAGGTAACAATTAAAGTAATGCATAGCCTAAAATTTATTTCACAAAGTATTATGATATATAACTTTAAAAATGTCAATTTAAAAAATAAAGATATCGGCATCAATGATCAATATTGCTTTTATATTTATAAAAAAAATCTTTGGACGGCAAAATATCGTTTTCAATAACAAAACCAAGGGCTAAGTTATAAGGTATCGTTATCACTAGTGCAGCTTACTAGCTATGTATTGTGACGTAAATCTCTTCGGAGAGCAAAACAGAACCGTCTTGATGGCTGACTATGGAAACCATAGCCTATCTGACGCCACTTGTTGACAGCGTCGCCATCAATTGTGACGGCAACATAGCCTTTCCGGGTGCGAAACCGTCATGACGACTTCGGTTTCTGGAACGACAAGAAGCCATCATGACGGCATCCCAACCACTGCCTTTTTTACATAATAAAATGGAAAATAAAAATGTGCTGAAATTTTGCCAACTGCTGAAAATCAGCAAATTTGTTAACAGTTCCTATGCCTGTGAACAACGTGCTACAAAATAAGATTATTCACCCTTAGGCCTTTTGTTGATGAAATTTAAAATAAGCTAAGAACTAGTCAGAAAACCACTGTTTTTCTTTTTTTTATATTAAATTATTATTATAAAATTGTAGTAGACGTGTTAACACCTGCAATGCATAATCATATATAAGATGTTGAAAAGACGGTTCTATTTTATTTTACATTTTTGTTGTTGCTTTTAGGATAAAATTTCATGTTTTAATTTTTATGTTATGTCTTTGTTTTTTCTTTTTTTTTCTTTTTGTTTGTTGTTGTTGAGTAAATTGTAAAGCGCTTAGAGCTGTTTACAGGTAAGCGCTATATAAGAAAA
Source organism: Semisulcospira habei (assembly GCA_036245525.1). Classification (NCBI taxonomy): domain Eukaryota; kingdom Metazoa; phylum Mollusca; class Gastropoda; family Semisulcospiridae; genus Semisulcospira; species Semisulcospira habei. Next base: position 25,565,737 of record BTPG01000008.1, on the reverse strand, counting down.
CTTTAATAATAATAATAATAATAATAATAATAATAATAATAATAATAATAATAATAATAATAATAAAAGTTGTTTTTCTAAACGGCAGATGATGCAGTTCCTCGAAAGAGACAAAAATCAACCCAAAGTGAGACCACTGGCAGTGGAGTTCGAAACAGTGACATGGGAACAAGTAAAAGCAGTGTTGGTGAGTAATTTACTGCCCCCCCCCCCCCCCCCCCCGCCCCCCCCCCCCTCTCCAAAAAAAAAATTAAATTAAATACAACCTGAAATTGATACGTGATTGAGTGTTTCAATTTAATAATTAATATTAAACAAAATGACTGGTGGGTTCCATTGGCTATCATTAGCCTGAAGAAGACTCTACGAGTCATAAGGTAGCAAAGATTTTGTCCATCATTTGGGGGGAGGGGTCTAAAAAGAAAAGCTGTTATTTCAGATCATAAATATATATCTAAGCTTGACTGAAGTGTGTAAACGAAGACATATATATGCTTTAAATGTAATTATCTTGTTGCAGGTCTCTCTCTCTCTCTCTCTATGATCTCTCTCTCTCTCTCTCTCTCTCTCTCTCTCTCTCTCTCTCTCTATGATCTCTCTCTCTCTCTCTCTCTCTCTCTCTCTCTCTCTCTCTCTCTCTCTCTCTCTCTCTCTCTCTCTCTCTCTCTCTCTCTCTCTCTCACACAGTTACACACACAATCGTTTTAGTATTTCAGACTTCTCATAGACCCAACTTTTATTTGTATTTCAGACTCCTCCTCAAGCATTGATCAGCCTGCCGGGGGCCTGCTTTCTGAATCCTCTGCCATGCCAATGACCAACCAGCCTGATGTGAGCCTGCTTTCTGACTCCTCTTCAGATTTCTCCTCTCAGATCACCAGCAACAAAAATATCGATTTTGGTGAAGTCAATTTCATGAAACACACGCGAGTCGTTTCACTGTCAAACAGTGACAAGGAGCATCTTCTAAGGCAACACTGGAGACCATCACCTGGTTTTCAGTTTCCAACAACAGTGATAAACAACAAGAACCGAAAATTTCAGCATGAGTGGTTGCAAAAGTACTCCTGGCTTGTGTATTCTCCTTTCGAGGATGGGGCTTACTGCAAGTATTGCCTATTATTTGCAAAGTCTACTGAAAACCTGGGCAAGTTTGTGAAGACGCCATGCAAGAACTGGAATAAAGCCTGTGGTCAGATCAAAAAGCACTCGTTATCACAACACCACAAAGATGCAATGGCAAATGGAGAGCAGTTTTTGACAATCATGGATAAACCAGAGCAGAGCATCGCCAGTGAAATCAATCAGAAAAATGCAGAAAACATCGCTGCAAATCGACAAGTTCTGACAAGCCTCTTCAGGATTGTTGAAGTGTGTGGAAGACAGGAGTTAGCTCTGAGGGGCAACTGTGATGATGGCATTCTTCAGAGTGAGAACAGAAGCAATTTCAATGCCCTTTTGAATCTGTGCATCAATGCAGGAGATGAAACTCTCCGGAAACTTCTAGATACATGCGATAAGAAGGCCATATACATTTCAAAAAGTACACAAAACAGACTGATAGAGGTTCTTGGTGATCAGATCCGCAACAAGATTCTTGCAGAAATTATTGCAGCAAAACAGTTTACCGTGCTTGCTGACGAAGTCACAGACAGCTCAAATTGGGAACAACTTTCAATTATATTGAGATTCGTCGATGGAAGTCTGAAAGTTCGTGAAGAGTTCCTGGCCTTTGTCCAGTGCAGAGATACCACAGGTGAAACACTTTACAACAAGATTGTTGAGTGTCTGGCCTTGTGGGGGCTTGATTTCAACAATGTTAGAGGACAAGGTTATGACGGGGCCGCAAACATGGCAGGAAAGTTTAAAGGAGTGCAGGCACGTTTTCAAGCAAGGAACAACAAAGCACTGTACTTTCACTGTGCTTCCCATAGCTTGAGTCTGCATTGTAAAAGCATGCGGCTTGCCTGCAGTGAAAAACATGATGGGAGCACTGAGGGAACTGTCACTGTTTTTCTCAAACTCTCCAAAGAGACAAAGAAAACTTGAAGATACCATCGAAGCATCTCAGCCTGACACGACAAAGACAAAGCTTGTTGATCTGTGCAGAACAAGATGGGTAGAAAAACATGAAGCACTGGAGGTTTACACATCTCTCTTCCTGGTTGTTCACGACTGTTTGGGACAAATGTGTGAAGACAGTGACATTTGGGACAGTGAGACATTGACCAAGGCAACTGGCTTTCTCCACACCTTGAGCAGCAGTGTTTTCCTCGTTGCATTCGTTGTCGTCCGCAATTGTTTGCGTTACTTAAAACCCTTGACAGTGAAGCTCCAGAAAAGAACAAAAGATGTTGTCGATGCCTACAGGGAAATCAAAGAGGTCAGTAACTGCATGTCTTCTATTAGAAGAGATGTCGACACAGCGTTCGTTGCCTGGTTTGGTGAAGTCAGCAAAATGGCAAATGCTTTGACAACTGATGTTGTTGTTCCTCGTCAAGCATCCCGCCAGACACTCCGTGACAACCAACCTGCGGCCACTCCAGAAGAATATTTCAAGATTAGCATTGACATTCCTTTCTTGGAACACCTGTCAACCGAATTGAACTCGAGGTTCAAAAATGCTGACCTAGCAGTTGATGGTCTCTGTCTGGTGCCAAGCACTTTAATAGACAACCAGGATGGTTTCATGCAGGTTCCAGAAGGGATGAAGACACTGGCAATGTTGTGGGAGTCTGACCTACCAGACAACGCTACCCTTGATGCAGAATACCAACGGTGGGTTTGCAAATGGCGAAGTGCTGCTGAGAATGCGACAGCTATCATCCCATCCACGGCATCAGAAGCACTGAAACACTGTGACAGGGATTTTTATCCCAACCTGTTCATCATGCTAAAGAACCTTTGCATCCTGCCTGTCACTACTGCCGAGTGTGAGCGTTCAAACAGTCAGTTACGCAACCTGAAAAACTACCTGCGCTCTACAATGGGGCAACAGAGACTCAATGCACTTGCTTTACTGAAAGTGCACAGGGATGTTGATATTGACTTCAAAGAGGCAGTGAACTGTTTTGCCAGAAGATACAATTCACAAATGGTACTAATGCCGAGGAACCTAGTGCAGCAAGACTGAAAGTGAAAGCAGGGCCCTGATGTTCATAAACTACAAGGTAAAGCTTTATACCGTTAACGATCAACGAAAAGTAGTGAATAATAATAGTATACAAAACATCTCTGTTGATAAATAAATGTGTGTGTGTGTGTGTGTGTGTGTGTGTGTGTGTGTGTGTGTGTGTGTGTGTGTGTGTGTGTGTGTGTGGGTGGGTGTTTTTTTAAGGGAGGGGCAGGTGATAATTTTTGTACCCCAGAGTTTGTCAGTTCGATTGTTCAAAAAGCTCAAAGTCCCCAGACCATCACAAATGGCTTTTTCAAGGCTCAGATTGCACCAGATTGCACCATTTTGCATCCTTGAAAAAAAAAATTCCGGGGGGGCATGCCCCCGGACCCCCCTAGAAGGCTCGGCGCTTCGCGCCTTCGCTTTATACTGAATCTGTAACCTCCCCATCGACTTTTCCCAGGTCCGGCCCTGTATTGGGTGTATCTTAATGCGTGATTTTCCTTTCCAGTCCGTAGTTAAGACAGTCAGACATTATCCAAATATAAAAGTTTGCTGTCGATCTATTGGTCCCCCGTTAATTTGTAAAATCTTGACTTCCATTGGTCAGTCCTACCCACATCTAGACCTACTTCGGTCATGTTTCATGGACTAAATTAAAACTTGTGGCCGGTCGCTTTGTGATTCGGACCTTAACCCTTTTAGCCCCAAGGTCCCATTTCTCAAATTTTGGAGGTGTTGCCTAACAACTATGTACCAGTTGCAGGAGATGGAGTGACCATGATAATTCAAAGGTAGTGCCAGATTAGCTTGGCGTCTTCAGGCGCCCAGTTAATCTGGCACTACCCTTGAATTATCATGGTCAGTCTATCTCCTGCTGTAGGGGACTCGCGGCTACTAATGGGTTAATATCTACAGTTTAATTCGTTCAGAAAAAGAAATCACAGATAAAAGGCGCCTTCTAACGAACATAAACTGGATGCAGGAGATGGACGGACTACGATAGTTGAAGCGTTGTACTAAACTAGTTTGTCGCCTCAGATGTGCCAGGCTAGTTAAGCGCTAAGTCTAAAAGACTATGATATCCTAACCATTGTATTTTAGTATTCTATTATTGTATTTATGGGTGATAGAACCGTCTCCTCTTTTTTATAGGGCTAAATAAAACGCAGTTGTTGTTGGGTTTTTTTTTTTTTTTTTTTTTTTTTTTTTTTTTTTTTACTGAAGTGCGTGAGTTATGGCTTTGTTAATAATTATTAGTCTCCGATTGCTAAAAAAAAAAAAAAAAAAAAAAAAAAAAAAAAAAAAAAAAAAAGCTGCGTTTTTTGCGCTTAATGATCCTTGACGTACGCGTATTTTCAGCTGTTGCGAACATACCACTACAATTCTACGAAACATATGTTCAATGCACCTAGGAGACGTAGCTTTTGCGGCGGGAAGGAGGCCCTATATCTCCCACGTGAGCTGTTTCATCTATTGGTTTTGCCAGCCCCAATAACAATCCTGCATCCAGGTCCTTTCATCCACAAGAGGCATAGATTTTCATACGCCTCTGCAGTGGCAGGGGCTCATGAGAATATGTGCCTCATGCTGATCAAGATCAGTTCTAGTAGTTCCTCAAACTGAGGGTGTTTTTCTGGGCTACGCTGAGTACTACTGTGAAGGCGGAATCGACTCTGTCATGATCCTGTCTGGTAACTAGGGACGACAACCCTTTTGTCGTCCCTCAGCCAGTTGTTGCCATCTGGATGATGTACATGGATACATTCCCGGCATGAGTTCCTGCGAGCATTCTCTTTGGTATGAACAAAGGATATATTCGCATCGTTTTTGGTCAAATTTTTCAATCTAAAGGGGGAGGCATAGATGTTTATAAGCTGCCGCATTCTGCAAGAGGAATGCATTTGTTCAGCCTGGCCGTTCGATCAAGCATAATACAGATTACTAGGGGCAGCTGCATGAGTGAGCTTAGTCGTGCGCTAGCCACTAAGCAAGGTGCTCCGCTAAAGCGGAGCACCTTGCTTAGTGTCTGGCGCAGGACTAAGCTCACACGTGCAATCGACTCCTGATCAAACCATTCCTGATTTCCATGAATAAAGGGCGCAAGATGCTTATCAGCCTTTGAAGTCTGAACAGGGTCTAATAATTTGTGCTTTACGCCGGTTGAGACTGCTCATTCACTCGCGTCTGTGCTCTTGAGATCGAGGGAGCCATTTCCGGTTCCGGTTGTTCATCTTCTCCCACCTGCAAGATGCACAAATTCTCATGGATCCACGAAGCCGCACAACTGAGGAGTGTTGAAAAAATGTGCCGGTTCTTGCTGTTCTTGTCTCTTTAGACACCTCTTCCCTATGACTAAGAGGAATATAGGACTCTGTAAGAAAAAGGTCCTCCGCCGATACCAGCCTGAGTTGGCCCGCGCCGGCCGTAGAACCTTTTGCTCACTGGAGGATTTATCTTGTACTGTTATGGGTATATAGCGGTTTTAAGACAACAACACGTTGTGGTTTGTGGGCACTCGAGTGATAGAGCCATAATACATCTGTTCATTTTACATCTCTGTTTCTCAGACAGAACACGTGAACAAGGGTGCACAGTCTAGGACGACGAGTTTTCTGTCTGTTACCCTCTTCGTGTTGCTTGCTCTTCTGGGCGGGTTTTATCCACGGCGCGAAGATGGCTTTTGACAAATTGGTCCGTGAGCCGTTGAAATTCAATCTTGCCATGGGACGGACCGCGGCTCCCAATTAAGTTAGCCCAGTCAAGAGGCAAAATTGAGTGGCCTCCTGAGGGTATTCCGTGAGCACTGAGGAGGTTTTGTTTGTGTGTTTCCTGTTTTGTTTTTATCACCTTCTTCAAACGGTTGTTTGGGGTTGGTTTTTATTCCCTGCCTTTAAATTAATAATAGATATTTTTTAATTTGAAGTTATTTTGGGTTTCGTATTATGAGTTAATTATTATTGAAAAAGTTGAAGAGGTACAACGCTGGATTACGAGCTCATTCAATATCTCCCTTCAATAAATGTATGCAAAGTACCTAGTAAGAATAACAATAATTACGGACTAAAATGCGGATCAGCCGGGTTTTTTTTTTGTTGTTTGTTTGTTTAAACGGCCATTTTGTTGTCAACGTGTAAACTAATTTAAAAATTAAAAAAAAAACTGTTTCGGGAGAATTCACGTGAATATTTCAATAATAATTAATTCATTTTTGCAAGTTTTGGATCCACTACATACTCCCATCAAACAGTCAGACCTGGAAGAGGTTGCATGCCTTTCGGATGAGTGACGTGAAACATCAATTTCGTCACAGTGTGCACGGCGTCTTGAGACCAGCGATGCCATGACGTGAAGCAGATAGTGACGTCATTTTGCTGCTGGTGCTATTCTTCTTCTTCAGAATTCCTGTCGCTACTCCATCCCACAGAGCGTACTAATGGCGGGAAGCGCTGTATATCCGTCTTTATTTGTGTGCGCCGGCGTGTGAATTGATCAGCGGTTGGCTAAGAGAGGAGGGAAATGGATCAGAAGGATAAGCTTAAAAATGTGAACAACTCTGAATGTTCCTTTAAAAAAAAAAACCCGCATGTTACCTCCAAACAATACGGTAGTCTTTGGGATGAAATCCTCCTCTTGTTTGTTTTTTTTTTTTTTTTTTTTTGGGGGGGTTGTTTTTTTTTAAGGAAAAAACCCTCGATTTAATACTTCAATCCAATTTAAAACTGGCGCCGATCCGCACTGGCTGTTATCGATCTGTAAAACAAACTTGGTGAACTGCGGGAGACAGATCAATCGCTATAGCTCAATGGCAGAGTCTGTTTAGGTTGGCGCCTCTTCAGACGCCAAGCTAAGCAAGCACTACCCTTGATCTGTCGAGTCCAATCTATTTTCTTCGCATTGTACTTGTTAGCACACGTTCCTTTAGTTTGAACCGTCTGGCTGCAGAAGTATGAAGGGGTTCCAGGGTGGTGTTAACGTCACGACATTTCAAGGACTTCCTTTGTGTCACGAATCACTAAAATTAAGATTTGAACCGTCACGAATTTATGACAAATTACTTTTTACAAGTTACGTGTCACGGCAATTAGTTTTCACAACCGAATCACGAGAGTAAAACTACTGAAATCACGTGTCACGGTTTCAGCCCATAGTCCACTCCAAACTAAAGTGGTTATCGATTCCCAGTAAAACAAACAGGCTGAGCTGTGCTCATCCCTCGTAGCCCGGGGGTCGACATGCAATCACAGGGTCATGAAACAATCTCCCGATTGCAGTGATTGGATTCGGGGCCTGGCGCTGTCTCTTTCCCCCAAAACGTCCCAAATCAGTTTGTCGGCTCAGGGACTAGTTGGCTTACCGTGTCTAGGAGAATGAGTCCGCCGCAAACGCCATCTGCAGAAGGATTTGTGTGCGGGTCTGTGATTTTGGACCTCACAGACCAGCTCACTGTAAGCCGTGAAGCCGCACACAGGTTTGTCTCTTCTGGGTGCCGTTTAAGACGGTATCCTCAGGGCGACAGGGTCATCGGCGTGTAATCTTCGATAGTATTGACAAATGTCATGTACGCAGAATTCGGTCCTGTTCTTGTTTATCTGAATGCGTGGTGGTTGGCGAATTTGGACCCTACGGCTGCGGGCAGTAAGGTCTAAAACACAGAGCAGCACACATAATTATTCTCTTCGGGTTTTCCGGGTTTGCTCTCTCTCTCTCTCTCTCTCTCTCTCTCTCTCTCTCTCTCTCTCTCTCTCTCTCTCTCTCTCTCTCTCTCTCTCTCTCTCTCTCTCTCTCTCTCGTGCGTGTGTGCATGCGTACTGAATGCGGTGTACATGAGTGTGTGTGTGTGTGCCGGTGTGTGTGTGTGTGTGTGTGAGTGTGTGTGTGTGTGTGTGTGTGTGTGTGTGTGTGTGTGTGTGTGTGTGAGTGCGTGCGTGCATGCGCGAGTTGTGATGTGCATGCGTGCGTACCTGAGTGCGTGTGTGGGTATGTGTGTGTGTGTGTATGTGCGTGGTGCGTGCGTGCGTGAGCGAATGCATGCATGCAGCAGTGTGTAGTATGTGTATGTTTACATGTCTATGTCACTTATGTAGTAGATGTAGCAACGGCAAGTTTGAATACTGGTCCTGTTACCAATAACTTCTACCGTTGGAAAATAAAGGTTCATTGTTCATTGTTCATTGTTCTCTCTCTCTCTCTCTCTCTCTCTCTCTCTCTCTCTCTCTCTCTCTCTCTCTCTCTCTCTCTCTCTCTCTCTCTCTCTCTCTCTCTCTCTCTCTCTGTCGTCTTTCAGTTATTACTTTGAACGGTTTCGTTGTTGTTGTTGTTGTTGTTGTGTGTGTGTGTGTGTTTGTGCGTGCGTACGTGCGTGTGTGTGTGTGTATGTGTGTATGAATGTTTGTGTCTGCGTGCGTGCGCGCGCGTGTGTGTGTGTGTGCGTGTGCGTGCGTGAGGTAATTAATGATTATCTTTTCTCAAGTGTGCTTTAAAACAACAACAAAAATTGGTCCTTTTCTACGATTCTGATGTACCAGCACAGTTGCAACTTGGATTAAATGTTTCCTTAAACTCACTTTCTTTGTCAAAGTAATTACAGTTAAAGAATGTTTCTACAACACTGTGTGTGCACAAATTTATTATTATTTTCACCAACCAAAATCGGCGCGTGTTCATCATCATCATCATCATCATCATATTAATGTGGTAATCCCAAGGTTGAGAAATATTCCACAGTGATGTTCCTTTCAAAGATTCAAGAACACATTTTCCGCTGTACATAACCACTAAACAAGCATCCCATTCGCTTTGTGTGCAAGCGTATGTGCTAATTAACGTCCTCGAAAACTGTGTCACCACAGCTTAAACTATTTTTAAAATGCAATTGGCACATATTCCGTCGGGAGCACTATTGAGCTTACCCATTTATTCTTTTCGAAATACCAACGTTCTAAGAAGAAGTGAAAGATTTGGAACATGTTTCTTTAACATCATCAGAGCTTTATCGAGTTTGAGTGGCTATTTATTATTTGCGCTGTATAGACCCAGGCACCGTCGCACTGTGTTTGTGTGTTGGAAGGGCTGTAACGTTGACACACGCCGTCAGGTGCAATGCAATTTTCTCTGGAACAGTTTCTTTCTTGAACACCTCTTACTTGCAAGAGGCATAGGTCCTCATTAGCCCGCGCAACCGCGCGGGCTCATGAGGACCAATGCCTCTTGCAGGCTTCAATTACGTACGTGCTTCTCGAACGGTGGTCCATGAAAAGTTCAATCTATTATAGGCAACAACCTTCATGGCGTTGCCGACCGGAACAGCAAACAAAGCAAAAGGAGAAAATTGAATCAAGAAACAAAAGCAAGGGCCCGGTTTTTTCTTCGCAGTGTTTGGCTGAAATGTCAGTCTCTTTCTCATATAGGCAGAGTTTTTGGTGTCGATCGACTTTGGCATAATCGGCTGATGTCCAAATCTATTTTATTTTAAGAAATGGTCGTGGCTGCTATTTGCTAGTTCCCGTGCGGTGGTAATGTCTGACGTAATATATTTATTAACGTGACGTAGTGCGCAATCTGTCATAAGCAGTCATTCTTATTAGTCTCGTATAATCTGATATGCAAGGTTATTGAAATATATATGTATATATATATATATATATATATATATATATATATATATATATATATATATATATATATATATATATATATATATATATATATATATATATATATATATATATATATATATATATATATATATATATATATATATATATATATATATATATATATATATATATATATACAACAACTGTTTATTTCAAAAACTAATTTTACGTGAGACGTCAAAAAGCGACAATTTTGTGTGTGATACGTCATTTTAGCTTGATTCTTGCGAGATGTGCTGTGTATCGAAGTGAGGCAAACAGCCACGTATTCGTATGCGACACGTGTTAACTCTTTCAAACAGCAGGCGTTCGACGCCGGATAAATTGTCCGTGTGATGCTATTATAATTTCAGAAAATTCAGAACGGATGTATTCATCGTATCGGGACGCAGGACTGAAGCAGAAAAATGCGTATACGTGATCCGAGGCATACATGAGCAATTCACCTTTTCCATCCTGATACACAATTTCTTGAAATAAACTAAACTTTGACTATGATAGTTCAAGGGTGGTGCCAGAATAGCTTGGCGCCTGCATTAAAATGGTCCTTTGAACTTAAATGGTTGATCTATCTTGTAATCTGTAATATAGATTTCATACGACAATAGGCAATTTTTAAAAGAAAATCAGCTTCAAGATGTAATGGTTTAAAGCAAGTTAAAGTGATATCGAACAGTACTACGGGGGCCCTTTAGGATCTGCTCATATCTGATGATCTTCTCTTGAGTTCCATCAGCAGAAAGCACTTCCCGGCGAGACTGTTACCTTGCATTATGATAAAACGGAAACGCAAAACGCAGCCTGAATCAATGGACGATTCATTGACCATCTAGTTAGCATGTAATTCCATGTCAGGTGGTTTCCTCTCTTTTACCATTGCACCAACGCCAATTTGCTGCAGAAATGCCAAATTATCTCTAATCAGCCACCAATTTTCGGCCTCTCGAGTTCAGCAGCCGTACAGAGGAAAACAATATTGGCGTTAGATATCATCTGATCAGCCGATGCAGAATTAGTCGGGTAAGATGATACTGTGCTGGTCTGTGATTTTGGACCTTACGGCTTACAGCCGTAAGGTCCAAAATCACACACCAGCACACACACAAATGTGTACGTCGACAGGAGGTTTAAGGCAATAAAAGCTGGCAGGAAAATCTACAATATCGTGTTCCTCTATCACGCTTCTCAAATTAGCCGGGAATAGCTGGAGATAAACTCTCTGTGCAAGAGACACTCCCTGTCAAACATAAAGAATCGTAGGTGAAATATACTGACGAGCTTAAGAAATGCGACATTATTGGAATCGTTGGAAACACTAAGGTGTTTACGATCATTCCAATGATTCGCATTTGTTTCGCTCGTCAGTACAGTGGTCATGGGGATGTGTTGCCCATTAGGAATCGTCTGTTGAGCACTTCGTACAGACCGCTTAACAGAGATGTATTCTCTAAATTCACTCATAGGTAGTGCCTGATTAGCACTGGGCACATGAATCTGTCATGACTGATCTCTCTGACACAGCTAAATGTTTTGTGTGGTAGTATAGAAGCGTATTTGACGTTGAGTATTTGCAGTCAGAACCTGTATCAAGTTGCTGAACGTGGTGAGTACAAAAACGGAGCACATTAGCCGACACGATGCATGGTCCAGATAAGTGAGTGTGTGTGTGTGTGTGTGTGTGTGTGTGTGTGTGTGTGTGTGTGTGTGTGTGTGTGTGTGTGTGTGTGTGTGGAGTGGGGGTTGGGGGTGGGGGGGGGGATATGGGAGAGGTGGAAGATGGCTGTTTTCTTCTAATGTATTAACCCCTTTACTGCTATTGGTCGCAGATTGTCTTTCTGAAATACTTGTTAACTCTTTGGCTGTCGGTAGCGGTTTTTGTCGGAGGAATCATCGCGACAAAAAGCGCTACCGACAGCCAATGGGTTTATTCAAAGCCCGAAAACCTCATCCGTTTCATGAGCTTGGATCCAACTTGGAGTCAGCGGTAGGCGGGGGCTCTTGAGGATCGATGCCTCTTGCATTTCCAGGGTGTTGCTCGTTATGCTCCAGCAGTGAAGGGGATACTGAAGCATATGTGTATGATCAGATCAGCCTTTTAAATCCTTAGCTTTCCAAAGGAAGCCAATTTGTTTGACAAGATTTGAGTCTGTGTAGACTGCATAAATATGACGGTTTTATGACATTCAAAATGTCTGTAGACTAGCTCGATTGACCTGTGTGACTTTTTAGCCAAGAAAACTTTTTAAACTGTATTTACACCATGTTTTAAGACCTTTCTCTTAGTCTGGCTGGCCAGATTTTTACTCTTCCCGTCGTGAGATGTCCTTAGTCGCCTGCTCGGCGTTGAACCTTAATAACTAACTCTTTTACTTAGATAATAACAACATTATCTTTATTTATTGTTGTACATGAAAAGGAGCTTGAACGGCATGCGTGGGTGTAAAGGCTCGTTGTCGATAACAAATCCAGCAATTGTTCAGTTAAATGGTTTCCATGCCATACTCCAAAATCTGTCCTGCCTGATAACGCGGACAATTATGTCCGTTGCATGCATGGGTAAGAAAACAACAGAACAATTATGTGGGCTTCAGGCAAATTTGATCCGTCTATCCACTGGCCGTCAACCCTTCACTGCCGAGAGAATGAGCACCAACCAAGTGCAAGAGGTATAGATCCTCATGAGCCCCCGCAGTTGCGGGGGCTCATGAGGATCTATACCTCTTGCTGAAACCGATTTGTATTCGTGTCGATGTGACGGCTCAGTGACATCTGCCTCTTGCTGAAACCAATTTGTATTCACACCAAGGGAATTACTCAGCGCTGGACAGACAAACTTAGATCCCCTCCCCTACCCCCCCCCCCCTTCCCCCCTCTCTCCCTCCCCCCCCCCCCCCCCCCCCCCCCGCCTATCAGGCACCCAATCGCCAGCCCACAGAAAATTCTGTTTGTTTGTCCAGCGCTGAATAATTCCCCTTGGTATGTGTACAGTTCTGCCAGCGCTAGCCTCACCTATCTGGTTTGTGAGCAACTTGTATCCTTGTGCCTTTGATGGCTGGCGATCTTTTGACGTTGAACATAAATTAAGAACAGTTTCAAGAAGACAGCCTGCGTCCACTGACAGTGAAAGGGGTCAAATGGTGACTTGTTTTAGGCCAAAGAACACAGTGCCGTTTCCGCACTGTCCAGTCTCTTAGCCTTAGTCAATCCCAGTCATCCCCTAATTTTTCAATCCCCTAAAAAATACTACCGCCTACCAGCTGCACATTTGCCATGCACAAAATACAACAACAACAAAAAAAAACAACAACAAAAAAACAGCACATTGACTGTCTCATTTCTTGGCTATGAACCTGATTCCTTACCAATCCCACACAGGCCAAGCACAGCTGAAATCAGCGTGCCCCTCAAATCACTACGTCAACGGCAACTCAACATAGGCCCACAATTGTCCAATGGATAAGCTCAGGATAGTATGAATCAAAGCACCAAACATGTCTCCTCTCATCTAATCAGAAATTTCCAGCAAATTCCAACATTCAGCCCTAATACAAATTTTCAAATAAGGCAAAAATTATTTGTAAAAACACCGTTTCTTGTACTGCCGAACTGCCCAATTTGAATATGTAACATGACCTTTAGAGTGGTCATACGCAAGTGGTAAGTTGCGTTGTGGCTGTGATTTTCTCAGGATATTGAGAGACTCCTCTTGCGAGTCTCTAGCTAGGAATCACACTGTTTGTCTCCCGCGATTCGCTACCGCTGATCAGCGGTAGCAAATCGAGGGAGACAACCAGTGTCGGCAGGAATGGGAAGTAGGGTTTTATATTCTCTTTAACTCATTCTACCCCAGACACACCACAGCAAGACAAGGATCGACCATGATAGTTCAAGGGTGATGCCAGCTTGGCGCCTATGGGCGCCAAGCTATTCTGGCATCACCCTTGAACTATCATGGTCGATCTGTGTCCTGCACTAGAGTGCAGTCTTCAGAGGACAACGGTAAAATTTGGGGATTTCGGTGTTGGGGTAGAATGAGTTAAGTCAAATTGACGTAGCTTCTAGATTTTAGCCACCATGGGCGAAGTTTCGGAGAAAACACTGAGCCAGACGAATATCTCCTGAATTACCTTATTCACCCATATTGAACATCGTAAAACGAATGCTTCCAAGGCGGTCAAGATGCGTGAATGTTTGCGCAGCTCAGGTCAACACAGGCCGTATGAAACATAAAATCTGGGCCGCTGACGCCAGGTGCAATAAAAGTTGTCGCAGAATCGCCACAGAAATGGCCACCGTATTTCCCAATTTGGCATCAAGTAGTTTCCTTTCACTTTTCGTGTGGCATGTCTGAGGAATATTGCAAACTACTCTATTGTCATTCACTGTATATAATTATGCTTTCAATCATTTTGCCTGGGGAAATGCGGAAAAGAATGGGTCGAGCGTGTTCCTCCTCCAAGAAGAGGTATGGTCCATTATTTAGAAAAGCGAAATATTCATTGTAAAACTATGAAAATCTCGCTTTTCTAAAACAAATGGACATACAACATAACCTTGTTATTTGGCATATAACAGCAATCCTGCCCTGCAGACCAAAGCAAATTGTCAGTCAGCTTGGATCTAGAAGTGAAAGGGATAGGTCTGTGACGTTGAATTTGCAATGATTACAGGCACACAATCTTCATCCACTGACAGCGAAGGGGTTAATCGTGACATAACAAACCTCCCACAACTGTGCAGTGTGATGTGACTGCACCAGTCAAGGACATACCCACCTGTGCATGACGTATTTGTCTGTAATGAACCATCTGCGGCTGCCCACTGATTGCTCTTTTGTTGTGTTTGTTCCACAGCCTTACCAGCGAAATTGGTTAATTAGCCAATCAGCCCTGCGGTCGCGCAACAGAACGTCTGCCGATCATGATAGTGCAAGGGTGTTGCCAGAACAGCTTGGCGCCCCTGGGCGCCAAGCTATTCTGGCATCACCCTTGTAATATCATGGTCGATCTGTCAGGTGACTCAGGACCGCGTTGAATGCGACAGTGAAGGTGGCCACACACGCGAATGGTTCCTCCCTGCGTCGCACAAGTCTGCGACGTAGGCAGGGTGCCGACGTTGCCCTGGGCCAGCTATCGGCATTGACTGGCGATCGCGGACTCGGCAACGCAGATGCGACGAGTGATGATGATGACGACCGTGTGTCATTCATTGTAGAGCGCATTTCTCCATCCAGTGCTAAATGCTCATAGTGCTTTATGGGGAAGAGATTTTAAAGGGAAGAGACAGCAAAGCATCAACGTATGGATAAGAGAAAGACGAATAAAATCGCAGTCACTTCGCTAGCTTATAACAGATTGAGCAACTGACAATCTCTACGTCTAGCAGATGGTTGCTGCTGTTTGCAGACGTACCGTAACCACTCCTCCGTAATGAAAACCCGTTACGTCTCCTGATTGTGGTTTTTGTGGTGGCCATTTGTACCTGCTCCGTTGGCTTATGAGAATCCTGGCTCTAGCAGATGTGCGATACTGTTTTCAGATGTAACTGACCAGGCCTCAGTAATGAACTCCCTGCTGTCTCCTGATTGCGCCTATTGTGGTGGCTATTTCCAGTCAGTACCGGCGCAATGCCGGATGCACACGATTATGTCTGAGCGTTTAATATAAGAGACGATGGATGCTAGATGGTATGAGACGTATGGGGCGCCAGGCGCTTGGAAATTTCTTCGAACTTCGTTTCGCCGCTGCACCCTGTGGAACGAAATAGCCCAGTGATATACTGAATCAATCAGATAACAATGTCAGTATTCTGTAACCCCTTGACTGCTACCGACGAAAACGACTGGCGGAAAAGACGCGTAGTTACGCGTCTTTTCCGCCGAGCGGTATTGTCAGCGGCAGTCAAATGGTTAACAATGGTATTTTAGATGTGTTTTTCTTAAGGTGGGTTATTCTTTCTTTTCTTTTTTTCGTCTAAAATCAGTGTTTCTTTTCATGATCAGTATGCTCGTGTAGGGCTTAGGCCTTGAGGTCCAAATAAGAAGACCAACACACAGTATAGCATGTTTATAGATATTATTTTTTTATCAAAGAGATCTTCACGTCAACATCTACTTTTGAAGCAAAATACTTTAACCCCTTGATTGTCGAGAAAATGTGAGCACCATCCAACTGCAAGAGACATAGATCCTCATGAGCCCCCGCGACTGCGGGGGCTCATGAGGATCTATGTCTCTTATTGAGACCAATTTGTATCCATGTTTCTTGGACGGTTTTGGCTTTTAATCGTTGAATGAACAAAAATTTCAGTGACAAACATGTACGTACAGCGGCAGGGAATGGGTTTAAGTGGCTCGAACAAAATGATGAAATCCTGCTTTGTTCATAAAAGTCTTTTTCAAAGAAACAGAGACAACGGTTTTAGTGTATGTTCGTTTTTAAACTAACTGTACTCTCTTATTTGTGCCCTTGTTCTACAGCCAGCTAAAACCAGACGATCGAATGTGTGGATGTCTGTTATTCTATACCTTACTGCTTCAAACCGTAATGTCCAACAACAACAACAAAATATCTGGACCCCCTTTTGGGACCTAGATTTAAATTTCCATGCACCAAGGGGCTGGAACAGTGGGATATGTGATACGCAATGCATGCTTCCGTATGCATTGCTTACAGTCACTTTCTCAAGTTAGCGCACCCCCTCTTTCCTATCTTTTTTTTTGGTGCTTTGACCAAAGTAGATCTCTGATCATTGGTCGATCATGCACACTTCTCTCACCTGACAGTGCTTTTACCTACTTTACTTTGTAATCTTTGTAATGTCCAAACTCAGAGAACAGCGCATCTTTTTACTGGAACGACCACAAAATTATTCCCGGTCTGGTCATATTGTTGAGCATTGCGCGCCCCACATGGGCTAAATCAGGTTGGGGACGACCAAGGGAGGAGTGTGACGGAGAGAGAGGCCGGGACAGACTGGTGAGGGACGGGGGTAAAGGGACCAATTTCTGGCGGCCAGAACTACAGGTTCCTGGCCAGGTAATGGGCATGATTAAGCCCGTTGTCAATGGCAACTGCCAATACCGTTCACGTTGATTGTAAAACAGACCCCCATTGGTTGAAGGCTGAATTGCAGACGATCTATTATCAGTAATAGAAGAACTAAAATGAGGCAGGCTTACGTCGGTAAGAGACGTAGATCATCATGTGATTCTGCAGCTTGCAAAGGCGCATGGTGATTTGTGCCGCTTGCGGACGGAATGTGTTTGTGAGATGCATTTAATAGTATGACTATTTTACACCCGAGGAACACAGACGTAAATGAGACTGATTTTTGCTAGCAATAGCCATAGATTACCATAAGCCCGCACAAGCTACTGAGCCTTCATGATTATCGTTGCCTCTTGAAGATTAAATAAATTCCCACCGACACCAATACGTTTTTCGATTTTTAACAAGAGGCACCTAGCACTATGCAAGGGCCTGCAGTATGCAAGGCTGATCTATGCCTCTTGTAGATGAAAACGTTCGCCGCACCAGTAATGAGACTGACTGACCATATGACGCATTCTCACACAATCGCACGCAGATACTGCCTCCCTTGCCAAAAATAAGAAATACGAGGGTTCCTTCCGCTGGGTTCTGTGATTATGTTTATTGACAAATCTAGCTGCCAAATTGAGAATTATTAGAATCGTTTTATGATGATTTTGTGAGTTGATCAGGAGACGCTGATAAACACTACAAGTATAACTGACTACCCGGTGAGCAAAAGCCGTTGGAACGACGTCAGCCGCGGTTGGCCCGTGCATGATGTGCGCGGGACAACGGCGGCCGACGTCGTCCCGATGTAGTTGTACGTACTAGGAAATGTATACTTCACATCCGGAGGCAAAGCGCGGGAGATAAGCCGAAAATATCAGTAAGAGAGCTGCCAAACTACAAAAGGCACAGCCCTTGGGCTTTCATGCTTGAACCGTCTGCCGCGACAGTTATGCACTGCCCTACAAACGAGTCGCTGAATCCAGACCAAAAGCTGTCATTACCAAGCGTGTAAAATGCAAAGAAAATGCCAGCAATGAAAGAAACTCACTTTAACTCATTCGAGACGTGCCGCCTCCGGATACGCGGCGAAAGCCCCGTATCCGGAGGCGGCACGTCTCGAATGAGTTTTTATAAAAAAAAAAAACTTGCAACGCTGAGCCTTAATACGTTCTGGGGGCTTTCTTGCAACTGGTGCAATTCAAAGGTAATTAGCGTTGTTTTCTTGTCTGTATGTTCATTTTGATTTTTTTTTTCACAGAGACTTTTCAGCAACGCAGTCGAATTCCACTAATGGCGAACCCTGTTTATGTGCTGATTTAGACAGATTTATTTATGTCTGTGAGAATTCATTAAATCTTCATTTCACATAACGTTGCTGTGAACTCTCAGTTATGCATCCCTGGAAAGCGGGATAGGATTTAGGAACTGGAAATGGCTGAGGGTGGAAACCAGTTATCTCCTTTTAAGGGAAATTTAAGCGAATTACTCCGCCCGCGAGACAGCGATCGGCTTGTAATGGACATTTTTTTTCCGTTCGCCCCCCCCCCCCCCCCCCCCCCCCCCCCAAGAGAAATGGAGGCAGTAATGAACTGTTACTGCCTTGTGAGTACTGGCCGTAGGCTTAAAATCCCACGATCTCCTCCGTCTAGGAAAATAGGCGTAAACTGAATATACAAATGCTTGCTAGCAAGAGACATAGATTTTCATGAGCCCCTGCAGTTGCAGCGGCTCATAAAAATCTATGTCTCTTGTTAGGGATTAGCGGAATCAATAATGAACCTTTTAGTGCGCTGTTAAATAGAAGTGTTGTTTTACAAGTGTTGTAGATATTTATTTATTAGATGAATACGGATACCATTTTCAAGACGGTTATAATGGAGCAGACTTTTCAAGTGTGTCCTTACGGCACTGAGTTACCTCCTTAATATAAAAGGTAGTAGATTGTATTTATATGAATCTAAACTATTTTTATCAAAGGAAACAAACTTCTTCTTTTTTAAATCAAACTACATATTTGCATAAAATAACTACTATTTCTTAACAACCTGAATGTGGTCCCAAACGCAACACACACTGATGACGTGGTTTTCTACGCACAAATATTGTAATCGGCCATAGTCCCCTCAAAAACTTTTAACTCTAGAAAAAAAAGTTGATAATATTTCTGCAAAGAAGTTCTAAAAACTGCAGCTTTGAGCTATCATCAAAGGTTTCCTGCAGCTAGGGTATAATGACTTTTTAAGTGAAATCAATGCCTGTGCTTGTCACGCTATTTGCATGATTAGTGCGCTGGCGGACAGGAACTTTTTTCTTTCTGGGCGGCTTTAGTGATATCTTGTTTCCGCTCCGTGGGAGCATGGACGGTTTTCGAATGTGTGTGCTGGTCTGTGATTTTAGACCTTACGGCTCTAAGAGCCGTAAGGTCCAAAATCATAGACCAGCACACATATGTTTTTGTTCTGTTTTGTTTTTGTTTGTTCTCAGTAGGCCGTAAAAGGTCCCCTGCCTAAAGTTGACCCGAGCATGGATGTTGCTGCTGCGACGACCAACAAAGGCTTATGACTTTTTGCATACTGGCTGTTTACTCCTTAAAGGCCCACTACCGCCGTAACTGTTCAAAGATACACTTCTGTAACAGATGGTTACGAAACGCTACACACAGGTCTAGTTATGGTTCATTTAGACACAGGAGAATCCAGTTCAGCACATGGCGTCTTTATATCAAGTAACCTGACAATGACTCCACTCCGTTCTATAAATACAACGCTTTCTGTACGAGAAACAGCTAAAAATAGATTGTCACGCTAATGCCTGCGCAGAATAAATAAGTGTGATTACGCGTGTGCTTTTGCTGCGTGTCCAGATTGCTGTTAAATTTATTAGGTTTGTTGACAAGGCATAATAAACACAAATGATGCTGAAATGTGTCTTTAGATTTATGGGTAATGGTACTTTAACCAAGTGTTATTTCCTTATCAGTTTGTTCTTTCCCTTCACCATACACCACCTCTCCCCTCACACACACACACACACACACACACACACACACACACACACACACACACACACACACACACACACACACACACACACACACACACACACACACACACACACACACACACACACACACACACACACACAAGCACACACACACCCAAACACACACGCACGCACAAACACAACGTGCCCTTTCTTCAAGGGACTGGTATCATGCACTGGCTTTCTTATGCACCAAATGACGATTTACAAACAACCATAGTAAATATGCGCTGTGCATGCATATCGACCACGCTGTAAAGTTCTTCTTTATGTCATGGCCTTCTCTTTTAACTTTAAACATCACCGCCGCTCCATCATTCGTTAAATATCCAATGTAAATGTATGCAAACAATATGACTGTATTACCAACATTTGATATTTCAACCTGACACGTAGTACATATCAAAATCATAGTTAAAAGCCAGCAAGAGATTGACTCGCAGCAAATTTCAATTTTCTTTCCATATTTATATATTTACGAGCAAAGGGAAGGCGACATCATTCGAATCTTTGAAAACACAAGTGTTTCTTTTGATTTGAATGATGTTGCATTTCTTTTGCTCGTAAGTTTATCACATAAACAAATCTTTTTCTTTCATTACTCCATAGACATTTTCTTTGTGTTTCCGGTGATTTGAACAATGTCGCATTTCTTTTGCTCGTCAGAATAGCACACAAAAACCCTTTTTCTTCCATTAAACCATTAAAACATCCTTCTCGTAAACTCTCCTTTTTCATTTAAAGGGGTTTAAAAATCATATTTCCGTCCATGCGGAGGAAAATTGACCTTTACCGATTTAGTAACTCCCTAAAATATTCGATCTTGTCTGCATCAGGAGTGTAACTGTTCATCGCAAATTTCTCGCAAAATGCTCGCAGCACTGATCTATAAAGTGCTATGACATTTTTATTCTACGACCCGCACTGGTTGTCTACCTCGATTCGCTGCCGCAGCGGCAGCGAATTGAGGGAGACAACCAGTGTAGCTACTACCTCGCAAAAGTGTGTCGAATAGATATTTGAAACCGCGGTGCTTTACTACGGTGAAAGAGAAAGAAAGCTGAAAACTTAGATCAAACCTATGACCTCTGGCCGAAACAAAGACTACCAATGAGGCCAGCAAGAGGCATAGATCCTCATGAGCCTCCGCTTTCAGCGGAGGCTCATGAGGATCTATGCCTCTTTTCAGGTGGGTACCTTTTGCTCAGTGAGTGAAATTCAGTCTTGAGAATTAATGGTGGGTATAGATATAGCTAAATTAGGCCTAGAGGTAGCAAAAGGAGAAAATAAGAATCAGTCAATAGCACAGGAAACCTGCTGATGTGCTTGTTACAGTGACAGAATGTAGGCGTGGACGAGTTACAATAGTGCTCATTTTCTTTTTGGTCGTTTAAAACCCTTTAGCGCCATGGGTGCATTTCCCGAATTTTGGAAGTATTTCTTAACGACTATGTACCACTTGAAGGTGGTGGATTGAGCATGATAATTCAAGGGTAGTGCCAGATTAGCTTGGCGCCTTCAGGCGCCAAGCTAATCTGGCACTACCCTTGAATTATCATGGTCAATCTATCTCCTGCTGTAGGGTGTTGGCGCTGAAAGAGTTAAAGGGTGGGGTAAATTGACACATGCCCAGATATGTGCGGTTTTCCTCGGGTCAGCTGATACCGAAG
Source organism: Semisulcospira habei (assembly GCA_036245525.1). NCBI lineage: Eukaryota > Metazoa > Mollusca > Gastropoda > Semisulcospiridae > Semisulcospira > Semisulcospira habei. Next base: position 25,544,208 of record BTPG01000008.1, on the reverse strand, counting down.
TAGGGCCGAAGACTTCTTGCTCACTGAGAGGACTGCTGAAGAAGAAGAAGATATGAGATTTAAGAGTAAGTTTCATGTGTTCAAACTACTTGTTGTTTCGTTGTAACGTGCATAAAAATATGGCCACAAAAACGAACCTAGGTGTCAAGCTAAATTAACGAGTACTGCCTCAGAGCTGTCACTGTCACTCAGACGCCACTGCTTGGCCCTTTAACTCATTCGCGGCCAGCCGCATCCGGATACGCGGCTTATGCCGCGCATCCGGATGCGGCTGGCCGCAAATGATTTAAAAGTGAATAAATTTGAGTCTGGGAGCAGTATATGTGACAGCATAACTCATTTTCTGTCGTTTGAAGCAAATTATGACGCAGACACCACCAGAGACTTCAAAGCCCTATGGCCATTCTTTGTGCAGGAATTCGGATATACACGGAACCAGCAAGAGTCATCGATCCTCATGAGCCTCGGCTAATGCTAATGTTTGCTTTTACTCCGTACGTGGCAGCATAATCTGTGCATCATCATTGTCTTATTTCGGTTTCCCAAAATAGACCTAACTAAACCGGCCAGCACCATCCTTGACTGAGTAGTCATGCTGGATCAGTCTCCACTAGACGGTGCATGAAGTTAACTCATTGGAGACGTGCCGTATAGGAATACGCGGCGAATGGCCGCGTATTCGTATACGGCACGTCTCCAATGACTTAATAAACCTCTTCCCTGCACACTGGACGTATAATTATTTTGTTTCTGAAATCTTCGTTCATCCATCGACCAAAAGCCACAACTCGTCCCAAGGGGCGCGGATCCAAATAGGTCTCAACAAGAGGTGGGCTCATGCGGATCTATGCCTCTTGCATTTGGATCTTGGTAAGTGAAAGGGGTTAACTCTCCATGAGCTGTCGCTCGAAAGTCAGTGAAGTGAAACGGTTCCATAAACTCTGTGTCTAGGAGCGGCGTCTGTGGCAGGATAATCTGAGTCATCAATGTCTTGTTTCGGGTTCCGGCTAACGAGCTCTGACAGCTTGTGGGCGCTTGGTCCTTCAATCCCGGGGATCAAATCACCCTACAGAGGTCCGCATGCCTGTCGAAAAAAGCCGGTGCATCAAGTATAAAGTACGGATGTAGCGTGGGGCAAATGTAAAAAAGTTACAGTTGTTTTTTTACGCACTCGTTTGCGACAAATATGGACAAATAGCTTACGTTTTTTGTCTTTATTTGTCGCAAAAGAGTGTAACAGAATTGTAAAGGTATAAAATTAAATGGTACTATACAATACAAAGGAAATAAAGTACAACAGAAGAAGGTTTAACATGCATAAAGACGTAAACAACAGCAATGTCCAAAGAGTTACAATCTGATCACATCTTAGCCAAGCAGACCCTGGCTTTCCAAGCCCAGTTTGATAAAAACTGTTCCGGAACATTCACGTCGACTTAAGATAACATAAATAGCTCAAAGCTTCTACGCGACGATTGTTATAGTACTGTAATCATCAATAATTAATAATTTTAAAGTTGAATCAACCAATTGTGTATGCACTCACCGGTACTGTAAATATTGCAGTACATTGCATGCACATTTGGCTAACACATTTTACCCCAGGACCGAAATCCCCAAATTATGAAGTTGCCTTCTGAAGGACCGTATTACAATTCTAGAAACAGATCGAGCATGATAGTTCAAGTTCAAGCTATTCTGGCACCACCCTTGAACTATCACGCTCGATTCATGTCTTGCTGTGGTGTGTCTGGGCTACATGAGTTAAGGAGAGGGTGTGGGCGCAGTCGAGAACACACGTGGACATGTGCAGACCGGCCGCGTCAGCCAGGCTCTCATGTGGATGGAAAAATCAGTGCGGAAGAGCAGACGACATGAACAGGTCCGAAACTTCAAATCACAGCCAATAGGCTTTGTTCGGGAAACAGAAGTAGGTCAAAACTGTGCGTGGTTCCACGAAAACAGTCGATTGAAAGCCCGGAAAAAAAATGCAAAATCGTCTATCTCAGTTATCCACATGTTATAAATCACATGATTCCCACGATGACTTCATCTCAGTGCACACAAAGCAGCTAAGATGTCCGGAAAGCAGGCTCAGCTAACTCATGGGAGGAATTTTTTTTAAATGCTATAAAAAGTCCCTTTTTGGGGTGTTTGCCACCCACCCCCACCCCACGTTTAAAATTTTGGCGAGTTTTAATACACGCCCCCACCCTCCGTTGTTTGATATTTTGGCGAACAGTGAGAGTTTTAACGACACGCACGCGCCTTCTCTCCATTCCCCCCCCCCCACCAGTTGAAACCCCCACCCCCCCACCCCACCCCTCTCGAGGTAAATGATCCGCCCCTGTTACTGTTCAAGTTCTGGGAAGTGCACTTGATCAGTATTCAGGAACATGAACAAAAAGAGGATACAGAGTTTCTGAGACGGCATCACTGCAGTTTGGTCAGTGTCTCATTACCTACTCCTACTCGTATATGAGAAGGTTGCTACAGCAGGCGACATTTAGTCACTAAATATAGTATATGAATTGTTCTCAGAAGGTGAGCAGAAAAGACCATTTCTCCTAGGAAGACTAGACAGCTTTGAAGTTAAATGATTCTGTTGTAGACACGGGATTGTGATTCGCATCAGGAAAGCAGCTGCTGTTCTTTTTGTCCTTTATTTCTCAGGTAAAAGGTACGCGCTGGTCTGTGATTTTGTACCTTACGCGGCCTATTAGGCGGCCTAAGGTCCAAAATCACAGGCCAACACACAATGTCATTCAATCCTACGTCAGTGCTCATTTGCCGATAACCTTCAACGCTTGGACCAGACAAAATGCATGAGACAACGCGGACGCCAAATAGAGCGACGATTTACCACAAGAGGACGAGAGATAATGAGGATGTGTGGAAACTGGAGACGTGAAGGGGCAGGGTGACTGAAGGGACGAGGATGGAAATATACGTGCTTGAACATGTGTGCTGATCTGTGATTCTGGACTTTGCGACCTGCTCGAGGCTAGATTTTACCGGTTTGCAACGTTACAGGCATTGTTCCCTGTTCAGTTAGAAGCAGAGATTACTTGCATCTTGCAAACCAAAAACTATCCGCCGATAGTTCGTGACAGTTTACGGATAAAAGCTAATTTTACCAATGACTTCACTGACGAATGTCTGACGAGTGACATGCGCGCGCATCAATCCCAGAATCCTCAGTGCGGAACGTCATTTTCCCAGCTCTTGGTGCTTCCTGGTGTCAAGAAAATCAGTCACTGCCCTCGAATTATCTTGGTCGGTCGATCTTTATAACTCATTCAGCCAGACGACCGTACTTCCCACATTTTGGAGGTGTCATCTAATGACTATGCACCAGTTGCAGGAGGTGGATCGACCATGATAATTCAAGGTAATCTGGCACTACCCTTGAATTATCATGGTCGACCCATCTCCTGCTGTAGTGCGTCAGGGATGAATGGGATAACTGATATGATGTCGGTTAAAGACTTGTTAAAATTCAGGAAACTCATTGACAATGAGTAAATTCACAAGAAAGGTCAGTGTCTGTTAACATGAAATACTGTCTCTCAACACCAACGGATTAACTAATGGATTCACTCCGGCCAAAAAAGAAATAACACCACCGGCCAACTGCAAGAGGCATAGATCCTTATGAGCCCCCGCAATTGCGGGGGCTCATGAGGATCTATGCCTCTTGCTGAAACCACTTTGTATCACACGTTCCTTTGACGCTAAATTTGCGATGATTTATTCAACACAGTCTGCGTCCACTGGAAGTGAAGGGGTTAAACATATAGGAAAATCGCCCTCCCTCGCCGGAAATTGTTCACACGGTTTACTGGTTTGTCCGCCTTTTCTACAAAGAACTGACAAAGCTAAAGAGCCTACAGAAGACAGATCAGAAAAATAAAAATAAAAATTCAGACAATCTAACGTCAGTAAGAAGATCTGAAAAATCAAAAATAGCCAGATTGGGGACTTTGAATCCTCCCTGTATTAGGAAAAAAACACATCAATCATTCATTTCTCCGTCCTCGTTCAATTTCAGCCTGTCATTTTCCTCTAACTTGCTTTTGGCCTTTTTCCTGTCTCTCGTCTTGTCTTCGTGTCTTTAGCGCCCATTACAGCCTCAAGACGCCAGATATCTGGTAAGAGGCATAGATCTTCAAAAGCCCCCGCAAGATCTACGTCTCTTGCCCCTTTGATTAAGGTCTGTGTTCTGTGTTCTTAGGACGGAGGGGCTCGTTAGATGTTTATTGAATGAGAGGTCAACACACCTGCAAGAGGCATAGATCTTCATGAGCCCCCGCAGATGCGGGGACTCATGAAGATCTATGCCTCTTGCTTAGGCTTTTTACATCTGTGTGTTCCAGCGACAGATGTAGTCGTCGGGTGTTCATTGAGAGATGGGTTTTGCTGGAAATGTCAAGCAATTTGCAACTCCAGCGATGTTTCAAGTCCCCAGGGTTCTGGGTTTGAAGTATAAACGTCAAGGTTCGCAGCTTTTTGCCCTGGTTACATATACAATAGTGACTTCAGAGGTGGTTGTCGGAGTACCACTTCATCTTCGAGTTATACTCTTTTTCATTCCCAAAACCAAAGAGTAGGCATTTCAAAATCGTATGCATGTCTGATTTTTCTTTTAAAATCCAGAAAAAAGGGTGATTGTCAAGCGTGTAAAATGTAGAGAATAGCCCAACGAAGAAAGAAACACGCTTAGAAAAGACAATTGCAACACTTAGGTTACTTCTACACGCACCGATACGATACGATAAGTATAGCAGCGAAATGTATTCTTGTTTGTTTGTCTATTTTGAAAAGTTATTTTTATCAGAAATACTTATAAACTGTGTTGTAACTGACTTTTCTAAGCGTGCTTCTTTCTTCGTTGAGTTATTTTATGATTTCTCTTAGGCTGGAAAGTAAATGTCAGTCAGGCACGCTCCCCCCCCCCACCACCACCACCACCCCCCACGACCCCCCACCCCACCCCACCCCACCCACCCACTCCAACCCCCATCCCCCCGCCACACACACACACACGCACACACACACACACGCACGCACGCACACACAAACCCCACCCCCACTCCTGCTCTCCAATGAGAAAAAATCGTCTTCTGCTACATCACATAACTGCCTTTCGCGGGCCGGTAAGGTCGACGTTGGTCGCTGGTGGAAATCTGACATTTCCGTCTTTCCGCCGTCAATACTATGGTTGGAAGATGAATGGAAGTACACTGAGATGGTCTCTCTTAACAGTTCCACACAAAACAAAAAAACTAATCTAAAGCATTATTCAACACAGAGTATCACGTCGATCTGATTTTTGTTTCTGATTCAACCCTGATTTGTGTGCTGGCCTGCGAGTCTGGCCCTTTCCGACTAAAACCGTCCAGTCTAACATTACAGACCAGCGCGCATTTTTCGGTTGACTTCGAAGTGGATGATTCATGCGTATGCAACAATTTGTAATAATCTTGGCTGGTTTGTACGAGGGAGCTGTAACTTCTATGCAAGCCACTAAGCAAGGTGCTCCGCTATAGCGGAGCACCTTGCATAGTGGCTTGCGCAGAAGTTACGCTCTTTGACACAACCAAATACAATGTAATAATATAGGTTCTTTGATATTAATCAGTCATGGGGCATGTGTTTGTGGCCAACGGCTACTCACTGGCAGCCAATCTCGTAGCGTTTTTGTCGTTTCCGCACAATTTTTATTCTACACTCTGAGGCAATACTGACCGGACAACTGGCACGGGACAGTTCCCAGTGGGACAATCCCACCTGTCATTTACGGGACAATCAGCCCTTTACCATACGTTGTGTGTGCGTTTTATCTTGTTTTTTTTTTCAGCTGTTGGTTACCACTTCTGCCGTGACTGGCTAGTAGTCCGTGAAACGCCTATGGGCGCCACGCTATTCTGGCACAACCCTTGAACTATCACGTTCGTTCCATGTCTTGCGGTGGCGTGTCGTGGTTAAATGAGTTGTTTTTTTTTTTAACTTTCGGAGACGTAAAGGACAATAATAAAAAAAGAAATCTCTAGGCCACCGACTAGAAGATGAAGCAGACGCCCTAGTCATAGCTGTGCGTAACAGTCTGGTTAGAAATATGGAAAATGCGTAGGAATGGAAGGAAAAGCATTGATCCAAGAAAATAGCTGCACCGTCACAATTAATCGATAGCAGTTGCTATCTCAAACAGTATTTATTTCGCGAACAGCAAACAGCCCCACACAAACCGCAAGAACTGTAGGATGGGACAAACGTATTCACGTGGCACTGCAAGTTAGTCACACTGTGAAATTGGACGACCTATATCGGCAAGAGGCATACTTTCATGAGTCCTTGCATCTGCAGGGACTCATGATAATCTATGCGGCTTGCAGACGGAATGGACTGACTGAAGTACTTTCTTCTAGGATGAGAGGCTGGTACAATCCGCGCAAAACTTCAACCGTAAATCCTATTTCTTTCTGAGCAGAAATAGACGTAAATATCGCTTATCTCTACCACCCAGAGGATGCAGCGACTCATGAGAATCTATGCCTTTTGTAGACACAATGGACTGACTAAATAACACTGTTCTAGGATGAACGGGTGGTACACTTCACGCGATATTTTAATGTAGAGGGGTATCCCTTTCTGAGGAGATATAGGCATAAAACAGTGCTTATATCTTCCGTCCATAGGGCGCACTAGGTCATGAGAATCTATGCCTGTGGCAGATAAAACGGATAGTCCGAGAGGCTTTCTCCTACCTTCTTCGCGCGTCCAAGAAGCAGGGCTGATATGTGCCAGAGAGTGGCATAAATTCTCATAAGCTACTGAAGATGTATAGGCCCATGAGAATCTATGTCTCTTGCATATGCACTTTGAATGGATAATCTGAAGGACGCTCTGTTACTTCTGCGTGTGTGTATTTTCCAGTTTTCCTTCATGATATCGACCTATTTCGACAGCAAACGTAGTAAAATTGTACCGTGGTGATATCGTACGTGGGCATTTTTCTTGCATCAAACGAAGGTTGCGTTTCCAGCAGCTGTGCTAAAGGTGTATAATGGATATTCCTGCAAGGATCTGTCGGTGTTCGGAGCATGAAAAGAATTTGTTCTGGACTGTCGTAAGGTGTCGTTAGGAAAAACTGAAAGTGTCAGTGTGTTTTCAGACTCAACTCGAATATAACCAAAATTTCACAGACCAGCATACAAACGCTATTGACAAGGGGCCAGTTGCATGAGTGAGCTTAGTCCTGCGCCAGACACTAAGTAAGGTGCTCTGCTATAGCGGATCACCTTGCTTAGTGGCTGGTGCAGGACTAAGCTCACTCATACAACTGACCTCTGGCCTACACTGTCTTGTGAAAGCTAACGACGTACAGTCGGTCTGTGTTACATGAACAGCAAGATTTTCACTGCAGGGCAGCACTGTGTTTGTTTGATTTTGTTAAACTTTGTGGGATGTGTTGTGCCTAGAATATTCTATCATTGATGACGTCTTTCTTTTTCTTGTGTGTTTTCAGGGTGAAAGATCACTATCAAGAACGACCAAGCTTATGTGACAAAAACAGACGTTAATGCCAGACACTGTGACACGTGACACGTGACATCCTTCCCAGAAGTACTCTTTCACCACGTGACTGTGTCACCCTGTCCTTTGACCCTGTGGCGTAGCCATCCTTGGGTGCCAGACATTGCGACACTTCAACTCACACACTTTCCACGAGAACCATTTTACTACGTGACTGTCATTACACCACGTGACCTGTGACCCTGAGACGTCACTTACATCCTGTGAAACTTTGACACGTGATACACACTCAAAATGGCCATCCACATTCCGGGGCTGATCGCCATCATCTTCTTCTACCTGCTGATCGTGGTGGTGGGGCTGTGGGCGGCCCGCAAGTCCAAACAGACAGGCGCCACAGCCGACAGTGAGGATGTTATGCTGGCCGGAAGAAACCTGGGGCTTCTCATAGGGATATTCACTATGACGGGTGAGTAGTAAATACATTATCCCATTTAATCCCGAAGAAGCATTCCCCAAATGGATCAACCATGATCAGGCGCCAAGCTAATCTGGCACTGTCCTTGAATTATCATGGCCGATCCATCTCCTACTGTAGTGCGTCGGGGCTAAATACATTGATATTGTTTCTCTGTCATGTGTGTAATGGTTGCTCAGTGAGAACAAGTTCTGTTGTACACACCAGTTAACATGATTACCATAAGTTCCCGTGAGATGTGTGTACTGATTAGTTGGAACTCGATGTCTGGGAAGCGCGTGTGAGCTGAGTACATGAAGTCTCGCCATAGACCCATTACCCTCTGCAGGCCCGGATTAGTTGTGGTGAGCGGGGAAGTGTGTGTGGGTGGGTGGGCGGTTGAGGGGGGGGGGGGGAGAACTTTCTTCCACAGGCCCAAAAAAAAAATCAAGCGATCGGGGATTGGAGGTGAGGGTGGAATATACCTTTCCACCACTGGCTAGGGGGAAGGGATCCACGAATACCCTGTGACCCTATTCGTCCAGTCCTGATCTGGAAGAAAGAAAAGCAGCTATGTCCATATTTTGTTGCTTAGAATTTCTTTAAAGCAATAACATGGAAAGTCTGTTCACTCCTCTGTCAATCCGGTCTTCAAACGTATCCGTGGAAACAGAATGTCAATCCTCAAGAATGTTTCTTTGACATCCCGTCATCTACCACCATAGTTCGTATACCAAGCGCGTACCAGAGCCCAAATTTAAAAGAAGTGACTCTCCGGCCGGGGTTATTACTTACTCCCCCCCCCCTACCTCCTCCACCCCTAGCCTCCCCTCCCTCCACCCCCCCCCCTCTTCTATGTATCCCATACGCACCCGTTTTTTTTTTTATTCATCAATACGTGTTTCTGATAAAGGAAAATGCTGAAAACCCCATGGCTTTCTTTGTCTGGAATATAAAAGAAATAAAATGGAAACAACGCTTACCAGCAAGACGCGTAGATTCTCATGAACAACTGCAGAGACTGACTCATGAGAATCTTGCAGATGGAAAGATCGACCTGCAGAACTTGACCAACAACTAAATACCTTCACTACCAACCCCATTCTTGCAACTCAGTTTAATCTCGAGCGTGACATGAGACTGATTTTCCTGCGCACTTTCCTGTCCGGAAGGAAAACACATGACGGACGGACGTATTTCCATACCGTTCAACTTTTGAATGCCAGTCGATCGCACTTCGATGCCTCAATCCAGCAGCTTAACTTCATTAAGCTTTTCGGCTGCCAGTGGTCGCGAATTGTTTCTAAAATCTTTGCATGCGTACTTTCAACGTCAAAAAACTCTATCTGTCCGAGGAACACGGGGACAAAATGGGACCAGCAAGAGGCGTAGAACCTCATGAGCCCCCGCAGGTGCGGGGGCTCATGAGGTTCTACGCCTCTTGCAGTTAGGTAGTTTTCCCTTGACCCTGGCAATGCAGAGTGGGGTCAGTTTAAGCTCCAGCTTGAGTGAGGCGGAAAGTGTGACATTTTCAAACCGATCGACCGCTACTGCATGCCGCCGAATACCGGCCGCCATATTAACTCTGGCCCGATGGGTCTCAACAAAGGGAGACAAAGCTGTTGCGTAGCCGGTGGAGTTGTTAGATTTGCCGTCCCGCCTTTTTTTTTTTTTAAGAATTTGGTATAAAGGGATGAGCTAAAGAGAGGAGGGTGGCCATTGGGGGGCAGAGGGATGGGGGGTGAGGGGTGGGGGGGGGGGTTCGTTAGTTATATGGGTTTAACGCCGAGCAGGCGACTAAGGCCATCTCACGGCGGGGAGGGGGAGGGGTGGTGCGGATGGGGGGGGGGGGGAAAGGGGGGGGGAAGACAGCGGCGGAAAACTTGAAAACGTCTTTTTTTCTTTAGTGTTACTCCATTTTCACATAATTTAAAATTCCGCCAACTTCCCTACACCATCCAGTCGTCGATATGCGACAAATGGTATTTTACGAAACCCAATATTAACTCTAAATAATAATAATAATAATATAATAAAGAGGATTTAAAAGGTGCCTATACATGGTAAGATGTTCTGGTAATGACATTACACTAATGTTTATACTGTGTAGTGTTCAGTCTTCAGTTTTATTTAATGTATTTTTGTTGTTGTTGTTTTATTGTTTCTACTTAGACGTTCATTTTAATATCTCTCTTTTACGTGACGAATACATTAGCTTGAATCTTGAAATTAATGGATATATTTGTTACTTTACAAGACATAGGCGTCTTCGGTCTACACGCAGTACAAATTCCGAGGATTTTGCTCAGACCGGGCGCCAAGAAATCATACCATATTCAGTTCGTTTACCCTGGTACCACTCAGCATCTCCCATCTCTCTCTCTCTCTCTCTCTCTCTCTCTCTCTCTCTCTCTCTCTCTCTCTCTCTCTCTCTCTCTCTCTCTCTCTCTCCTCTCTCTCTCTCTCTCTCTCGGCTCGCCCCATCCCTCCCACTCGGTCCCTGCCAGTGAACAACATTGATTTCCTTTGCACCACATCGCAACGGGACCCTTGGTCATCCGTCAAGTCTCAGGGCGGCCGGATGAGGAACCTAGGAAGCCCTGTGCAACATCAGATCTCCTCCGAGATGTAAGCAAATGAGGATAAACCTGACAAGCAAGAGGCATGGATTCCCGTGAGCAACTGCAGTCGCAGGGGCTCATGAGAATCTATGCCTCTTGCAGACTGACTTAAACGAAGGCCGGACGAAGGTGCAGGACATCCTAGCTGTCAGTCCCAGGTCGACTCCAGGCAGTCACTCGCAAGTTTGAAGTCGAAGTTTTCTTTTAGACCTTCCCAAGTTTGCAGACTTCCTGTGTTTAATCTGAACCCTCCTGCTCTTGAAGACTGGTTTTCTTAGCTGTCTTGTTTTTGCTAGATGATCGAACTACTGCAGATCGTGAAAGTTTAAGGATGGTGTAGTGATTCAAGTGACGCACAAAATCATGAAGCCAGTCAAACACAAGATTTTGTTTAACTCATTTCAACCCTATTCCGAATTTCAAAGGTTTAATGGATGTCTCCTTGACGACCACATTACTGTAGCAGGGGATAGAATGTCCATCAGTGATATTTCAAGGGTAGCGTCAGATTAGCTTGGCGCGGCCTGGAAGGGGCCAAGCTAATCTGGCATTACCCTTGAAGTCTCTCTCTCTCTCTCTCTCTCTCTCTCTCTCTCTCTCTCTCTCTCTCTCTCTCTCTCTCTCTCTCTCTCTCTCTCTCTCTCTCTCTCTCTCTCTCTCTCTCTCTCTCTCTCTCTCTCTCCGCATTGTGTCTGCTGACCACATTCAACTTTTTGAAGTCGTCTTGAAGGGATATTATAAGCATGCTCTTTGTCTCCCCCCCCCCCCCCCATTTCCCAAAACACCAGCCCTAATAGGTCTTTTATTTTGGAACGGTGGAGATGTGATTTTTAACGTGCGCACTCGATGGTTCGTCTTCTGCTGTACTGTGTCAGAGTGTAATGGCTTGGCGTCCCATAACCACCATGAGGCTGGTAGTTACGGACGGGACGCTGATTACACACACTGCCTGGCCTCCGGTGCTGGCGGCCCTGATTGAACATCATTAACCGTTTCGCTGTCAGACGATGGCTATTTATTCTAGAGGGTTCGTCCGCTTTTTGGATTTTTTTTTTTCAGGCCTGGGGATTAGGTTGGTGGTTTATGTGGTTGTAATAGCTGTAACTACACTGGTTGTCTCTCTCGATTCGCTGCGCTTTCAGCGGAGCGAATCGATGGACGCACAAGTGTGGGATATAACGAAAAGATAGGGGACTTTCGATCTTGCACGTGGGCGGTTCATCATAGCGTTAGTGAAAAGTTGGCATGTTAATTTCGTCTACGTCGCGAGATGGGTTTCCTTTACAATAGAACTTTTTTTTTTTTTTTTAATTTTTAATTTTTCTTTTTTCTTTTTTTTTTTTTTTTTTTTTTTTTTTTTTGGGGGGGAGGGGGGTGGGTGGTTCAACAGATAAAAGTATAAAATAACATTTAAAAAAGTTAAAAGTTTTGTAAAGTTTGGGTTTGAGTAATTTTAATTTGGGTTCCCTTTTTAAGTCCCTTCTATTTATAGAAGGAAGTTTTTAGGACGGGTCGCTGTGGGGCGAATTTAATAGCCAGCCTATGATGTCAAAGGCGGGCAGGCCTAAACCTCTCACAATTGAAGTAACAAGATAAAAATTACGTCATGACTACTTACGCTTACCTCGCTGCTGAACGTACATTTGGCGCGAAGCGCCGTATGTGCGTATGTATGTATGTATGTGTGTGTGTGTGTGTGTGTGTGTGTGTGTGTGCGTATGTATGTAAACAAGAGAATCTCCAATATTTCGGTACACACAAGCTTGAAACTTGGCGAAATACTTTCTTAAAGGGGTGGCTAAGAGAGCCTCCGAGCGTATGTGTAATTGAATGTCTCATTGAAGACATAAACAACCGTTTATAGGATGTCGGTTGACCCAGATTAGAGTCCGTAATTTTTGTCATATTTTCTTAGTTTTGGATATAGCTAGTTTGGATAAAGACATTGGATGAGTTCGTTAGCCAGCTTTGTATCCTTTCAACTTCTTAGTAAAAATTATTTCTTTGCAGAAAAGAATTAAAACAATAAAAAATATATAAAAAACTTGACTTCTAGAGAAAGTCGGACAGTGGCGGTGGCGTAAAAGAGGCAACTCCGTCACCATGTAGACATTAACATAATACTCTAAATATGATCTCTCTCTCTGTCTCTCTCTGTCTCTGTCTCTCTCTGTCTCTGTCTCTCTCTGTCTCTGTCTCTGTCTCTCTCTCTCTCTCTCTCTCTCTCTCTCTCTCTCTCTCTCTCTCTCTCTCTCTCTCTCTCTCTCTCTCTCTCTCTCTAGTTAATAGTTAATAGCAAAAGTTACTCCTCTACCGAAAAGCAAAGATCTGAGCGACCCAAGTGAGTACAGACCTATTTCAATCTTATCAGCAGTGTCCAAACCACTTGAAAAGCATATACATAATCATTTACTTCAATTCCTGGAGAAAAACCACCTTATTAGTACAGCACAATCAGCTTTTCGGCCCAAACATTCGTGTCAGACTGCCTTAACTCTCATAACCCACAGATGGCTTACTGCCATAAATGAGTCCAAACTTTCAGGTGTAGTATTTCTAGATCTTAAAAAAGCCTTCGATCTCATTAACCATTCAATCTTACTAAAGAAGTTACCTTTTTATCACATTGACTCAAATGCAGTCGCTTTTCTCTCGTCCTATCTCTTAGACAGAACGCAGAAAGTGTTCTTGAATGGTAAATACTCAGCGAAAGGACTGGTGACCCATGGTGTTCCTCAGGGATCCACCCTAGGACCGTTATTATTCAACATCTTTATAAATGACCTTCCACTGTCAATATCACACCCCGACACAAACTGTGAACTATTTGCTGACGATACATCATTACATGTATCTGATAAAAATGTTTCAACCGTGAGCGCTGTCCTCCAACATAGTCTAGATGAAGTGTCAACTTGGTGTGAAGAAAATCATATGATTATTAGTATTCCTAAAACGAAAAGTATGTTGGTGACAACACGCCAAAAGCATCAACGTGGTTTGCAACCCCTTGAGCTGTCCCTTCACTCTCAGCCCATAGAGCAAGTGTCAAAACATCGTTTGTTAGGAGTGACAGTCGACGAACAGCTCAGCTGGGAGCCGCACATAGAAACTGCCTGTAAAACTATTTCAAAGAATCTATTTTTATTATCCAAATTAAGTCGTATAGTTGGCATTGATGCTCGAAAACTATTCTTTAACGCACACATCAAGACACATTGTAATTATGCTTCCAATATCTGGGACGGCTGTGGAGACATTCATTTGAAAAAAATTAATTCCCTTTACCGGCGAGGTATTAAGCTTATTCTTCCTGGTTCGTCCCCTTCTGATGAAAGACTGAAGGCCATTAATATTCTACCACTCAGTAAACAATTGGAACTTAATAGATGCTTGCTTGTGCAAAAAATTCTAAACAATGCCGCCCCTCCCTATCTCCGTGAGCTGTTTTCCCACACGAATAGAGAGAACACGAGGAACAGCTTACTCCATCGCCCAAAACCGAGAATCGACATCTTCAAATCTAGCATATCATTTTCCGGTGCTAAGTCATGGAATAACTTGCCCTCGCATTTAAAGTCTATTTCAAAGTTATCTATCTTCAGAGCTCGCGTCCATAAATATTTGCTGTCGATGTGAATGTCCTATTTTTCTGTTTAGTATGTTGCTCCAGCACAGCATATTGCTGCAGATTATGTAATAGTTTGACTGTATTAACATGTCAGGCTCATACACGTACATATATTGTTTTAATTCTTTTTGTATTTTTTTTTTCTGATGGTAGGGGGGGGGGGTATGGGTACTTATATATATTTTATCTTTTGCTGTATCGTCTTATGTATTTTTATATGTGTAGAGTAGCAGGACAGTTTGGAAGATAGGCATTGCTATGCCTAAAACTTTTTATCCTGAATAAAAACGTTTCATCATCATCATATCTCTCTCTCTCTCTCTCTCTCTCTCTCTCTCTCTCTCTCTCTCTCTCTCTCTCTCTCTCTCTCTCTCTCTCTCTCTCTCTCTCTCTCTCTCTCTCTCTCTCTCTCTCTCTCTCTCTCTCTCTCTCTCTCTCTCTCTCAAACTCTGGCGAAGTCAAATACACCTAACCATGTAAACTACATTTGCTCCCATCAACTACGTCACCATAGTCAACAGAGAGCCCATTTTAGTACCGCTTATGACTGTCCTAGATGTAGGCAAATCTATTTCCAGTTTAAAGAACAAATCGCCTTGCGGTCCAGATGGTATTAATAGTCAAATTTTAAACTATCTCTGCCCTACGTCGTCGAATCCCTGACCTTTATTTATAATTTATCGATCAGACCTAGCGTTTTTCCCGACGAGCTAAAAAAAAAAGCGAAGGTAATCTCTCTTCCTAAAAGCAAAGATTTATGCAACCTAAACGAGTATAGACCCATTTCCATATTATCCTGTATTTCAAAACCGCTCGAGAAACATATCCATACTCATCTTCTAAACTTTCTGGAGTAAAACCATCTGATAACTGCAGCACAATCAGGATTTCGACCTCTACATTCGTGCCAAACTGCCCTCAATCATGTAATTGATAAATGGCTCTCTGCCATAAATGACAGTAAAGTATCAGGTACAATCTTTCTTGACCTGAAAAAAAGCTTTTGTTCTTGTGAACCACTCTATCCTACTAAAAAAAACTACCATTATATCACATTGACTCAAATAGTGTCTCCTTTATATCTTCCTATCTCAGGGACAGAACGCAGAAAGTACTGCTAAATGGCAAATATACCTCTGATGGTTTAGTAACTTGCGGTGTTCCACAGGGGTTTATTCTAGGGCCCTTATTATTTAATCTATTTATTAATGATCTGCCACTGTGCATATCTCATTTAGACGCAAACTGCGATCTGTTCGCAGATGACACGACCATACACACATCTGATATAGATATCGCAACCATTAATAAGGTACTCCAACAAAGTCTTGATGAAGTAGCAGGCTGGTGCAGTGATAATCACATGATTATTAGTATTCCAAAGACAAAGAGCATGTTAGTTACTACACGTCAGAAACACCAGCATGGCCTACCACCTTTAACACTCTCCTTAGATAGCCAGCCTGTAGAACAAGTAACTAGGCATCGCTTATTAGGCATTATAGTGGATAACCAATTAAGCTGGGAGCCGCATACTGACTCTATATGCAAAACAATCTCCAAAAATCTGTTCCTGTTATCAAAACTACGCCCTATAGTTAATACTGATATCCGTAAACTCTTTTTCCATGCGCATATCCAAACTCATTGTGACTACAGTTCTACCGTCTGGGATGGATGCAGCGAAGTTCACATGAAAAAAGTTAATTCCTTGTATCGTCGGGGCATTAAATTAATACTTCGCGGTCCTACTTCGACTGATGAAAAATTTAAAATCTCTCAAGTTACTAACATTGAAAAAACAGTTTGAATTTAATCGCTGTGTTCTACTGCACAAGATCATGCACGGAAAAGCCCCACACTATCTAAAAACTCTATTTTCCGACAATAATAGGAAAAACACGAGAAATAGCTCGATCCACCTTCCAAAAATTAGATTAGACATCTGTAAAACCAGCCTGTCTTTTTCAGGCGCTAAAGCGTGGAATATGTTACCTCCACACCTGAAATCAATTTGTAAGATTAGCGTCTTCAAAGATCGCCTCCATAAATATTTACTTCAGAAGTAATAGTATGTTCGACTCCCTTATGCTACTATTCGTATAGTTAGTGACAAGTTTCCTATTACCTAATACTCCTACTGTTGCTGCAGATTATGTAATAGTTCGACTATCTGCATTAACATGTCAGGTTCATACCTGTATATATATATATATATATTATTTTTTATTTCCATTTTTTTTTTCTCCTCTGAGTGTTGGGGTGGTGTGGGGGGATGGGTCTTTTTACTTACATATGTTTTATCTTTTGATGTATCGTCTGATGTATTTTTATATGTGTAGAGTAGCAGGACAGTTTGGAAGATAGGCATTGCTATGCCTAAAACTTTTTATCCTGAATAAAAACGTTTCATCATCATCATCATCATCATCACTCTCTCTCTCTCTCTCTCTCTCTCTCTCTCTCTCTCTCTCTCTCTCTCTCTCTCTCTCTCTCTCTCTCTCTCTCTCTCTCTCTCTCTCTCTCTCTCTCTCTCTCTCACATAATGCGTGCATCTCCAAGAGGCATAGATACTCATGTGCCCCGAGGGCGCATGGACATCTATGCCTCTTGAGGATGTTCGGAGCGCACGCATGCACGCACGCACACGCGTACACACACATCGACGCGCTTTCAGAAGAGCATGCAAGTGTACTTAGTATAGCTAGGTAAAGTCAAATTGATTTCAGACAAATTATAGCAAGACTGAAACTGTACCATGAAATTCTAGTTTTGTCGCCATTTTCCCAAGTCTTGAAGCGAAAGCGAAACTCATATCACGTTAAATATAAAATTACATAAAAACAAAAAATGACAAAATGACGTTCGACAAACCAATGACGCGTAGGCACTGCGCGCGCCCCTTCTGCGAGGCTTTTTCAAAAGGAGATATTTCAACATCAGAATCAAGTCAAAGACAAAAGGTAGAGACCCTTAACAGCGAAGACAACTCTCATATAGAAGGGACTTTGTGGGTTATGGTTCATCCCATCTTGTTTATTGCTAAGAAACGTATGTGTATTATCTCAAGTTGTTTGTTTGTTTTTCTTAATTATTTTAGGATAGAATTATAGCCAGATGTATCGGAATGAAGAAAAGGTTCTGTGTTGTTGGGTTTTTTGTGTACATTTAGCTCATATCTGAACACAGAAAACACGATACGTGTGAGCACTTATAATAATTATGTCTGTGTTCAGATAAGCGCTAAATGTACAGTCATGTGGATATTGATCAAAGAACAAAACCGAGTTTTTTATTCTTTAGAAGTAAGTTTGACTGTTTCACACTTTGACGATAGTTGTTATCTTAACTCATTCAGCCCCACGGCAGTATTTCCCAAATTTTGGAGGCGTCATCTAACGACTATGTACCACTGTACTATATTTGCATCTTTAAGATGCAAATGATCGTCTTATTCTATACCTGCGTATTTCTCTGTGGGCTGGCGATTGGGTGCCTGATAGGCGGGGGCAGGGGATCTAACTGTTGTCCAGCGCTGAGTAATTCCCCTTGGTTTGTTGTACGACTATGTACCAGTTGCAGGAGATGGATCGACCATGATAATTCAAGGGTAGTGCCAGATTAGCTTGGCGCCAACAGGCGCCAAGCTAATCTGGCACTACCCTTGAATTATCATGGTCGACCCATCTCCTGCTCAACAGGGCTGAATGAGTTAAAAAAAAACAAAAAAACAACACTATAGTGAAAGTGACGTTCAGATCAGTTAACACATTCGAAGCGTGTTGCATTCGGATACATTGCTGTATACCGCGTATCCGGATGCGGCACGACTCAAATGAGTTAACAAGATCCAAATGCTTTTCGCACATCTCAATCTAACGGGTTCTGATGTGGAACAGCCGGTGATAATGGAGACAATTAGATGCTTAATCGATAGTGAGAAAATCCTCTAACGATAGAGCGTGCTGAAGAGGTGTAGCGTGTTCTTTTTGTCGTTGCAAGAGGGACGGCGTAATCATATTTCGTAGCAAAAGATGATGGGAAGAGCGGTAAAACCGCAAAACGCACGTGCGCGCGCGCCTGCACACACACACACACACACACACACACACACACACACACACACACACACACACACACACACACACACACACACACACACACACACACAGAGCCATCACCCCCGTCGGGCAGGAAGGAGAGGCGTGAAACATCCTCCAATCAATATTCTATTTGCTCTCACTGTCGCCTGAAAATTACATTCCGCAAGACTGACTGCCCCTTTAACATACACCTCCATCTGCATGAGGCATAGATTCTCATGAGACCCTGCGACTGCAGGGGCTCATGAGAATCTATGCCTTTTGCTGGTTGGGTTTCACTCTCATGTATTTTATTTCTGATCCACGGACGAAGGTAGGCGAATGGTAACAGAGGAGTAGCGCCTTAAACAGGCTCGTGAGGGCTCGGTGGGTGTGAGTAGTTGGTGTTAAGGTGGGGATGACGAGACGGTCACAGCTTCCTTAGTGTCACGCGCTGTCACTTGTAGACAGTCACCACACCCTTAGTGTCACGCGCCGTCAATTGTAACGAGCGTCTGGTGTGTTCTTACTGTCACGCACGTTCGCCCTGTTGCTTTGATGATGAGAAAAACGCTAGCGACACATCTAGTGTCACGCATCATCACTTGCAGACGGTCACAAGACCCTTTGTGTCACGTACTATCACTTGCAGACGGCCACAACACTCTTAGTGTCACGTACAATGACATGTACAGGGTCACAACACCCTTAGTGTTACGTTACTTGTAGACGGCGACAACACCCTTAGTGCCTCGTACCATCACTTGCACATAGTCAAAACACCCTTTTATTACTGTCACGCACCATCACCTGTACAAGGTCACAACACCCTTAGCGTCACCAAAGACCTATTATTATTTTGTTTCACACACCTCCGCTTGTAAACGGTCACAACACTCTTAGTGTCACCAAAGACCTATTATTGTTTTGTTTTTTTGCGTCACGCGTTTTCACTTGTAAATGGTCACAACACTCTTAGTGTCACCGAATACCTTATAAAATGTCTTTGGCGTCACGCACTGTCACTCGTAGACGCTAACAACACTCTTAGTCACGCATCGTCACTTGTCAAACGCTGTCAACTGTTACAAGCGTTACCAATGTCTGGTTCGTTCTCAGTTATTGTCACACGCTGTCCTTTCCTCTGTTCTAGAAATATTCTGCAGGAGATCGTGGACAGACTAGATCGTGTGTGCTGGTCTGTGATTTTGGACCACGTGCATTATTCTTCTTGCTGGCCTCTTGTCATCATCATCATCATCATCAGTCCCTTGCCCGAACTGGGCGTTGGGGGGACTGAAAGGCAGCAGCAACAGACAGTGCTCTCCACTGAGTTCTATTTTGGGCGGTGGCAAGCAAGTCTGGCATCTCGAGTTCGGTCCATTCTTTTATGTTTGCGACCCAACTCTTTCTCTGACGACCTCGCCGACGACTTCCTTCGAGAGTGCCTTGGAGGATAGTCTTGGACAAGGTGTTGTGTCGGGTCACGTGGCCAAACCAAGCAAGCTTGCGCCGTTTCACGGTTGCCAGAAGGGGTTCATGTGGGCCCACCAGGGAAGTGACGATGCTCCGTACATATTCGTTGGTCTTGTGCTCGCGGTACGAGATGCGGAGCAACTTCCTCAGGCACTTGTTCTCAAAGGCCTGGATTTTCTTTTCTGAGTCTGCAAGCAGTGTCCAAGTCTCACAGCCGTAGAGTAGAATAGACACTACGAGGGACTTGTAAAGCCTGTACTTGATGGTGAAGCTGATGGAGTTACTTCGCCATATCCTGTCCAGCCTGGCCATTGCGGATGTTGCTGTACCTATCCTGATACGGATCTCTGCTATGCAACTACCGTCTTTGGACAGGGTGGCTCCCAAGTACTTGAAGCTATTGACCTCTTCTAGCTTCTGGCCGTTCATGTGAATGTTGCTGCTGCTGTCGCTTGTGGTGTTGATCATCACTTTGCTTTTATCCGTACTGATCTCCATGCCATAAGACCCTGCGCTACTTGAAAGTTTGTCTGTCAGGTTTTGGAGCTCACTATTGCTGCCTGCCATGAGGTCAATGTCGTCTGCGAATCGAAGATTGCACAGGGATCTGCCACCAATAGAGATTGAAGTATGGTGGTCGTGGAGGGTTTCCTGCATGATCTTCTCCAGGAATATGTTGAAAAGGACAGGAGAGAGCAGGCATCCTTGACGGACACCGATCGTCGTCCTGAAGAACTCGCCTGACTGATTGTTAAGTAGAACCGCGCTGCAGGCGTTCTTGTAAAGCGCTTCTATCATTTGGATCAGTCCCTCCTCTATGTTGAACGATCTCATGACTTGCCAGAGTCCGTCGTGCCAGACGCGATCAAATGCTTTCCTGAAATCAATGAAGTTGTGGTAGAGTTCGCGCTGATGCTGCAGATGTTTCTCGATCAGGACGCGGCAGTTGAAAATCTGCTCTACAGTGCTTCTTCCAACTCTGAAGCCAGCCTGTTCTTCTGCCAGCAGTTCCTCGGCGAAAGTTTTGAGGCGGTTGAGAATGATTCTAAGCATTACTTTGCTAGGGTGACTTATCAGACTGATAGTTCTGTAGTTCTGGCACTGTTTCAGGTTTCCTTTCTTGGGGAGCGGGATCACTAGAGACTGTGTCCATTCTACTGGCCATTTCTTTTGCTCCCAGATCTTTTGACAGAGTGTAGTGAGGACCTTCGTTGTTACTTCTCCTCCATGTTTCAACAGTTCAGCAGGTACGTTGTCTACACCTGGAGACTTTCCTCCCTTCAGGCCGCGTACGGCTGCTTCCACCTCTTCAGCTAACACTGGCAGGTCTTCAGCCTTCCTGGCCCCAGCCTGGTTGTTTTGGAGGATGCTGGTGTCTGGCTCAGCCTTGTAGTTATACAAGTCTCGGCAGTACTCAGTCCATCTGTTTAGTACAGCAGTGTTTTCCGTAAGGAGTTGGCCGCTGCTGTCTTCGATGACTGTGGCTGTTCGCTGTTGAGTCTTGGTGAGGGTCCTTAGCGTTTCATAAGCCTTCTTGCTGTTGCCGTTTGCCATGCCCTCTTCCACGCTACAACACTGGTCTTCAATCCAATCTTCTTTGGCTTCTTTCATCCTCTTCCTGATCTTCTTGTTGACAAGTCTGTACTTGTTTGCTGATGTGAGGTCTTGGCCTCTCTTTTTCTTCCAGACTCTCCTCTCATCACAGAGATCGAGGATGTCATCGGTGACCCAGGGCTGTTTGCGCTTCCTCTGCTTCCCCAGCACTTCTTCTGCTGTAGAAAGTAACACCTCTTTTATATTTCCAGCAAGGGTGTCTACGTCACAGTCCAAAGTAACCAAGGCTGCAAATCTGCCTCCCACCTGGGCTTGGAAGAGCTCTTCTACTTCCGGGTCTTTTAGCTTCTGGAGGTCGAATCTGATGCGAGGGCTCTTGCTATCTCGTTTCAATGCCAGCTTCAACTTGAGGCTAGTAAGGACGAGGTTGTGGTCGCTGCCAATATCAGCGCCAGGAAAGGACCTCGTTTGTGCTTTGTTAATGCTGGATTTGAATCGTCGAGGCAGCAAGATGAAGTCAATCTGGTTATGGACCAGGCCTCCTGGCGATTGCCATGTCACTGTTCTTGACTTCTTGTGTGGATGGAGGGTATTAGCAACGGTGAGACGGTGACTCTGTGCGAACTCTAAAAGTCGCAGGCCTCTGTCGTTTGTTTCTCCAAGGCCAAACTTGCCAGCTGTTCCTGCCCATTGTTGGTAGGCGTCAGGGCCGATCTTTGCATTCCAGTCACCGAGGACAGTCAGAATGTCTTTCTTAGGTGTTTTCTTGATGATGTTGTCCAGTTGTTCGTAAAATTCTTCTAATTCTTCATCATCATGATCTGCTGTTGGAGCGTATACTTGAATGATAGTGATGTTGTGCGGTCGGGCGGAGATGCGGATGGAGATTAGTCTGCTTGACACGGGGGTGCAGCTGATGACAGTTCCAGCCACCTCTTTCCTTACGATAAAAGCTACGCCATGTTCGTGCTTGGTTTCTTTTCCGCTGAACCAGATTTTATGGCCTTCATCTGTTGTTGTTTCTCCGAAGCCTGTCCATCGAACTTCTGAAAGTCCTACAATGTCCCAGCGATAGCGCTTCAACTCGTGGGTGAGTTCCTTCACTTTGCCGCACTGGTAGAGTGTGCGAACGTTCCAAGTTCCGATAGTTATTCCTTGCGTGGGCAGCTTGATGGTGGGTTTGGTTCCAGTAACACACTTGTCGCCCCCACCCTGGAGACCTCCAATGGGGTGCGCGGTCGTTGGTGATCCGGGCCCCGACCGATCCGGCATGTTATTCTTATTCTGTTGCTTGTCCATCAGTCCTTTCAATGGGCTTAGGCGAACTTGGCGGCGCCCGTCTCCTCCCCAAGTATTTCAGTAGTGCAGACAGTAGGGAGAGTTTAAAAAAGGCAAATACAGGTGAATGGACCTCGGGTAGACAGAAACACATGCCCCAGAATAGAGAGAAAAACCCACCCTGTGGGGCTGACCAGGGTGACCCTGGGAACTAAAAAATACCTAACCCCACCCAAGTCCCCCTCTTGTACGCCTACGATTCTCACAGTTACTGGTTTTTAGCTTTTCAGTATCTGGCGGCGAGGGAGTCTTTAATCTGAGCGGATTACGGGGATCCCTAGGGAAATCAGAGGTGCCGACCATCAGCGTGCTATACTGACACAAGGGTCGGGGTCAGATTTCGTTAGCCTGCGCTCCCTAGTAGCTAAAGATCTTCGGACCGACGTCGGCCGCAGTTGGCCCGCGCACGACCGTGCGCGGGCCAACTGCGGCCGACGTCGGCCCGATGACTTTTGCCCACGGGGCTGTGAGTGTAGGGCGTAGCACGTGCCGTTTCTTGTGCTAGGACGTGGTCAGAAAGGTTTGGGCCACAGGCGTGGGATGATCGTTGAGTATTCGGTCGCCTCTATAACAATGGGTATTGGGAAATAACATCACATGCCAAGCCATCATCCAATGCCTGTGGTTGGAAATGTGGAGGATGGCTGCGAGATTTGATTGTGTTGACGTGCGTTTGTATGAATGTGTGTGTGTGTGTGTGTGTGTGTGTGTGTGTGTGTGTGTGTGTGTGTGTGTGTGTGTGTGTGTATGTGTGTGTGTGTGTGTGAGAGAGAGAGAGAGAGAGAGAGAGAGAGAGAGAGAGAGTGCAATGGGGACAAATCGGTGTGTGTATTACAGGAGAAAAAGAATATCTTTGACCTTCTTCTTCGTTGTGTGGTAAACGCTATTTCCTCCGTGGGTGGGTGAATGGGTGGGTATTTGTTAGTTACTTAGTAATTGGGGTTTCACGCCGAGCAGGCGACTAAGCCCACCTCACCGCGGTGCGTGGGGGTATTTGGCTAGTTGGGTGTAAGCGTGTATTTGTAAAGGTTTTCCTTGCCACGTTGACTTGTAAAGGTTTTCCTTGCAACGTTGGCTTATAAAGGTTTTCCTTGCAACGTTGACTAAGTGCGGCATTCTTTGAATTCTTTCATACATCATTTCTATAGCACCATTCACTTAATTCATGGCTGAAATTGTCTCTAGTATATTGTACAGACGCAATTACCCCATGACCGTTACTGACCACACCGTTCAGCAGAAAAGATGATTAGTTGCGCGTTTATCCGCCGAACGGTATCATAGCTGTCAAGCGATTAATTTTGTACCATCCGTACCAAACCATGCTTTTCATCCTGAGAACATTCCGATTTCACAAAACAAAAAAACATGTGTGCTAGTTTGTGATGTTGGACCTTACCGCCTGCGGCGGTAAGGTCCAAGATCACAGACTGCACACAAATGACAGATCTTCAGTTACTTTTTAGCCTCTGTGAAGATTCAAGCTCGGGAAAGATCGATAATTTAGGAGCCGTAAACACTCTTTTTTTTTCCTTTGTTGTTGACATCGCCAAAGTGCAAAGGTGTGTCGTCTCATCTTTGATGACGTCAGTGTTTGTTGTTTTATCGCTGCTACTACCAAACGGCTCCCGCCAAAAATACGTTTCTATAATATTAGAGGGGTTTTTATGGGTAGATGTACGTCAAGAACTGCGCAGCTTTTGACGCAAACAGTGCGTTGTAATTGTAAATCCGAACAAACATGCGATATTGCATGATCGCCTGGGCTCTTTATCTACTGTTTCGCGGAACACGTGCAATATTTTACCCTACTTCTGATCTCCAGACAACATTACACGATTTGTTCAAGTGGTGCTTCACGCGAACTTGGCCTGTACCGTCTAGATGTAGACTGCATAGGCAGACAGTGCGTTATGGTTCACGTAGATTAATCGTTACATTACATTGACCCCTTAACTGCCGGGGCCTGGCGAACAACACCCAGCTGCAAGAGACAGCCGGCCCTCACGCAGCACCAATGGAAAAAATATCTTCCTACGCCACTGTGATCGTCATTACATCTCCGGTGATTTTGTAGTGAGTGCTTGGCAGACGATTTCTGCAGCCGACATCATGATTCATTTTGTCGAAGTGAATGGAACGTCTGTTAAAAACAAAGCAGTTTTGCACGCAAGGTCATCAATAATTGTGCGCTGGTCTGTGATTTTGGACCTTACGGCCTAAAAGCCGTAAGGTCCAAAATCACAGGCCAGCGCACACATCATTGTCCTTTTTCAAACGCTCATTGAAAATCGTCAGCTCTCGGATACAGACAATGTTGCGTTTGCTCTCAAAGTCGCTTGAAAAGTACATTCCGCATTATTTTGGGCAAAGCATCGTGCACTCATCTCGCTGGTAAATCATTCGATAAACAGCTCACAACCTGCCGCCTAAGCTTCTTTTCCTAATGTCATTATGCCTTGTACTCGCTGTTATTTACGATCTCTGTGAATGTCCCGTTGTCACAAGTGCTGTGATCTTTTTTTTTAGTTCTCGCACAGCGAACACAAAGTGGAGTTTAGACGACAGAATCGTGGCGCAGGTCTGTGATTTTGGACCTTGCGGCTTCGAGCGGTAAGGTCCAAAAGCCGCACAGACCGGCACGCCTTTTCAGACAAATGATTTGAGGTTCTATTCCTTTCTTGCGAAATAAGAGCTTTTCCTACGATACTTCAAAGTTTCTTTTCAAAAGCGTCCTGGGTTTTGAAAGTGAAATATTGTGTGAGAATTGTGTACAGCGGATTTCATATCTGTTCGTTAACTTATTCAGCCCGACGGCCGTATTTCCCAAATTTTGGAGGCGTCATCTAATGATTATGCACCAGTTGCAAGAGAAGGATCGACCATGATAATTCAAGGGCAGTGCCAGATTAGCTTGGCGCCGACTGGCAATACCCTTGAATTATCATAGTCGACTCATCTCCTGCTGTAGTGCGTCAGGTCTGAACGGGTTAAATCCCCAAACTCAGTATTGGCAGAGCTGTCACTCTCGTGTTTTGGCGCGCGCATGTGTGTGTGTGTGTGTGTGTGTGTGTGTGTGTGTGTGTGTGTGTGTGTGTGTGTGTGTGTGTGTGTGTGTGTGTGCGCGCGCGCGCGCGCGGGAAGGAGGGGGGAGGGGGGGGGGCATTGCGGCCGTCGTCGGCCCGGGGACTTTTTGCTCACTGGATCAGGTCCAACTAAAAATTTGGGCGAGAGTTACGGTTTTAGGAGACAGATTTACTGTGAAAGTTCAAGAATAGTGTAGGAATAGCTTGAGACCTCTGGGCTGCTTCACCCCTCACCCTTGAGCTATCATGTTTGATCCATACAACACAACTGAGTCCTGGGGTCAGGTGCAACATTTTGGTGAGAGTTACGGTTTAGGAGGAAAATCGACCATGACATTATGATCTCTCTCTCTCTCTCTCTCTCTCTCTCTCTCTCTCTCTCTCTCTCTCTCTCTCTCTCTCTCTCTCTCTCTCTCTCTCTCTCTCTCTCTCTCTCTCTCTCTCGCACTCTGTGTGTGTGTGTGTGTGGTATGTGTGTGTGTGTGTGTGGTGTGTGTGTGTGTGTGTGTGCTCTTTGTTATTTTTTTTTTTCTCCAGGGGATAGGGGGGGGGGTGGGGATTTTCTCTCCGGTCACCCTTGATCACACCTTTTAGACCATTTAACCCATCTCATCTTTTGTTTCGAACCCTTGACTCCTACTGAGTGCACCGTTTGGCGGAGAAGATGTGTAGTTACGTCGTCTTTATTGCCGATCGGTATCGTCAGTAGCAGTCAAAGCTTTAACTCATTGTGCCCGAGGTACGAAATACCCACATTTTGGAGTTGTCCTCTGAGGACCACGTTACATTTCAGGAGACAGATCAACCATGCTATTTCAAGGGTGGTGGCAGAATAGCTTGGCGCCTATAGGCGCCATGCTATTCTGTCACCATCTTGAACTATCATGGTCGAGCCATATCTTGCTGTGGTGTGTCGCGGGCAGAATGAGTTACGGAGTTCTAAAAGGAGCACTTTGCCCTGTCATTTCCCTTTCACGTGTATGTATTTTAATTGTTTAGGATGTAAATTCCTGCACCCCATTTCGCCCCCCTCACCATTAGCTCATTCAGCCCGACGGCCGCATTCACCAAAGTTTGGAGGCGTCATCTAATGACTATGCACCAGTTGCGGGAGATGGATCGACCATGATAATTCAAGGGCAGTGCCAGATTAGCTACCCTTGAATTATCATGGTCGACCCATCTCATGCTGTAGTGCGTCAGGGCTGAATGGGTTAACACTCTTTTTTTATAAGTACAATACAGTCTTCGCTCAGTGACCTATTTTCCGTCGAGATGTACCACGAGATCAGACGTTAACAGCACTGGCAAATACCGAAATAAAATGTACAATTCAATTACATGCAGTAACTTAATTGTTACCTGTAATGACCCAGCGGCCGTCCCAAATACAGAAATGGATTGTGTCTAAAGCCAAGAACCTTTGATCACCAAACCCGGAGTATGTTACCTTCTCTGTAGCTCTGCGCTACACTTGCAAATGACGTTAGGCGACGACAAGTATTTAGTCGTGTAAGTAGATTTTACTCTATGGATGCAGCATCGTAGTATACATCCAAAGGTCGAACTTAAAATCATCTTACTCTGTGATGGGAACAGTTTGCATGTCAGCCAGCCCGTACCGTCTGCAGAAGGCATAAATTCTCATGAGCTTCGGCAGCCGCGCCTAAGGGTCGGCAAAACGGACTTCTCCTTAACTGTGCTTTCTACTGCAAGAGGCATAGATTCTCATGAGCCCCTGCATCCGCAGGGGCTCATAAGAATCTATACCTCTTGTTGGTAGGGATTGATTTTATTACCAGCCGTCTCTGTCCTCAGAGGATGGAAGTCAGCAGGCTTTACTCGTGTGACTAAAAGGCCAAACAGTGTTTGCAGAGAGTCAACACTGAGGCACTAATTGACTTTCGTGTCCTTCTCCAGAAGTTTTGGTATTGGTCTGTTAAAGGGACTCTCCAAGGTCGACATTGAAAAATTGGTTTTGTGTTCTGACTTGCAAAATCACGGGTCGGTACACCTTTCTTTTCCAACATGTTTATGCTTGAAAGCTTTTTTTTTTAATCAATATTTCTGACATTAATACCTGTAGTACTGTCTTGACAGATTTACAGCCATCTGATAAAACAGACGCAGTAGGCCTGATTTTGGTACTATTCCCTTTAATTTCTTCTGTAACTTTTACGTGTACCTGATCTGGGCGTCTTTCCTGTCTCTCATGGACGCCGACTGGTCGCAAGACAAACTGTTGACTCTTCCCATTGGTCTAGATACTTGCTCAGCAAACACGACTAGGCAATTTCAGTGTGTTGCATTAATGAGCGGGTTCTTTGAATCTAAAATGTCTTTAGCATCACGCGATCGCATCGTGACTGGGGGATGCTTCGATGGATCATCCAATCTCCATTGCTAATTCTGTGATAATTGCCCTTCTGACATACTTTTATGGACATCTTAAGTATCAGCGTGTGGGCATGTGATAAACTTGAAAATGTACACTTTTAACCAATTCAGCACTGACACAATACCGGCAACGGTCTATGGATCTGCTATGATAGTTCAAGGATAGTGCCAGAATAGCTTGGCGCCTGCAGGCGCCAAAATATTCTGGCACTATCCTTGAACTATCATAATTGATCCATAGACCGTTGTACTGTGTTGCAGGCACCAAAGCACGTTTCAGGGATAACTTTCAAAATTGGGGATATCGATCTTATGGTTCAATGTCTTAACACATCGTTCGTCGAATTCATGAACCTGAACATGCACCTGAAAGCTACCTACTTTATACATTGTATAATGTAATGCTCACTGCTAAAATTGAATTGTTTCTTGCCATTCAATGAATGTTCACATTTAAAATAATACGGACGACTGCGATGGAAAATATGAATCACATGTTCATGTGCACGTTTTGAGCAGGAAACCAGCATGATCGCAAACAATGACCTGAAACTGTAAGCTCAAGGAAATCACGCGCAAAGAGATCAGACAAGCAAACTAAACTGGTTAAAAGCCTGCTTGTTTTCTTTTTTCCAGCCACATGGGTGGGAGGAGCCTACATCAATGGAACAGCGGAAATTATCGTACGGAGTGGTCTGGCTTGGTGTCAAGCTCCCATTGGCTACGCTCTCAGCCTCGTTTTCGGTAAGAATTTGAATTTGGGCCCCTTCTGCTCTTTTTTTTTTCCCCGAGGAAGGAAATCGATTGTGGCACACAGTGCTTATCAAAAATACATTTGGCATTTTTCAGTGTTATTGTAGACAGTTTACAGTATGAGTTACAGTATGAGTTACACACGTTTGAAATACATACACCTATATTTTGTACCGAGTAAAGAAGACTGACTCATAAAAATCATCCAGAGTAAACTGCTTTATTTAAACTATTCTTTTAACGCGACATTCGATTATGATTATGATCACCTAACTGTACAATACATATGCAATTAAAAAAAATAGAAAAAAAAGAAGAAAACTCTGAGATTTTTGTTCCACAACCACTTGTGTAGTCCTTGGATGCAGTGACCTTATATTAGGGGTAAGTTGCTTGACTGAACTTAAATTATGCGCAAGCCACAATACAAGGTGTTCCGCTATAGCGCCGGATGTAAGCTTGCTCGTGTAATTTAGATTGTAACCATAACGAAAAGCATTACCGCACCACTCGTTCAACTTCAACCCCTTCTGTGTAACTGTACGTACATTTTTTTTCAACGACCAAAAGCCACAACAGTCCAAGAAACATGGATACAAATTGGTCTTATGAGCAAGAGGCATAGATCCTCATGAGCCCCCGCAGTCGCGGGGGCTCATGAAGATCTATGTCTCTTGCCGTTGGACCGTGTTCATTTTTTCTCGGCTGTGAAGGGGTTAATTACTAATGCAGCTCTTCCAATGATTATTTGTGCGTAGGCGGGCTGTTCTTCGCCAACAGGATGCGGACGAAGGGTTACGTGACGATGTTGGATCCATTCCAGCAGAAATACGGAGATAGGATGGGCGGTCTGATCTTTATCCCGGCCCTGCTTGGGGAGGTCTTCTGGACTGGGGCTGTCCTCTCAGCTCTTGGTAAGTAGCAACTTTATTGGATGGCTGGTTGGTTGGTTGCCTAGCTGGCTGGATGGCTGGTCGGTCGGTCGTGTGGCTGGGACGCTGGTTGGTTGGGTGGATGGGTGGGTAATTTCCCCGTCGGTTCCAGGAGCCACCCTGTCCGTCATCATGGACATCCCTCCCGAGCCGGCGATCATCGCGTCATCGTGTATCGCCCTGTTCTACACGCTGATTGGTGGACTGTACTCCGTGGCCTACACTGACGTTGTCCAACTATTCTGCATCTTCTTTGGCCTGGTTAGTCGCCATTTTGCACATCAGTTAACCGCCTTGTGCGTGCAAGCCACCAGGTCCAAGACCACAATTAGCCGCCCCTACAGTCCCATCTGTTAAAATGCCTTAGCCTTACTCTGTCCCAGTCATCCCCTAATTTTTCAATCCCCTAAACAACACTACTGCCCACTTGCTGCACAGTTTACTTACTTACTTACGCCCATCACCCCCTCTGGGGCATAGGCCGCCGACAAGGTCCCTCCAGCCGTCTCTGTCCTGGGCGAGTCTCTCCAGCTGTGCTGCACAGTTTGCCATGCACAAAATCCCTCCTCCCCCCCTCCCCCCCCCAAAAAAAAAAAAAAAAAAAAAAAAAAAAAAAGGACATCAGCCGTCTCATTTCTTGGCTAAGAACATGATTCTGTACCAACCCTACACCCAAGCGCAGCCAAACCAGGTTCACACCTCAGATTACCATCCGCTTGGAAACGCAAACTAGGCCAAAAGAGTCCGCTGGTTAAGCCAAGGCTGGTATGAATCAAAGCACCAAACATGTCTCTTCTCATCTATCAAGAGATTTCAAGCAAATTCCAGCATACTGCCTCTGTACAAAATGCAACAGAAGACAGAAGATTTAAAAAAAAAAAAAAAAAAAAAAAAAAAAAAAAAAAAAAAAAACAAAACACCGGTCCTTGCACTGCCTCACCTGCCTCATTTGAATATGTAACGTGACCACCACTGCTGCTTACAGTACCGATGGCTGCATGCGCAAGGGGGTTAAGCTCTTAAGAGAAGAAGTGAAAACGATCCAAATACAAGAGACATAGATGCTCGGGGGCTCATGAGAATCTATGCCTCTTGCTGAGACCTGTGTATTCATGTTTTATGGAAGATTGTGGCTTTTGGTCGTTGAATGAACAAACATTTCAAAACAGAAAGTCTCTTCTGTAAATAGAAGAGACTTTAAAATGTACGTACAGTGAAAAGGAAGAGGTTAAAACATATTTTATATATAGATGGATCTTTGTGAGGTTTTGTCAGTGATGCTATATGCTATAGCTGTGACACCTGGGAAACTGTGTTCCTGCAGATATATTCGGACTGTGCGCGGGTCAGCATAGACCTTTCGTGCACTCCGTGGTCACATTTTCGTTTTACTTTATCTCATTATATATCTGCTCACTGGCTTTTGGTTTGTTTCTTTGTTCTCAGTGGATCAGTTTCCCGTTCGCCATGACACATCCAGCAGTGAGCCCGATCACCACCAATTCCTCAGAGATCTGGATCAAGAGCGTTGATCCAGCATGGAGTGGTTACTACATCGACTGCTACCTGGTGCTCATTTTCGGTGGCATCCCTTGGCAGGTGGGAAGCAGGGATTTGCTACACGGACCCTTGTAGACCTAAGGAGAGGTCAAAAGAACCATTGTACCCTGAAGGCCGAAGGGCTGAGGGGTACAATGGTTCTTTTGACCTCCTGAAGGCCTACAAGGGTCCGTGCAGCAAGCACCTGCTATCAATAACGTATTTGTTTTCATTTCTCCACAATTTTCGTAAAAGAAATCAAGAAGAATTCGTCCTACCTGGATCACGCCTGACATGACTGACGTCAAAGGAATATACATTTATACATAATAGACTTATGACGTAATTTAGTGGGAGGTCATTCAGATACCAGAGCCCAGTTGTTTGGAATGATCTCCCACGCGAACTGAGATACGTGGATTCGAGAGAGGCATTCAAGCGTGCCCTAAAGACCCATATGTTTTCTGTCAGCTACAAATGACTTTGTCACACACCTGTCATGTTAAAGTCATCTCTATCTATTTATAGAAGTAGTGTGTGTGTGGGTGTGTGTGTGAATGCCAGTATGAGTCCATGAGCGTAGCACTTTTGAATGGTGACTTCATAGCTTGTTTACAGAGTGCGTTGTATTTTGTTTTTGTACTTTTTGTTAAGTTCCATTTTTGTAATTAGTTATTTTTTGTACATTAGTTTTTGTTAAGCGCCTAGAGCTCTAATCTGAGGTTAGGCGCTATACAAGTACTCATTATTATTATTATTATTATTTAAAATATTTCATGACTTTGCCGTCTCCCAGTAGTGTGCTTGTTGTGTCGAACAACACTAAGTACTATTTACTTTAGAACGTTTTGGTGATCTTTTATAGAACAAAACTCGCATCCAAGATGCGTTACAAAGAGGGCTACAAAAGTCCGCCATTTGTCGCTACAAGGGTTTTTGTATCCCCTGTCACATGGTACGGTTTGCGCTAAAGATGTTGATCGTGTGACGAAGGGATGAAAACAAATTATATTATCCCTAGTTCATGCACGGAGTTCACACATACGAGGACCAGGCCGAACCGACGAGAGTTAAGTTCTCAAGAGACAACGGTTCAGAGACTCCGTGTTTACTTCAAAGTTGTACCCAACGGAGAAAGAAACACGCTTAGAAAAGACGGGTACAACACAATTTATTAATATTTCGGGTAAATACCCTTTGTCAAAATAGACAAACAAACAAACAGAGAGATTAGCCGCTACTTATCTTCATTGGCAGAAGGAATGTGGCAACAAAATCTCTCTGTTTGTTTGTTTGTCTATTTTGACAAAGGGTATTTACCCGAAATATTAATAAATTGTGTTGTACCCGTCATTTCTAAGCGTGTTTCTTTCTCCGTTGGGTACTTCTTTGCATATTACACGCTTGGCAGTCACCTTTTTGGTCTGGATTACTTCAAAGTTACCTTTACTGCCGAGAAAACGTGAACACGATCTAACTGGAAGAGGCATAGATCCTCATGAGCTCCCGCATTTGCGGGGGCTCATGAGGATTTATGCCTCTTACTGACACCACTTTGAATCCATGTTCCTGGGACGGCTGGGGCTCTTTGGCGTTGAATTAACGAAGTTTGCTGAAATACAGTCAGTGTCCGTTGGCAGAGCAGGTGTTAATCACGGTGTTATTTCGATGACGGAAATAATGATGATGAGGACTGCCGTGACACTGATCATGATAGCGACGATGATGATGACGACGATTTAATGACGAAGATATGATGATGATGATGACGACGATTTAATGATGAAGGTATGATTATAATGACGACTACGCTGACCAAAAAAAGCTGCAAGAGACATAGATCCTCATGAGGCCCCGCGACTGCGGGGGCTCATGAGGATCTATGCCTCTTGCTGAGACCAATTTGTATCCATGTTTCTTGGACGGTTTGGGCTTTTGGTCGTCGAATGAACCAAGGTTTCAGAAACAAACATGTACGTGCAGTAGCACGGAAACGCTTAACAGGACACGTACAGCGTAATAAATCGTACTGGTCCTTGTTAAGCGTTTTTTTTTTTCTTTGTTGGGAAATTCTTAACGATGACTATGGTTACGATGAATTTTTTTTTCTGTAGGTATACTTCCAACGTGTGTTGTCAACCAAGTCCGCCTTCAACGCTCAGCTTCTGTCCTATATCGCTGCCTTTGGCTGCATGATCATGGCCATTCCCGCAATGCTGTTCGGTGCTATCGCTGCCGAGACAGGTAACAGAAAGCAGTGTGGCTGCATTTTCAACTACGTCGATACAACAACAAAAAAAATCTGAATTCTTTGTTTCTGTTCCAGACCAAAAAGGTGACTGCCAAGCATGTAAAATGCAAAGAACAAAAAAAAAAAAAAAAAAAAAAAAAAAAAAACACACACACACGATTTGAAAACGCAAGTACAAGTACAAAACACAATTACAGTACAATGTGTTAAAGTGTAACCCTTTGCGTGTCGGTAGTGGTTTTTGTCGCGATGATTCCTGTAGGAATTATCGCGACGAAAACCGCTACCGAAACGCAAGGGGTTAACCTTTTTCAAGACGGGCACACAGACAGAAACGGACTACATGTAGGCATACATTATTATCTTATTCAGCCGAGGCGAGAAACACATCCAAAGCGTGTTTCTTTTGACGTGTTCCCGTCCACCGGCAGTGAACGGGTTAAGATCCGGCATTGCATATCTTTGTGTTGTCTGGTTTCCTCTGGCCGTCTACATGCATTATTTAACCCCATCACTGCCGAGAAAAAACTGAACACCACCCTAAATGCAAGAGGCATAGATCCTCATGAGCCCCCGCAATTGCGGGGGCTCATGAGGACCTACGCCTCTTGCTGAAACCACTTTGCAGCCGTACTCCTTTTGGGTCAGTGCTGGGGATCTTCACGTTGGCCTGACAATGATGATTTCATGAACTCCACTCTGCGTCCACTGGCATTGTTTGTTAAGTCACAACATCCTGAAGCTTTTTTATTATGCATTATTGTCCTGTGAAGACTACATTACAAATTAGGAGACAGATCAACCATTTTAGTTCAAGGGTGGTGCCAGAATAGCTTGGCGCCTCAGGCGCCAAGCTATTCTGGCACCACCCTTGAACTATCATAGTCAATTTTATTTCAAGCAATAGTTTATCAGGATGAAAAGGGTTAAGTGACTTGGTTAATTAATAGTAATAATAATAATAATAATAATAATAATAGTAATAATAATAATAATAAAAACCGGTTATTACATAGGCGCTTTACCCAAATATATGAATCGGCTCAAAGCGCCGTGAACTGAACCCAACACGCACGCTCACGTGAAACACACGCATTCACTCTAAATACAAACTTAGTACAAGACAAACACAGGACATCCACGTGGCGCGAAGACACAGCTCAGCGACGCAGAATTGAGGTTTTGGAAATGTTGATTGCTTGTATTTGAAATTTATAAAGTGGCCTGAAACCGGCACCAAAGTGACATGACATTGTTTGTTCTTTCAGATTGGAACATGACCGACTACGACGGGCCCATCCCCATCCCCGAAGAGCGTCTGAACCTGATCCTGCCCATGTGTCTACAGTTCCTGTGTCCGGCTTTCGTGTCCTTCATGGGCCTGGGCGCCGTCTCCGCCGCCGTCATGTCGTCTGCTGACTCGTCCATACTGTCGGCGTCGTCCATGTTCGCCCGGAATATCTACAAGTCCATCTTTCGTCAGCAGGTATTACCGTGTGTGCGTGCGGGTCTGTTAATCTGCCCAAGCCCACTGCTTTTCTCGCCTCGCACGCTAGAGAGCGGTGTAGTTTAGGGGAACTGGACACTGGCTGTCCCCCTCGATTCGCTGCGCTGCAGCGATTCGAGGGAGACAACCAGTGTCGGATAAACGGTCACTCCCCTGTTTGTTGGGTGTTATAAGTCTGAAGTTGTTTTTTTTTTACAAGCAAAGTAATATACGTAGACCTTGTGACATGCGATGTTTACTGTATAGGTACCGCTTTTAGGGCCACTTTCATTAGTGATACAACGGACAATTCTATTTAGAGGACTAACAGTTTACTGGCTTGGAAGGGATGGAGTGGTGTTCACCCATACCTTCGAGGATTATTCAGATAGTGAGCTGTATGAATTTCGCGGTACCGAGCGCAGACAGAAAGGCTTTCATTGTGTTCTGTCCTTACTTGTTTGTTGAAGGCATCAGAGATCGAAATCCTGTGGGTGATGAGAGCGGCAATTTTCGGGGTCAGCGCCATGGCCTTGGCAACGGCCTTGACCGTGACCTCCATCTACGAACTGTGGTTCCTGTGTGCTGACCTGGTCTACATCATCATCTTCCCGCAGCTAGTGTGCGTCATCTACGTGGAAGACAGCAACACGTACGGCGCGCTATCCGGCTACATCGTAGGGCTGCTCTTTCGCCTGGGAGGCGGTGAGCCATCCATGCACCTGGAGCCCATCATCAAGTACCCGTGGTACGACGAGGTGGACAAGGTCCAGCTGTTCCCTTTCAAGACCTTCTCCATGCTCCTGTCGCTACTCACCATCCTCGGTGTCTCCCTGCCCCTCAAGTATGTGTTCGAATCTGGCATGCTGCACCGACGCTACGACGTCTTCATGTGTATCGTCAACATCCCTGACGAGAACATCGTGCTGGCCTCGCGCGACGACAGCATGATCAACGAACAGACCCATATAGCCCAGTTCGGCAAGGACGCCAACGGCAAGGTCAACCCGGCGCTCAAGTTTTCGCAGGAGGACCTGATCGGGGACCACGGCTACGACAGCATTGAGCACGAGAAACCCAAACTGACTCACAAGCTCTCTGTGTCCAGTCCCTGAGGACGGTGAGGAGTAGATCGGTCGTGAAAAGCGATGGAGTTGAACGCCCCAGAAAAAAAGAACACGAGCAGCAAAGAGGAATAATTCTCTGATGGAAAATGATACGAGTACAAATACATTAATTCAGGCCTCAGATGCGAGAATGAGATCAGTCCTGCGCAAGCCACTAAGCAAGGTGCTCCGCGACAGCGGAGCACCTTGCTTAGTGGCTTGCACAGGATTAAGCTCAATCATACAACTGACCCCGGGTTCATTCGTTGTGATGCGGGAGGCTAAGGCCGTGGACCTGCCTAAGTTAGTTGTCCTTGTGCACGGCTGTGCTCGGACCCGCTGAGGCCGAGATCGGACCGAAGACGCTTTGCTCAGTGGGATAGCAGCTGTCTGGCTGAACAAAAAGCTTGTGTTCCTGAGCATAAGCAAAAAATAAAACGCTTTACATTTTGCGTGACAGACCAAAGAAGAGAGTGAGAACCGAGTGCATTAAAGGTTTTCGGGTCGGCGTCGGCCGCTGTTGGCACGGTCGTGCGCGGGCCAACGGCGGCCGACATCGGCCCTATGACCTTTTGCTCATTGGAAATGTGTTCAGCTGAGTTCTAGACAGATCTGCCGTGAACCAGGACTCGTGTCAACTAAACGTACAGACTCAATGCAGCATTCCACCAATTCGCAGATCTGCTGTAATGAAGAACGGAATCAGTGATGACTCGTTTGCCTGCTGTGCTTTCGTCTCTGGGTGCCGTTATCATTCCAGAATCATTGAAGTCAACGGAGCGAGACAACACGTTTAACGGACTACAGTAAGTGCAATGTAGTCCCGGCTGAAGTAGTCGGTAGCTTAGTTCATAGAAACGTTTACTCACCAAACGTTTCAGGGAAACTGTGATTATATAGTTTCCCCGTGAGTTCTCGTTTTATCTGAGTGACTGGTCAAGTGTGTAAACAAAAACAAAAAGTTCATATAGCTCGTATGAACTATTGTGACGAGCAAAAGAAATGCGACATTTTGGGGAATCCAAAAATGTCGCATTTCTTTTGCTCGTCAGTATATAATAGTTATAGTTCATATTCATTGTTTATTTCTGGAACATCTTCACCTGAGGCGACGTGAATAACCGTTGAGCTGGTCTGTGATCTTGGACCGTACGGCGTAGAGCTGTAAGGATCAAAATCGTAGACCAGCACACAAATATGTAAAATCTCCCAGTGTATTAGATGTGTATCAGCCCACAAATAAGGTGTGGGTTTTGTTTTTACGTGCAGACATGAACATTCACAACTTATTTCGTTTAGATAGACTGACATTCAAATGTTCGGAGATCAGCGCATAAATACAAGAGACGTTCGGAAATTAGCTGTTGATCAAAAATGTACGTTATTTCGACGGAAAGTGTGGTGTAAATGCCCGAACAAACATGCGATATCGCATGTTTGTCCGGGGTTTTAATCAACTGTTTGCGCGAAAAGCTCTTTTTTTTTTTTTTTGAGTTATTTTTACCTAAGTTTGATTTTTAAATCGTCTGTTATACAGTTTGGAGGATACGATCTGAAATAAATTCTAGTCCTCGGTCAGTAGTCCCCCGTTACAGCGTATAGTGTGTATGCGTGCGTCATGATATTGTATGCTTGTAGTTCAGCAATCTGCTGTGAATGCCAATGGTTGTTTGCATACCTTTGCGTGGTGCAGTTTTGTGCATAACAGTAACATAGAGGGAGCAAGTCAAAGTGATGTTAACCCATTCACCTCCCAAATGCAAGTAGCAAAGAACCTCAAGAGCCCCCGCAGTTGCGGGGGTTCATGAGGTTCTTTGCCACATGCTGACCCTAGAGATGTCCGTGTTGGATTATAGGATTATTCAGTGCTGAATTTGCCCTGATTTCAGAGACATAAGTTTTCGTCCATTAGAAGTGAAGAGATTTAACCCATTTACTCCCAACGCACTACAGCAGGAGATGGATCGACCATGATAATTCAAGGGTAATGCCAGATTAGCTTGGCGCCTTATGGCGCCAAGCTAATCTGGCACTACCCTTGAATTATCATGGTCGATCCATCTCCTGCAGGTGGTTCATATACGTTAGATGACACCTCCTCCAAAAATAATTTGGGAAATGCGGCCGTGGGGTTAAATGGGTTAATCTCTTGGACTTGTACTGTCTATGGACCACGAGTTAGGTCACAATGCGTGAAACTGCAGACTGCAGACACATTTGAATGAAAGATACTGGATGTTTTCAACGGGCGGTAAACAACGTGTACACTTATGTAAAAGTGCTGTGCGTTGTGGTGAAGAATTATTTTGTAAAAAAATCTGCACGTTTGGATGGGTATGTGTGTTGTGTGCATATTTGAAAACTGCGTGTCTGTGTAGATCTATGTATTTACATTTACACAGTTTGCAACTCTGAATGTCCATCTGTCGTGTAAGTGTGCTGTAATTCCTAGAGTACAAGTCAGAATGATAATTTGTGTGGATGATTGATGCATATGTCATGTATCGTACCAGCGTGGTAACTGCAAAATTTGAATATCCGAAGAGTCTGCTATATCAGTGTATTGACTGTTTGAAGAGTGTTCACTGTTATGCTCGTTAAATATAGACGTTTAAATTACTGTAATATGTAAGTCTAACTTCATATACAGCATTCTTAAAACTATATCATGTGTAAGTTGTTGTCTGTGTGACATAGACTAAGTTGTTCTGTGTGTGATTAAAAAGCGTCCATGCTGTTCTCTAGGAGATATCCTCTAGCTCACCGCCTACAGAATGTGATATATCCGATAATTCCCGACTAACGTTATTAAACCATAAGCGCGTGCTGGCCTGTGATTTTTAACCTTACGGCTGAAGCCGTAAGGTCCAAAATCACAGACGAGCACACGCTTTATCTTGTTTGTTCTACATGGTTTTATGCACCCTACTCAACTGTGTTTAGCCGCCATGTTTTTGTATGGTGATTGTTGGTGGGATTTTGGTTGAGTCATGCCTTGTTGATTTCATGTTCGACGAACTTTTTTTCCCTCCAGTTGTTGGTGTTGTTTTAACTTTTGGCTGTCGGTAGCACTTTTTGTCGAGGTGATTCCTGCAGGAATCACCCCGACCAAAAGCGCTACCGACAGCCAGAGGGTCAACTTAAAGTGCGGGGAGAATGTGCATATATCAGTCTTTCTATTGTTGTTCATTATTTCGCTGTTATTTTCTCAACGTGAAATTCTCGTCCCAACGCACTGCGCATTTCCAATGTGTATATAATTTTTAGATTGCGGCTATCCAGGTCCATCTGTAAAAACTCTTTGCGGTGGCTAATATATGTTCCACTACGTAAAACTCTTTGCGGTGGCTAATAATATGTTCCACTACGTAAAACTCTTTGCGGTGGCTAATATATGTTCCACTACGTAAAACTCTTTGCGGTGGCTAATATATGTTCCACTACGTAAAACTCTTTGCGGTGGCTAAAATATGTTCCACTACGTACGTTTAACCCTTTTGGCCTCGGATCCCTACCGCAGGAGATGGCTTCATGATAATTCAAGGGTAGTGCCAGATTAGCTTGGCGCCTGAAGGCGCCAAGCTAATCTGGCACTACCCTTGAATTATCATGGTCAAGCCATCTCCTGCAACTGGCACATAGTTGTTAGGCAACACTCCAAAATTTGAGAAATGGGACCTAGGTTAAAGACAGATAAATTACAAACAAACGAAAACGTCCAGATCATATGTACATAACTCTATGCTAGTGTCTGAAATTGAACCTTACCAGGGGCGGATCCGGGGGGGGGGGGGGGCCGGGGGGTAAATCCCCCCCCACCCTCCCCCAAGACCCCAAAATTGTTAAAATGCTATAACAAAGTCCGCTTTCGGGGTTGTTTGGCCCCCCGGGCCTCCCCCTCCCAAACAAGAGGTCCCCCCCCCCTTGGAGGTAAGTGATCCGGCCCTGCTTATGGCTTAGATCCAAGAGGTCCAAAATCACAAACAAGTACGCGAATAGTGGACTCTGCTCGCAATAACACATTTAGAAATCATCTGCGTAAAAAATATAGATCTGTACTGTTGAAGTTAGATTTCAGATCATGACACATGATCGTGATAATCATACCATGGGGATTATACTAGAAAGAGGACTGCGTGTAACGTCTAAAGTCAGTATCATAGACAGACTGGAGTTTTCCGACCCGCGTGGGACAACACAATGGTTGTCTTCCTCGAAGGAGGCAACCAGTAGGTAGAACTAATCGTATCAATCTATGGATGGCAGGTACTGGCTATCATGTCGCAAACAACCCTATGTTCATAATATTTTGTCAGTGACTTTTTGTAAGCTGTCCACAAAACGCTTAACCAAAGACAGTTACACACATTCTAGACTGCTGTTTCCCATGTAAGGCTGAGACACGATATTCAGTATGTTATGTTTAGTTCGTTGTTGTTGTTTGTTCGTATGACTATGTTTGTTTTAGTACCTTTTAAAAAGAAATTGCATTCCACTCTTGTCGATTTGACTTACTATTCTTGTCAGATTTGAGTTTTATACTAAACTCGTTGATACTGTGCTTAAAATGAGGCCTCGATTTATATCTATTTTGTGTGCGTGTGTGTGGAAAACCATAGTTTCAAAGCTTAAAATCCCCCACCGAAACCAGCTGAGCTCTTTTGACTCAAATTTTAATTAACAACTTCGATGTTTTATTTTGATATGGATATGACTAAATTTATTATTTGAAAAGAAAACTAAAGAGAGAAGTTGAAAGTATGTGAAAAAGAAACAAGACGTTTTGGATCAGATATACAGCTCTTCACAGTGATATGTGTTAACTCATTCTACCCCAGACACCCCACAGCAAGATATGGATCGACCATGATAGTTCAAGGGTGATGCCAGAATAGCTTGGCGCCTATGGGCGCCAAGTTATTCTGGCATCACCCTTGAATTATCATGGTCGACCTGTGTCTTGCACTGCAATGCAGTCTTCAGAGTACAACGGCAAAATTTGGGGATTTCGGTGTTGGGGTAGAATGAGTTAAAGGGTTTTCAACCTCTCTTTTTTTTTCTTTTTTTTATTTTCCACACGAAAGCCGTGTGGCAACATTTTAATGTCCCTTCTATTTATAAAAGGGTCTGTTTAGGACGGGTCGCGGTGGGGCGAATTTAATAGCTTGTCCATGAAGTCAAAGGCGGGCTACACTAAACCTCTCACAATTGAAGTAACAAGATAAAAATGACGTCATGTCTAGTTACGCTAACCTCGCTGCTGAAGGT
>BTPG01000008.1:25135195-25497695 GCA_036245525.1 Semisulcospira habei | reverse complement strand
CCTGATGGCGCCAAGCTAATCTGTCACTACCTTGAATTCTCATGGTCGATCCGTCTCCTGTAAGTGGTACATAATAGTTAGCAGACGACTCAAAAGTTTGGGAAATGCCGCCGTGGCGTTAAATGGGTTAAGGCTCAGCACTGTAGAATTTTTGCATGTGAAGTGGGGTTGATTAACCCATTTAGCCCCGAAGCACTAATACAGGGGATGGATCGACCATGATAATTCAAGGGTTGTGCCAGATTAGCTTGGCGCCTCAGTGGTACATAATCGTTAGCTGACAATTGGGAAATGTGGCTGCGGGATTAAATGGGTTAAAGTTGTTGCATTTTTAAAATATGCTCATTTGTAATCAACCTAATACAACAATAACGAGGAGTTCTTTGATTTTTGTAACAAGTTTAATTAAAATTTGCTCAACGTTTCATACCAAACGTCCTCCAGCGACCCTGTCCGAACGACACTGGGAAAAGACCAGGAAGATGAGGGGAGGGAGAGGAAGGGAAGAGAGTGGCGACTTGGTTGTTGCTGTTGCTGTAGCCGGCGTCGGCGAACGTGTGGCTGGCGGCAAGTCTGCCTGACAAGCGGTGCTAAAAACCTGACAGCAATTTCCCCCTCCATTGATTCTCTGTGGGGATGTTGCTGGCCGTTTCTGGTACGACAGGCAGTTTCACATGTCACGGCATCCAGTCTATAGTGCGAGTGCAGACTGGGTCGTGATGAGAAGAGTCCTGGTAGATGTAAGCCGCTTGATACTGTCCATGAAGTTGAAAACACTGAGGTGGTTTATTTGTTATAATCATTTACACTGCTTCCCTCAACAATTCCAATAACTGAACTTCCACTCCCGAATGTGTATCCATTTGGGATTTATTTGGACTGATTAACTCTTTCTACCCCAGACACACCACAACAAGATAAGGATCAACCATGATAGTTCAAGGGTGATGCCAGAATAGCTTGGCGCCTATGGGCGCCAAGCTATTCTGTCATCACCCTTGAACTATCATGGTCGATCTGTGTCCTGCACAGCAATGCAGTCCGGCTTCTGAGGACAACGGCAAAATTTGGGGATTTCGGTGTTGGGGTAGAATGGGTTAAAGCCGTAAGATAAAAAAAGACAGCATAATTCATTATCCTCTTCAGTGCCAGCTGACATAACTAATTGTTTTTGCAATCTTCGTTATTTCACCACCAAAAATCTCTAGGTGTCCCAGAAACATGGATTCAAAGATGTGTCAGCAAGAGGTATATATATCCTTATGAGCCCCCGCAACTGCGGGTGCTCGTGAGGATTTATACCTATTGCTGTTGGGTAGTGTTGACATTTTCTTGTACTGAATAATAATAATAATAATAATAATAATAATAATAATAATAATAATAATAATAATAATAATAATAATAATAATAATAATGTTTGTATAGGCTCGACATAAGGCTCGAAGTGATAATACAACTGTATAATAACGTTCAAAGGCTATCCGGTTGGCCAAATTGGCTCGAGAAGCTCACAGATTCCAAACAGAACTGCCAACGATATTGGAAAAGGAAAAGCGGGGAAAGATTGTGCATCATCAACGGTC
Source organism: Semisulcospira habei (assembly GCA_036245525.1). Lineage (NCBI taxonomy): Eukaryota > Metazoa > Mollusca > Gastropoda > Semisulcospiridae > Semisulcospira > Semisulcospira habei. The sequence goes on along the minus strand of BTPG01000008.1, from coordinate 25,496,109 downwards.
CTTTCATACAGTCTTGCTCCCCATACAGAAGGCGTGTAAATTCGACTGGTAATTCGTGATAGCGGAGCAAATTCTCTGATAATCCCTGATGCATTCTGTAGTCAAAACCGTCCGCCAGCAAGAGGCATAGATCCTCATGAGCCCCCGCAATTTGCGGGGGCTCATGAGGATCAATGCCTCTTGCAAATTCTATCATCATGTGTGGTCTTCAGGAGGAAAGATTTATTGGGTATTTAGCGCTGAAGAGTAATGGTTTTGTAATGCAGCCGATCGTGCCAGAAACCAGACTGGTCATCTTAGTTGGGATTTGGAGAGACGTGAGGAAACTGGTAGAATTAAAACCCTGACGGCTTTCCCTGTCAGAGAACTGATGTAAATTGACTAAGCACGAGGTTCAGAGCCTGATAATCCCCTGCAACCTGTATGGGCATATAAAGAGGCATGCCTTTTTCAATTTGTAAGTGGGTCTAGAGACTACACGTGTGTGCACCGGCCGTGTCATTTAAATTGTCCAGTCTCTGCCAGCATGAGGTACAGATTCTCATGAGCCCCTGCATGCTGCAGGGGCTCATGAGAATCTGTGCCTCTTTCAGTGTGGAGGTGGTTTCAAGGGAGACAAGTGTTTTGTCCCTCTTCATTCCTCCATAATCGCATAAGCTGTCAGCAAGCTATCTTCTCTCATAAATGAAATGGCGGTGTTGGCATCATCGTTGTGGGGACCCGGAAACATGAAAAAGAGTATTTTGTAAATTAAAGTTTTATCATCCGACCTGCCCATTATACTGCTGCTTTTGAGAGACTGGACTAGAACCATTGATAGAGATGAACAGAAGAGATATTGGACTGTCATTCGAAATCATGGGTTTTATCCATTCTTTTTGACATGAGATAGTGTTTTCATGCCACAAAAATTGCTCGGTGTGCTGCCGATTTGGATTGGACACCAGAAGGCTGAAACACTCCTGAGGAAAGTCATATTTTGTATAGAAAGTTCTCTAAATTCAGACAGTCTCCAATCCATCGTCAATTCTAATTACTTTAGCTGCTTGGTTGCTTGGTCGGTTGCTTGGTTGGTTGCTTGGTTGGTTTTCAAACTACATGTATTTTGTCCTCTAATCCATCAGCTGAGGGATAACATACTAACGAACTAACCCTTTGGGCGTCGGTAGCGGTTTTAGGCGCGATGATTCTTGCAGGAATCATCGCGACTAAAACCGCTATCGACACCCAAAGGGTTAAGCAGACACACATATAGAACGAACAAAAACGAGCAAACCAGCGCGCGAGAGAGAAAGACAGGCAACAGATATTCCAATCACTCTGGCTGATATTGGCCTCAGGATCTTTTCCTCCCTCAGATATCGCCTTCTTACGTAGTTCCACATGCGTCGGTGATGACCTCCATTTTTCATCATGCATTAACCCCTTTGCTGCCAGTGATCACGAAACTGATGCGTGTCTAAAAACCACAGCACACTGACTTTAAAAAAAAAAAAAAAACCCTTTTAGCCCCGGATCCCAACAGCAGGAGATGGCTTGATCATGATAATAATGGGTAGACCATCGAAAACCGATGATGTCGTCATTGTGCATGACTTCTATTTGTGGGTGCGGGAGTGGCTGGCCAAGCCAATCCTGGAGCCACACCTGCGAGGGCAATGGGGGCACTGGAACGTAGCTGTGGGGAGAGTCGACGCCAAGGCGCCAAGCTAATCTGGCACTACCCTTGAATTATCATGGTCAAGCCATCTCCTGTAACTTTGTACATAGTCGTTAGGCAACACCTCCAAAATTTCAGAAATGGGACCTTGGGACTAAAAGTTAAGTATCTGGGGTGAAAAATAAGCGTAAATAGCAAAGGACTAACAAGAGAAATAAATCCTCATGAGCCCCCGCGACTGCGGGGGCTCATGAGGATTTATGTCTCTTGAAAAATGGGTAGCGTTCGGCTTTCCCCGACAGATGAGAGGTTAACCCTTTCACTGGGAGAAAAAGTCAGCACTACTCAACTGCAAGAGACATAGATCTTCGTGAGCCCCAACAGCTGCGGGGGCATACTAGGATCTATACCTCTTCAAAGAAGTACCCAACGGAGAAAGAAACACGCTTAGAAAAGACAGTTACAAACACAATTTATTATTTATTATTCAATTTATTGAATAAATTGTGTTGTAACTGTCTTTTCTAAGCGTGTTTCTTTCTTCGTCGGGTACTTCTTTGCATTTTACACGCTTGGCCTTGACCTTTTTGGTCTGGATTGTGTACCTCTTCAGCGCTGACACCACTATACTGAATCCAGAGCAAAACTGACTACCAAGCCTGTAAAATGCACAGAAAATTCCCAAGGAAGAAAGAAAGACTCTCATCAAAGACAGTCATAACACAATGAATTGAGCTGTAATTGTCCTTTCTATTTCTAAGCGTGTTTCTTTCTGTGTTGGGATTTTCTGGACACCACACTGTATACATGTTTCTGGACACCACACTGTATACATGTTTCTGGACACCACACTGTATACATGTTTCTGGACACCACACTGTATACATGTTTCTGGACACCACACTGTATACATGTTTCTGGACACCACACTGTATACATGTTTCTGGACACCACACTGTATACATGTTTCTGGACACCACACTGTATACATGTTCCTTTGACGGCTGTGGTTCTTTGGCCTTCAATAAAGAATGATTTGAAACCCCCCAATCTTCGTCCACTGGCATTGGAGGGGTTAACGACCAGTGAGACAGGCAGACGGACATGGGAGCAGGATGAGGCACGAATCCGCATGAACCTACGTAAATGAAACGCTGGAAGTGACCTTCTTTCTTGCAGACGTGTCTTTGGTGTAAATTTCGTCGGCCTCAGTCTCCCGTCTTCCTTGGAACACCGATGGAAGAATACATACGTGCAAGAACTCGACAGGGATGCAATGTGGGGTATATGTGGGGATTGAAGAAGATCTGTGCCTCTTCCACAAGGACGATGTTCACTGACAAGGTCTTCTCAGGTTTCTCAATGTTCCCTACACCAGTTCCCTGTAGACTTGCCCTAGGAAAAAAAACACAGAGACCTCACATGCACAATGAATGATGATGTATCAGATAACTGACTGACCGCATTTGCCTTCTTCCAGTCTCTGTTTCAGATATCTCTATTTTTCCATCTGCAAGAGACATAGATTCTCATGAGCCTCTGCAGTCGCAGAGGCTCATGAGAATCTATATCTCTTGCTGATCAACATCGACTTTAGCTGTTCCTCAAATTGAAGTTGTTGGTTTTTTTTTCCCTTCGACTGACTAGAGAAAGACAATGACAGCCAACGAAGATGTGCGTCACATTAGTATGTCATGACAGTTGTTTGTGTCCTGGCTGATGCATTTGGTTACGTGTTATAACCCTAATTTCATTAATTGTGTTCATAGGAATATTTGTTTCACTCACAGAGATGAACATGTTGAGTGATTTGTGCTTGTTTTGGAAGACATCGACCTTGATTTTCTGGATTGTGAATGCAGGTTCGTTATATTGTACATTTTATTGTTCGTGTGCTTGCTTATACAGGCATCGCTTGTTTGTTCGTTCTTATTTCTTTTCCGTGTTCATGTTGTTAGTTTTCCTTTGACCCATTCAGCCCGACGGCTGTATTTGCCAAATTTTGGAGGCGTCATCTAATGACTATGCACCAGTTGCGGGAGATGGATCGACCATGATAATTCAAGGGTAGTGCCAGATTAGCTTGGCGCCTTTCGGCGCCAAGCTAAACTGGCACTGCCCTTGAATTATCATGGTCGACCCATCTCCTGATGTAGTGCGTCAGGCCTGAATGAGTTAATCTCGACACAATTTTTTGTTTTACAACATGTGTGTTCGATCTCGAGTGTTACCATGGAATGGACAAATATTTTGCCCTTGTGCCATTTTAGTGTATCTCAGAAAATGGTGTTTTTTATATTTTAATCCTTTGTGAGTCGGTAGCGTTTTTTTTTTTTTTGTCGCGATGATTCCTACATGAATCATCACGACAAAAACTGCTCGCGACAAGCAAAGGATTAAACAATCATGTTAAACAGTTCATACATTTTCTCTATTTTGAAAGCATTTTTGTCAGCCGAGAGCCCTTGAATATGTGATATTCATTCACCAAACGATCAGACTGAAGTTTTCGCTCTGGAGCATGGCTGCTAGTGGGCGTTGGTGCGGGGGCAGACGTTGAGGAAGGCAATGTGGCGCGCTGTTGTCCTGTCGCATCCTGGCTTGGGACTAGTGTAGGCGCAGAAACGATCCAATTATCGGTATTTGATAAGAGCACACAGTCGTATTTAAAGATGTATGCATCGTGTAGAAAATGCTGTAACGGAAACCTGTTTGCATCGAGGCGTTATAACTCGAACAGCACCCCCTCCCCCTCCATCCCCCCCCCACCCCCACCCCCCCCCCCTCGTCCCCAATATCGTTAAATTGATATTTCATCGGCAAGGTTACCTTTTGCTGATGTATCGTGCTGTCAAGGTTTCAACTCTGAAATGCGTACGCATACCAGACTGAAAAGCCTTTACAACATGTAACCTAGTGTCCTCAAGTGTTCACCCGATATAGGAAATAATTCCTCGAGGTTTTTATTCTGAAATGCATGTTCTCAAGCGTTCTCACGAGATCGGAAATCATTCCTCGTGGTTCTATGCCTAAGAATCATTCCGCACTTCTGAGTGCATCGCAAAGGAACCCGAAATGGCGTGTCTTCTGAAGTCTGTCTGGAAGAGGCCGAGTCGAGTCAATGGAGAAAGCCAAATATTATCCTGGCTTGGATTGGGAGGGAAGTTCGTTTGGTAAAATACCATTCATCTGCAAGAGACATAGGTCCTCATGAGCCCCCGCAATTGCGGGGGCTCATGAGGATCTATGCCTCTTGCTAGATTCGTGAAGACCTTGGGGTCTTTTGGATACATCTAAACAGTCCCATTGCGGGGACCCATAATGATCCATACCTTGTCCTCTCGGCACCATCATATTGAAAATCTTTGTGTCATTGGAACATATACTGCTGGTCCCGTTGAGGAGATTCAATTGGATCTACGCTTCTTACTGGCTCAGTGAAGTCTTTTGGGTCATGAGGATATATCTTGACGGTTACATTTAAGTACGTTTTTTCTCAGGTGGAGTAGTTAAGCAGGGGTTCGTTCTATGTCGAGAGAAGTGTGGACTTTGGAGGAACGATTCAGAAATGGTTCCTCGCGTGCCTTTTCGACTGCTGGTCCCCTAATTATGTGAACACTTGATCGTGCGATGCCGATCTTTGTTGTTGCGGCGTTTCTCAAAAGGTTTGTTTTTTTTTCTCCTGGCTCATGCCTGATAATGTCATTGGAAATACTTGACTCTGTTAGAGGCATACTGGCTGTCTCCCTCGATTCGCTACGGCGCGGCAGCGAATCGAGCAAGACAGCCAGTGTGCCCCCAAATCAAACAACCAGTATGTATAAGGGTGTTTTATATATATATATCCCCCATGCAAAAATCTGCAGACTATTTCGCTCCTGACATCCACGCCAGATAAAATAGAAACTGAAGCCTCCAATACTAATCTTTCCTGACCTTTTCTCATTCACAAATTTGGCTAAATTGCCTTAGAACATCTTACATTCGGAGAGAACGTAAATAGAAAGAGAAGACACCCAAGCTATTGCAGGTACCGGTCAACTTCAGCAAATCGCTGTATCCGCTAGTAGTAATAAAGTTAGTCCGAGCTTTATTCGCGATCCCGGTCTTGTGCCTAGTGCCTGAACTGACACAGACTTGTGAAATTTATCGTTTGGAAGGTGTGTTGTTTTTATACCCGAGTCGCGGATTTATCGTCTGCATCAGCCTTGTTTTGAATTAACTTTATGCATATTTATGAGCCTACGTCACAAAGCAGAACCCAGCCGACTATCAGTGTATCGCAATACTGCAGGTCACGAGGTCATCGGTGTGGTGTACACACGTGTCAGTGTAAACGTGTACTGATGTTTTCCGGAATCCCTTTAACGTAATTTTTCACGAGAAAGTAGAATAAACCTTCCATACTCACTATGCTGTCAAAATCACAATGCGGGTTCCGCTTAACCTGCTAGTATTTACTAGTAACGATCGTGCTGCGTCGTGCGCTGAGGGCGTGGCTTGTTTGACTAGCAAAGCCGGCGAGCCTGCGTCCACGGTGCCTAGTTTGACCTTTGATCCTTTACCCCACGGAAACATGAGAACGCGTTCCATCATTGAAACAGAACATTGGTATTTATACCCACTTTCTGCACTCCAGTCAATTTCACATCTCACACATCGAAGTCTACGTAACTGAAAGCATCAATGGAAACGACTAATGCACCATCGCAGCAGAAACCGACTACATCTCTGAATCGAGTGAATGAGAGCCCACACAGACAAAAACATGGACCAGCGAAATGCAACTTTGACACACACCGTAGTTTTTATATCTTTGTAGTTTAAAATGTGATAACTAGCTCGTAACTATATGATAAAACAGGTTTAAAATCTTGGGAAATCAGTAAGAGATAAATTCTACTGAAGATCATGAATTCTGGAAATCACTAGCGCTCGCGGAACTATAGGAAGATTGACAAAGACCGTAGATTACTCACTGATTCAGCAGGAAAGGGATAAATTCTATGTGGGTGGTCAAGCCAAGCTCTTGCTTTATGCGTTGCCACATGTCCATATTCCCTTGTCCGATGTCAGTTCTACTTAGGGGTATCTTGTCTCTCTTCCTCTTTCTTCTCTTCAACTCAGGGTCTGTCATTGTCGGCGCGAATTGATGATACTTTCTTTTTTTCTTCCTTGGTTCATGCCCATCTTGTCTCTGATTAGTTATAATTAGATAAAATGAGCCTCTTTTCGCTTTGAACGGACAAAAGAAAGCATTTGGTGGGACAATAGGGTGGTCACTGTCTAAGTGGCTATGTATACTGAATCCCAGTAAAAGCGTTTTGCGAACTGAAGCCTTAAAAAAAAGGTCAGGTGTGCCCCTTTAAGACTTGAGGTTGACCCGTACTTCTCACCAAACATGAACCTACGCTTCTGTAAACCGTCTGAGGGAGAAAAAGTTGCAAGTCACTGTGCCTAGTGCATTTACTCATTCACACCTGACAACGCTATAGCGGCAGATGGATGGACCACGACAGCTTATGTGCAGTACTTTATTAGCATGACGTTTTGCAGGCGTTAACTCATTCGAGACACGCCGCATCTGGATACGCGACCCATCTCCTGCTGTAGACTGGCGGAGTTGAGCCGTTTAACCCATTCAACCCCACGGCCGTATTTCCCAAATTTTGGGGGTGTCACCTAATGACAATGCTTTACCAGTTGCAGGAGATGGCTCGACCCTGATAATTCAAGGGTAGTGCAAGGTGAGCTTGGCGCCCAACGGCGCCAAGCTCATCTGGCTCTACCCTTGAATTATCAGGGTCGAGCCGCCATCTCAGTCCTGCTGTAGGGCGTCGGGGCTGAATGGGTTAATCAGGTCACGCCAAGCATCTTGTAAACATGTCAGTGATGTCATCATGACGCTTGAAGAGAGAGCCAATCGAAAGTTGTGCGTGATTCAAACTGAAGGTCAGACACACCGTTGTGACAAAGAAAGCAACACTCGGCTATACCGTTGAACTGTCTTTGGTCCACTTTATGAGAGCTAGGGCTGAGTCGAATCATGTTAGGCGGGCCGGCCAGACTCGATGTAAACATTTCTAAGATGACGTCATCATGTTTACTGACAATCCTACAAAAGACAGTTACGGTGATCTCATGCAACCTCGTAGCTGACAATTACGTGTTTTCGAGCAGAAGAGAAAAAAAAAAAAAACGAAAACAAAAACACCGTATGTTTTTGTGTTTCTGAGAAGAAAAAAAAATCTTTCAAAGACTAAATTCCAAAACCGCCCAAGAAACATAGACACAAAATGGTCTCAGCAAGAGGCATAGATCCTCATGAGCCCCCGCAGTCGCGGGGGCTCATGAGGATCTATGTCTCTTGCAGTTGGATCGTGTTCACGTTTTCTCAGCAGGGAAGGGGTTAAATCGTTAATGTTAACGATTTGGTCAGAATGTGCTTTCTGCGGCACGAGGGCACTGGAGCTAAAAGTATCCAGATTTAGTCAGAAATAAGGGCACAAAAATCAAAGGGAGGCAACCGCATCAAAACATGATTTTTTTTTTTTTTGTTTAGACCAAAATATGCGGATATCATCGGCATGCGATGCGATTCCTTCACTGGCGGAGAAAAAGTGAATACGATCAAAACAATCTGCAAGAGACATAGATCCTCATGAGCCCCCGCGACTGCGGGGGCTCATGAGGATCTATGCCTCTTGCTGAGACTAATTTGTATCATGGTTGTTGTTTTTTTAGACCGTTTTGGGTTTTCGGTCGTTGAATGAACAAGGATTTCAGAAACAAAAACTTTCGTTCAGTGGCAGGTAAAGAGTTAAAGAATAAAAGGCCAACCTGAATCGATTAAAGTGAAACAACAGTTGTTCTATCTCTTTAATATCCCTGTCATTCTATCTCCCGCTATAGTGATGAATGTTCGTTGTATTTCCTTCGCGACATGATATATTGAAAATCGTACTGAAACTGTGCAGCATGAAAGGTCAGGCAGACAAGATAAACTTATGAATACAATGAAAAACAACAGTCGGCTCAACCTTTGAACTATCCTGGGCGATCCATCCCCCCCAAGGCTGGCGTGAATTTAATCAGGTCAGTCATGTTAGACATGACATAACAGTTGGGGCGTTTTTATCATTGTAATAGAACTTTGCAAAGGTTAGACAGTCAAGGTGAGTCTATGGAAAAACAACAGACGGCTGTTACCTATTTTTATATTGTAGTACACGTGTGCCTAGACCATCCCGCGGGGATTACGGTGAAACGTGCTGCGGGGGCTCATGAGGATATATGCCTCTTGCTGAGACCAGTTTGTATCTATGTTCCTAAGACGGTTGGGGTTCTTTGACCCAGAATGAACTAAATTTTAAAATTAAAATATGCTTCCATTTTCAGGGAAGTGGTTTGAAAGAAAAGCAGATGAATCGACCACGAGCACATGGTAGTCTCTCCCGCACCTGACTGGCTTCAAAATCAGTCGAAATATGACCAATTTACTTGTGTTTTGCATTTGCAAAAGCAAATGGCTATAAGATGTAATCCAACAAGACGGGTCTATCTGGAAGATGTGTAACAAACAAACAAACAAACAAAAACAGTGCTCAGGATTATCATAACATTACTGTTCACAGATTGGCCAATGGACAAGAACCCACGGTCAATCTGCCAAAGTATCTATTCTTGTCCGATCATTTAAGCCTTTCCATCCTGATACAGTTTTGCATGAAATAAAATGACGATGATAGTTCAAGAGTAGTGCTAGAATAGCTTGGCGCCTGGAGGCGCCTTGCTATTCTGGCACTACCCTTGAACTAAAACAGTTGATCTCTCTCCTAATCTGTAATGTATCCTTCATATTAGGACAATACACACATTTGAAAATGTTCAACATCAGGATTAAATGGGTTAACGAATCCAGACCAAAACGCCGGCGACTGCCAAGCGTGTAAAACGCAACGAAATACACGCAAAAAGAAAGAAACACTCTTCCAAAGGACTAATACAACACAGTTGTGTTGTGCATGTTCTTTCGCTTGTCTGGGTGATTCTGTTCATGTCAAAGGCTAATAGCAATTTTGTAAAGATCTTAGGTGAGCACCTTTTGCGTAATTACAATCCGATCTTTAACGGACTCCCACGTGGCAGGGCTAATAAGATTATTCTTCGGCCTACCCGTCGTTTATTGTATGCAGGAGTGTAAGTTTCTTTCTTTTACAGAACATGAGTCAGACGAATGCTAATTGAACTTTCAGTCTTTTTTATAAGTCTGAATGAACATGGGTTTTCACAATCCCGCAGTAGTCTTTATGCAAAACGGTTGCCTTTGTAAGACGTATACGTAGTGGGATGTTGTGAAACATCCAATAAAGAAATCCCACTCTGTAGCCCACCCTGTATAGTAAGACCCGGTACATCCCGTCTGCAGTCGGAATATCGAATATATACCACACTAGAGAGCGGGCGATATCATGTCTGTTTGACCAATCGACGTCTGAGTGGGTAGAACGTAGCCTTGTTATGAAGGACGAGGTTCTGGACCAATCTTCTATCACCTGCAAGAGGAATAGATCTTCGTGAGCCCTCGCAGCCTGCGGGGGCTCATGAAGATCTATGCCTCTTGTTGGCAACTTTTCTATCCTGCGTTCCCCATAGGGAGGTGTTATGGAATATCCAGTCTAATTCCGACGGGCCCAGACTAGAAAATACAAAAATATCGTCTGTAGGTTGATCGATCCTAGCACTGAGAAATGGGAGAACACGGCAGAGAAGCGGCTTTGGAGGAGGGTGCGGATGGAGGAAGGGGGGCAGGGGGGAGGAGGGGAAGAGATACTGCCATGGTGTAAAGATCTTTTGATCAGTTGATCAATAAACAACGGAAAATCGTGTATATTGAAGACTGCGCCCTACACTGAATTTTACCGCTGACGTTTTCACCAGTAACAATTGAATCCCAAACAATTTTTTTTTCCGACAATGACGAACAAAACTGCAACAATTACATGACGGCACAGCGGTACATGCTCTCCATTACTGCTACTATTTACCTTGCTTTGTGGCAATTCTATTTTCGCCGGAAAATGTCTCCCTCTCTTCTCTGGCATTTCTCCCGTTCGGCGCCGAGAAAATTGGAACACCCGGCACCCAACTGCAAGAGGTATAGATCCTCATGTGCCCCCGCATTTTCTGGGGCTCATGAGGATCTATGCCTCTTGCTGACATCACTTTGAATTCATATTCTTGGGACAGCTAGGGTCTATTTGTGTTGAATTGACGAAGGTCATGTGCAGAAACGCATTCCGTCTGTGTCAACTCATGGCACGGGCATTCCAGACAAGATTGTCACTGCTCCATGACCAACATACATGTACAGGCTGTACGAAGATTTCGATAGATTTACAACACAGAACATGCTCGGGTCTAAGGCAAATGAATGACTGACCGCACAGATTAGGTGGCCAAGTATAAGGCCTTTGCCATGGCAGACCAGCTGTCCTGAGAAATCTGCCAAAATCCCTCTCCATAACTCATTCAGCCACTGACACACCACAGCAAGACATGGATCGAGCATGATGGTTCAAGGGTGGTGCCAGAATAGTTTGGCGCCCTTAGGCGCCAATTTATTCTGGCACCACCCTTGAACTATCATGCTCGATCTGTCTCTAGAATTGTAATACAGTCCTTCACAGGGCAACTTCAAAATTTTGGGATTTCGGTCCTGGGTTAGAATGTGATAGAGCGGGAGGTGAGTGGTTCAGTTTTTGAACAATTTATGCCCCTCAGATTTCTCACCACATCGATCATTTTCAGAGCTAGGGAAGGGGAGGTGGGTGAAGGGGGAGGAGGATGGGAGGATAGGGGAGGGGTGAAAAAAGGTTACCCACACTCCCATCCCTCTCCCCCTCCTCCACGTCGCCCACTAACCGCTCTGAAACAACGTTCTCGGTGTGAACTTTCCGGTGCGTGGTCAGTTACTTACGCATGACTAGTCAAGCGGACACGTAAGCGAATGAAATGACAGGCTGGCATCTACGTGGTCTGGGTTCTGACAAGGACTAAACCCGCGCAGCTCTTTCACGCTGAGGCTTTGGCAGTTCGTTATTGTAGACGGACTCGAGCAGGATTAGCGGATAATCACTGGCTTTAACCCGTTCAGTGCAGGTTGACGCAGGCTGAATTTCTGCAAACTTCGTTGACTGGATTCAACACCAATAAACCCTCTCTGTGCCAGGAACATGGATTCAAAGTGGTGTCAGAAGAGGCAAAGATCCTCATGAGCCCCCGCAACTGCGGGGGCTCATGAGGATCTATGCCTCTTGCAGTTGGTTCAGTGGTGTCCAAATTTTCTCGGCACTGAACTGGTTAACACATTTAGTCTTCACACAGCGATAGATTGACCATGATGGTTCAAGGGTCGTGCCAGCATAGCAAGGCGCCTCCAGGGACTGAAACCATGCACCTCTTTCACTCCGCTCCTGCAGCAGTTAGTTATTACTGACGACCTACAGCAGGATTGGCAGTGACTGATGAACAGATTTTATTTCCTCAGTTTGAAATGAAAAATTGAACAGGCGCACACAGAATTAGAAAATACAGAAACCGTAAGCATATCGTATTTGTAGTTCTTCACAACCAATAGCCAAGAAAGTCCCCACAAATAAAGAAACGCGAGTAACCCCTTCACTCCTGAGAAAAGTGAACACTATCCGACTGCAAGAGGCATAGATCTTCATGAGCCAACGCGACTGCGGGGCAGGGGGGGGGGGTGCTCGTAAGGATCTAAGCCTCTTGCTGAGAACAATTTGTATCCATGTTTCTTGGACGGTTTTTGTTTTTGGTCGTTAAATGAACAAAGATTTCAGAAAATTATGTACCTACAGTGGCAGGGAAGGGGTTAAAAATGACAAGTACAACACAGCTGTGTTTTAACACTTACTACTTCCTTCGCTGGGGACTTCTTTGCATTTTACACGCTTTGCAGTCACATCATTTTGAATTTTGGATTTTACCTCAACAGGCCTATGTAGCAGTTTGTGGCGACATGCCTAGTGCTGGTTTTATCGCATTCAGTCTTTACAATCTACAACCGAAGATGAGCTTAAATTTTGCCGCATGTTGTACGCGATTCACAGAAAAACGGTATCGGCTAAGCGTAACAGCTAGCCGAGTTGCCCACATTTCGTGGCTCGCCAAGTCAAGTCTCGGCTCAAAGTCGCGTAACTTCTAGCGAGCGTCCCCGCGCTGCTGGGGAACTCGCAACCGGCCTAAAAGACCATGATAGTTCAAGGGTGTTGCCAGATGAGCTTCCAAAGTACTCTTGAACTAATTAAGCCCATTGATGCCAGTACACGCAGCATTGTCAGATCAACTTACGTCAAAGATCTCAAAACGGCCCAAAAATACATGGATACAAAGCGGTTTCAGCAAGAGGCATAGATCCTCATGAGCCCCCGCGACTGCGGGGGGGCTCGTGATGATCTATACCTCTTGCAGTTGGGTGGTCTTTAGTATCTCTCGGCAGTAAAGGGGTTGATTGTAAGAACGGTCGACCAAAATCCCGTCTAGTCTGGCAGACAAACTGCAGCAGTGACTGGTTCAGCGCTGACAGAGAGTTCGCGGCACCAGCAGACAATAAATTGTGCGGAATTACGTAATTAGCCTAACACGCAGAATGAAAAGGGACAGGCTGAGGCATCCCAAGCAATCTCAGTCATTCGTTTCATCCTCCAGTTCCTCCTTATGCAGTGCAGAGATATAAAACAAATCATGGGCCTGTCCAATGCCAGCAAGAGGCTTAGATTCTCATGAACCCCTGCGGAAGCAGGGGCCTATGAGAATATATGCCTCTTGCAGTTGTAGAAGAGATTCGTCGCTAGTACGTTCTGGATTTATTCTGAACACCGGGTGTAGTTTTTGGAGGGTGGAGTAGGCCCGTTCTGCAAGAGGCAGTTGAAGGGGCTCATGAGAATCTATTCCTCTTGCAGGTGTAAGGGGACTGGCCTAGGAACTGAACTATCGATCAATTTGTATTGATTTTCAACACTGGATATAGTTCTGGGGTGGGGGAAGAACGGAGTGGCCTGGCAGGAAAGGGCCTGTGTGTAGGCTACGCCATCGACATATACATGCAATAGGCATGGATCTTCATATAGTTCAAAATCGTCAGGATCTTTATGCCTGGCTCTTGCTCCTAACTGCATCACTCTTACCAAGACAAGAGGAGCTTTTCTGGAGAGCAATCCGCCTTGGCCTAATGTATTTTTGTTTTTGGGTTTTGTTGGGGGGGGGGGGGGGTTGCTGACTTTTGTTTGTGCCGTGTGTGTGTGTGTGTGTGTGTGTGTGTGTGTGTGTGTGTGTGTGTGTGTGTGTGTGTGTGTGTGTGTGTGTGTGTGTGTGTGTGTTTTACAGTTGATCTTTTTTTCTTTTTCATTCGTGATAAATCTTGCGTGTCTTGGCGCGTTGCCTTTTATGGTTCCGGGAGGGTCAAGGTACAAAGACCCTTCTTTCTATTGGCCTTGCGCATTCGTTATTACTTTTTCCAAAATTTGTCTTTTCTTGATGTCTGTCAGTGATCTCAGACACAATCTCAGACAACAAGTTGTCTTTTCTTGTGTCAGACAAAACCAAGCTCAGACGAAATCTCAACTACACATTACGGGCTGTTCTCAGTCACATCGTTCAAAAGTCCAGTTCGGATTTAACCCCTTCCCTGCCACTGTACGTGTACAGTGAAATCTTGGCCGTTCATCATTCAGCGACCTAAAGCCAGCCGCACAGCCTAAGAAACGTGGATGCAAATTGGTCTCAGCAAGAGGCATAGATCCTCATGAGCCCCCGCGAATGCGGGGGCTCATGAGGATCTATGCCTCTTGCCGTTGGATTGTGTTCTCCTTTTTCCTCGGCAGTGAAGGATGTTAAAAAGTGAATTGATAAATATTTTCTACTTATCTTCCTTTTGGAAAGTGTACTGTAACTGGGACAGCCAAAAGACTAATTTCTCTGGGTTTCCATCACGCTGGTTGTCTGGCTCGATTTGCTTGTCAGCGGTAGCGAATCGAGGGAGATAACCAGGGTGGGTTTCCATGCCTGGGACGTTTCTGTTGGCCAAGCGAGTCTGCCCGGCCTTTCAGGAAAAGGCGTGATAGAGTCTACGTTAGTATCTGTCTGCTGGCGCCACGAGGGAACGGGGGGGGGGGGGAGGGAGGAATGGGGGTGGGGGGGTGGGTAGGGAGCACTCTTGACTTCTCAGTGTCATCACTCTCTCACCCTATGTCCCGCCCGGCCGGTTTTGTCGTGAATACTTTCTGCACCCTATCCCGTCGGCCAAGTCAATTCGACCTCCTGTATCCATCGCTGTCTCGTCCGTCTGCTGGCACCCCGGCCCTAACCTTTTCGGCTACACCCACTCATAGACGGCTCGCTGGAGCCCCCGTCCCGGGCGGAGAAAGAAAAACAAAAATCTGATTGTGTGCTGGTCTGTGATTTTGGACCCTACGGCTTTCTTCCGTAAGGCCCAAAATCACACACCAGCACAGATCGTATTTTATTTTGCTTATCGGTCGGTCTCAAAGCACAAATCATACATACATTATTTTTCTGCCTGGTCACGGGCTGACAGGACAAAAGACTGATACATACATTATTTTTCTGCCTGGTCACGGGCTGACAGGACAAAAGACTGATACATACATTATTTTTCTGCCTGGTCACAGGCTGACAGGACAAAAGACTGATACATACATTATTTTTCTGCCTGGTCACGGGCTGACAGGACAAAAGACTGATACATACATTATTTTTCTGCCTGGTCACGGGCTGACAGGACAAAAGACTGATACATACATTATTTTTCTGCCTGGTCACGGGCTGACAGGACAAAAGACTGATACATACATTATTTTTCTGCCTGGTCACGGGCTGACAGGACAAAAGACTGATACATACATTATTTTTCTGCCTGGTCACAGGCTGACAGGACAAAAGACTGATACATACATTATTTTTCTGCCTGGTCACGGGCTGACAGGACAAAAGACTGATACATACATTATTTTTCTGCCTGGTCACAGGCTGACAGGACACAAAAGACTGATACATACATTATTTTTCTGCCTGGTCACGGGCTGACAGGACAAAAGACTGATACATACATTATTTTTCTGCCTGGTCACGGGCTGACAGGACAAAAGACTGATACATACATTATTTTTCTACCTGGTCACAGGCTGACAGGACAAAAGACTGATACATACATTATTTTTCTGCCTGGTCACAGGCTGACAGGACAAAAGACTGATACATACATTATTTTTCTGCCTGGTCACGGGCTGACAGGACAAAAGACTGATACATACATTATTTTTCTGCCTGGTCACGGGCTGACAGGACAAAAGACTGATACATACATTATTTTTCTACCTGGTCACAGGCTGACAGGACAAAAGACTGATACAGCGGCCAGACGGTGCCTGCCCACGCACGCAGTACGCTTTTCAGTCGACCCTGTCCGGCTGTCATGACAAATGTTATACTATATTGAGCAACATTTTGCTCGACTGACTGATATTGTGCCGATAACAGGCAGATGTGATTACGGAGAGACACGAATCAAAATGTCCGAGTCGTAGACGAGGACATTTGTTTCTAGTCAAGTAATCACATCTGTCTGTTTATCGGCACTATATCAAACAAAATTGTTGCTCAATATAATTTATGTACCCAGTCCAAAACAAAACTATGCCTCGCGTCATTCCGGCATTTTGCGGCTGATTGCGGTGTTCAGACAAAACACATGAATGGCAGACCATACCGACTTCCATTAAAAACGCGAAAAGTGTAAGTGTACCCGCAAACAAAGAGCCACCCTGACAGCAAAACAAGAACATTTTATTTGCTGCTTACTTCAGATGTTCAGTCTACTATCTGAGCTACCTTCACACCAAAAATTGGATGAGTTATCGCCCATGGCTACCTTGGAGTACACAGGGTTTTATTAGTGGTGAAAATAAGCAAAACTGGACACACTCTGTGAAGCAAGTTTGCTGCGATATGTTTTAACACACAAGTTGTGTGAATTGCTTATGATGTTATTAACTGCCTCAAACGAAATTTGACTCAAAAAATTCAATAGAGAACCAGAACTTCCGGTGCACATCAATTTCTTAATAAATCTTAGTATTTGATTTAATGTGAATTGTTTTCAAACCATTTGTTATGCTCCAGTGACTGACACAGAGATAAAGAGCACACCCATATCCATTTGATCAGGTAAATATGGCCGCTAACCTAAAATAAAGAACGTTTTGATTTTCATGTTTGTATGTCATGTTGATTATTTAGGTGCCTTCGACAAACCGGAAAAGTAGGTCAAGACCAAACTGGCCGGATTTTCATGCACACGGACCCTAGTGACACTGCACGATGGTTGGCTTTCAGCTGTGTTCTCTGCAGATGCTCCCCATTTCACTTTCAATATCCCGTGATGGTAGCGTCACGGATGACGTCATAAGTCATCGATGTGAAATTTTTAAGACTAAACATTGTATTTGCACACGACATAACACACTCTTAACATTTTCTAATAAATGACGTCAAAATAACCCGGATTAAAGAATATTTACGAAGACGAAAAGCGCTATGGTAAAAAAATTGCGTTTCTTTTGTTGATCCGTATAAATTTCGAGCGTTCATATACACTAAGAAGTATTTCATTACAACTACACATAAGGAGCTCAATGTTGCAGTGTCACGCAGTGAGCATATTTCGCGTTTCCGTTTTGAAAATCCAAGTATCATCAAGATCGAGTCTTCTTGGCGCGCAAAGGATTTTGGGAAGGAAAGTATATCTAGCAAGCTCATGAATATTAATTTGCTTGTTATACAATATATCAATACATTGCCAAAGAAGGGAAAACTTTATGGAGTGGGTATCTAAGTTGATACAGTGATGCTCTGGACACAGACAGCCCCCCCTCCCTCCCCAACACAAACAAACACACACACACACACACACACACACACACACACACACACACACCTGCCACACATCCGCCCACGCCCACCCGCTTCCTACACCCCCATTCTGCATACATGTGATAATGAAAGATGTATTGGAATATATTACAATTAACCCCTTCACTGCCGAGGAAAATAATGAACACCACACTACTGCAAGAGGTATAGATCCTCATGAGCCCCCGCAGTTGCGGGGGCTCATGAGGATCTATGCCTCTTGCTGAAACCAATTAGTGTATCCACTGTTCATTGGACAGCTGAAGCTCTATCGCGTTTCAATTTACGCTGATTTCAGACGTACAACGTACGATCAGAGGCAGTGAAGGGGTTAACGTTAAGGCCCAACATCACACATCAGCGCATTTTATGTAAGAAAGTGACTGGAAATAAAAAGACGGAAAACGCCTCAAAAATTGTCTATAAATGGTTATGTTTCTTTGCCGTGGTGACAGCATTACATGTTTACCGCGTTGAAGTGCAAAGCATTCATTCGAGATCATATGGTTCGGCAAAAGCGATGTGTCTTCGTCACCACTTAGCATACTCACGGAAACACTTAAGTGTTTCCGGTGATGATTCGAAAAGTGTCGCATTTCTTTTTCTCGTTAGTATATAAAGACATCCCCACCCTACACCACTCTCCGAGTGTTTTTGTGTCGCTAATATTCTTGCTGCTGATGTCGCCCTTTTCCTCCTTTTTTTCCCCCCGAGATAGGTGCCGGGCTAATCAATGTCATCCCTTGAAGCATTAATGGCGATCCATCAACTGCGATTTGTACGCTTACGCTACTACGCTACACAATTATGCGTGAAAATGTGCGACACTTTGTTCTCTTGCAAAGTAAACGCGATAATACAGAAAAGCCTGATATACTTTATAGACAAATTCCAGACCAAATATGTGACAGCCAACCGATTAAAATGCAAAGAAAATGACAGCAAAAAAAATAAATAAATAAAAAAAGTAGCACGCGTAGATAGGCCAAGTACAACACAGTACTTATTGAATAAATTGTGTGGTACTTGTCTTTTCCAAGCATCTTTCTTTCATTGTTAGCGATTTCTTTAGAGACAAAAGAACAGTTTCAAATTGTCGTTGTGTATCCGTAACCTTCGGACTAACCAGACTTTCGTACCTTAAACTTGGTCACCACCTTTATCTCTGTAGTCATGGATCAGATGAAAGGTGGGTCCAGTCCTTTCCAGCAAGAAGCATGAATTCTCATGACTGAGCCCCTGCTTTGCAGGGGCTCATGAAAATCTATGCCTCTTGCAGATAGATCCCGGGTTCTGGCTGAAGGACCTTCAAGACGCTTCAGCCAGACTATCCAGACCTTCGCCTCAACCTCACGTTCCGAGGATCATCTGCGTGCGCTTCTCGGAGCTCGTGGCTAGCACGTGCCGTCTCGCGCTCTCGAGCACTTAGCGCGTGCTACGTGATAGTCGCGTGCGTATTGTCCGTTCCGCCGTACGGGATTTTTGCGCTTATTTTGGCCGGGCTTAGTTGAAACCCTTCTGTGTTGACGTATTGCTGCTATCAGACACAATAGTATTGTGCAATGACACACTGTCTGGGAAACAGAGACGCAAACAATGGACAATGGTCGCGCGCAGGGGCTCATCAGTGAGAATCTATGCCTCTTGCAGGTGGCGTTAGCTAGCTGACTATTCAAGACACACTCTTCTGTTATGACATCTAGGACTGAATGCACGTGCTTGATTGATGCTTGCCGCTGCGACAAAATGTGCATTACGCACGTTGCCCGGCAAAGATTTACTCCTGTACATACTCTGAAAAGGTTAAAAATAAGAAATGTGTCAGTTCCGCACGTATGCAGTCCGCATTGATTCTTTAGATCAGAAAGGCACACAGGGAGGGAATAAATATCACAACATGGTTGCAGTGGTGGTAGCTGTGTGAATGTGGGGGGAGGGGGGGGGGTGGAGGGGGGGGGGGGGCTTGTACGATTCGATTTATGACAAAATTTAGTTTGGGGGCAGCCAGCCCAGAAGGAGATAAAGCTTAATTAACCCTTTTCATCCTAATACGCTATTGCTTAAGATAAATTTGACCATGATAGTTCAAGGGTGGTGCCAGAATAGCTTGGCACTTCAGGCGCCAAGCTATCCTGGCGCCACCCTTGAACTAAAATGGCTGGTCATCTATCCCCGATCTGTAGTGATGCCTTCATAGGATAAAAAGCAATTTCTTTTTAAGTTAGCCTCAGGATGCAATGGGTTAATGTGGTTTTGGTGTAAGGGAGCAGTTTTATGGACAGGGATATAAGTTGGTTCGGGGGTGACTTGCACTTTGAGTTAGTTATTTGGGTTTAACGCCTAGCAGGCGACTAAGGCCATCTCACGGCGGGACTTGAACTTTGATAAGACAATTTTGATTTCATAACAAATATAAATATCTAGCCTAAAACGTAGGCAAGCTAATCTGGCACTGCCCTTAACGGAGACAAGGCAATTCATTTTTTTCAGAACAAAAATAAACACTGATCTAGCTTGTAAAACTTAGGCCAAGCTAATCTGGCACTGCCCTTGAATGAGCATGGCCGCGGATCCATCTCCTGCAACCGGCACATAGTCTTTAGGTCATAGTCATTAGGTGACACCTCCATAAAGCCGCGTATCTGAATGCAGCACGCCTCGTGTCAATAAGGCACCATCCTTGAGCTTCACAATCATCCCACTCCTGTGGGCCGTGTCACATATTTGTATGCGGGGGACACAACCCGATATTCAGCAACCGGCGTAGTTCTGGCCTGTCTGAAATTTTATGTCCCCTAGTAGTAGGCAGGCATTGTCATGGAACCCCCAGGGAAAGAAGAAAAGAGGCAGGCCGAGAAACACCTGGCGTCGAGACCTCCAAGCAGACATCAAGAGACTGGGAACCACCTGGAGTAAAATCGAAGGAGAAGCACAGGACAGGAGTCGCTGGAGGTCTCTCGTCGACGGCCTATACCCGGTGAGGGGTGACAGGCGTAAGTAAGTAGTAGAGCAAACTGGGTCTTGACAGGCAATTTTCACACATACCGAAAATGTTCAAGTTAATAAATCGATCATCACTGCTGAGTTGCATGATGTCATAAATGCACATAAAGCAGTACTCATGTTCAACGAAGAATAAGTATGCTGTTTTATTTTTTACCCTCGAAAATTGTAACCCCATCACTGCCAGGGGTCGCAGATCGTGTTTCTTATCAGTTCTATGTTCATTCAACACGAAAGAGCCCCAGTCGCCCAAGGAACATAGATACATAATGGTGTCAGCAAGAGGAATAGATCCTCATGAGCCCCCGCAATAGCGGGGGCCCATGAGGATCTATGTCTTTTGCAGATGGGTCGTGTTCGCTTTTTCTCGGCAGTGCAAGAGTTATCTGTTCATTGCAATGAAAAATCTCCCTTGAATTCCCTCTACATTGTTCTGGTGCTGCTTTGTAATGTTGGACCATTATTTTAAAATAAAATGTGCTGATTTGTTCTGTTGGACCTCACGCCCTACGACCGTAAGATCAAAAATCACAAACCAGCACACGCTTAACTTAAACTACAGTTAAACCTGTGTATGACAAACCACCCCAGAGACTATCAAAAAGTGGTCGCACTGGACAGGCGCTCTCCTTACACAGGGTCACGTAAGCAACAAAAAGACCATGGGACCAAAATTCAGTGGTATGCTTAGACAGAGCTTAGACAGGTGGTCGCTTTGACAAGTCTGACTATTCAAAAAAATATTTTTTTAATCCAACAGTCCTGCTGACTTCACGATGCTGTGGTGAGGACCGACAAAGTCAAAGACAGAAGCGAGTGGTGGGGGGCCAACCGCTGAGAGCCGGAGAGTGGCCGTGGCTGGTGTCCCTCCATTTCATGGCAGCCGAGAAACACCCGTACCAGAATCTGCAGGGACTCAGGCACATTTGCGGGGCCACCCTGATCCACCCGCAGTGGGTTCTCTCTGCCGCTCACTGCGTGCAGTAAGTAGAGTGTCGTCATGTTTGATATTAACCCATTACATCCTGAGGCTGATTTTTTTTAATTACTTCGTGTGCTACGAAGGCTACATTACAGATATAGGACACAGCGGACGCAGACTTCCAACGGTCGCACGCTCAGACTCACAAGCGCAACGGGCACATGCGCAAACTGACTTTCAGTCGGACGCGTTCGTGCAGTATAAACGCAAAACATCATTTTCTGTGGCCGAACGTATAATACTAACTTAAGAAAAAAAAAAATAGGTTTCACAAAATACACAACTATCAACACTAGCACGTCACACTCACTTCCACACAATATAATAAAAACCAGGCTAGGTAAGATGTCCAACCTGTTCAACGGGTATTATCGTTCTGCATAGTTCGCACGTTCCTCCACGTCTAGGCGTGTGGTTTTAGGCGTCACGTGCTCCTGAAGATGTCGTGCGCTTCCCCAGTTGTGGATGTCCTCTCGACACGCTCATCTAGCGGCAGCCTCTGTTGACTTTGATGGCTCGGCACCAAGTCTCTCGCTCCCCCAGCTGTGGATGTCCTCTCGACACGTTTCACAAGCGGCAGCCTCTGTTGACTTTGATGGCTCGGCACCAAGTCCCTTGCTCCTCACAAGAACTCTAAACAATAAAGTTCTAATGACATAACACTTGTTTAACACACAAATTTTGGGGTGATACGAGGTAAATTACGTAACCTGGCTGATACAGATAAATCTACACATTCATTCACACACTCGAGCTTCATAATACAGAATAAATTCGCAACACATCATAACTCAGTCATTACACTGAAAAAGACTATAACATGACGCACGCGTCATACACTGGTTCGTACATAGGCAAAGATTATACTTAAAGCTGAGAAACAGTCAAAAAACTCCGCCCCGCACGTGTTTTAAAAAAACTTTGCAGGACCCAGCGAGGGCCCTGTCTTCGTGAACGTTCGGCTAACTTCGGCAAACCGGTTTGGAACTCAGTTGACTCAGTTTTCAACTGCGTTTGTCGTGCTGGCAAAACTCCCGTGAAAAAGACAGGCCACTTCCTGTATGCAGCGCGGCGTGGTCACCGCGATCACTGATCTAAACCAGCGATATTTCTACTGACAGCAACAGTAGCAGACGACACTCGACCACCCGACGGACAGAGCAGGCCATTTGTGTCTTGCCTGGACGCACACTGGATATGGACCAGGCCGAGCTATCCGTAAGTTACACAGCACAGCCTGAAGCTTTATTCGATATCGGAAGGGTGAGGAAGGAGGGGTTATTTGTCGTTTTGTGTTTGTTATTATATCTTTTCATCTGGAGTGGCCTACAGCGAAAAAATTCTCCATACGAAGGGCAGCTACTAAAATTCAGCTCGACCCATGGCCTTGTATCTTTTGGCATCTATGTAAACAGTCGATTCTCTCTCTCTCTCTCTCTCTCTCTCTCTCTCTCTCTCTCTCTCTCTCTCTCTCTCTCTCCTCTCTCTCTCTCTCTCTCTCTCTCTCTCTCTCTCTCTCTCTCTCTCTCTCTCTCATCCAATTTACTGTGTTGGTTGTACATCACAATGCTTCTTTATTTATTTATATTAGCCTATATTGGACTGGAGGTACGTGTTGAAAAAATTCGTTCACAACTACAAAGTGTCAGGAGTCATACTTACAGCATGTACAGCCGTACATTCTGCCATCATAGTCCCCAACGCGTAAAATCCGTGGCTGTTGGTCAGTTTCAAAGTGTCACAGAATCGTCTGCTGTTGTCCGATCTGCTAATCGCGATGTTTTCCGTGCAACAGGAAGTGGTCTGTCATTTTCCGAGAGTTTTGCAAGCTCGGGATACGCAGTTGCCAACTCCGTCAACTGTGTTACGAACCGATTTGACCCACTTAGGGGCAGGGCCCAAGCTGGGTCCTGTAGAGTCTTTTTAAAACACGCGCTGGGCGGGTTTTTCTCATTGCACCTCAGCTTTAAAGCTGAGGTGCAATGAGAAAAACCCGCCCAGCGCGTGTTTTAAAAAGACTCTACAGGACCCAGCTTGGGCCCTGCCCCTACGAAGTGGGTCAAATCGGTTCGTAACACAGTTGACGGAGTTGGCAACTGCGTAACCCGAGCTTGCAAAACTCTCGGAAAACGACAGACCACTTTTTGTTGCACGGAAATCATCGCGATTAGCAGATCGGACAACAGCAGACGATTCTGTGACACTTTGAAACTGACCAACAGCCACGGATTTTACGCGTTGGGGACTATGATGGCAGAATGTACGGCTGTACATGCTGTAAGTATGACTCCTGACACTTTGTAGTTGTGAACGAATTTTTTCAACACGTACCTCCAGTCCAATATAGGCTAATATAAATAAATAAAGAAGCATTGTGATGTACAACCAACACAGTAAATTGGATGAGAGAGAGAGAGAGAGAGAGAGAGAGAGAGAGAGAGAGAGAGAGAGAGAGAGAGAGAGAGAGAGAGAGAGAGAGAGAGAGAGAGAGAGAGAGAGAGAGAGAGAATCGACTGTTTACATAGATGCCAAAAGATACAAGGTCGCCATGGGTCAAGCTGATTTTTAGTAGCTGCCCTTCGTATGGAGAATTTTTTTTGCTGTAGGCCACTCCAGATGAAAAGATATAACAACAAACACAAAACGACAAATAACCGGCCCTCCTTCCTCACCCTTCCGATATCGAATAAAGCTTCAGGCTGTGCTGTGTAACTTACGGATAGCTCGGCCTGGTCCATATCCAGTGTGCGTCCAGGCAAGACACAAATGGCCTGCTCTGTCCGTCGGGTGGTCGAGTGTCGTCTGCTACTGTTGCTGTCAGTAGAAATATCGCTGGTTTAGATCAGTGATCGCGGTGACCACGCCGCGCTGCATACAGGAAGTGGCCTGTCTTTTTCACGGGAGTTTTGCCAGCACGACAAACGCAGTTGAAAACTGAGTCAACTGAGTTCCAAACCGGTTTGCCGAAGTTAGCCGAACGTTCACGAAGACAGGGCCCTCGCTGGGTCCTGCAAAGTTTTTTTTAAAACACGTGCGGGGCGGAGTTTTTTGACTGTTTCTCAGCTTTAACACACACACGTACTACCTTCGTAAACAACCTAGTCATACCAAAACACACCACATTCCTTAGTTATCTATCCCGGTAAATAACTATATCGAAAAATCTACGGTAATCTCAAATTCTAAACCGCCATAACTGAACCAAAGGCTACGCAACCGAACTAAATCTTACTAACGCATACTACATTTAACTCACTAGCTGTCGATAGTACACATCAAAAACGTACATTAAATCTCGGTTTCAGAGTCTTACTTACTTACTTACGCCTGTCACCCCTCCCAGGGTATAGGCTGTCGACGAGAGACCTCCAGCGACTCCTGTCCTGTGCTTCTCCTTCGATTTTACTCCAGGTGGTTCCCAGTCTCTTGATGTCTGCTTGGAGGTCTCGACGCCAGGTGTTTCTCGGCCTGCCTCTTATCCTCTTTCCCTGGGGGTTCCATGACAATGCCTGCCTAGTGATACTGGAAACTGGCTTTCTCAGACTGTGACCAATCCATCCCCATCTTCTTCGTCCAATTTCATTCTCTGCTGTTGCTGAGCTGCGCCATTAAAACTCCGTGCAAACAGCTGACCTCGCGAACGCACTGAACTCGTGAATGCACGGAATATTTGTCACCAGAACAACCGCTGACACGACAGCACAATGCAGAAACCCTGTGTGAACTTTATGCGTGGGCATAGAGCTTCATCACAATCAACCATTTTAGTTCAAGGGTGGTGCCAGAATAGCTTGGCGCCTGAGGCACCAAGCTATTTTGGCACCACCCTTGAAATCTCAGTTAATTGTTGTAAAGCAAAAAATAGTGTATCAGGATGAAAAGAGTGAAAGAAATGTGTCCCGACAAAGAGAGAAACACGCTTAGGAAGGGCACGTACAACACAATTTAGACAAAAAAGAAACACCCTTAGAAATGGAAAGTACAACACAATTTTAAAATTGGGTTTGTGTGAGAAGCTCGATTAGAATTGTTGTTCCACTGTTGAACGGTTCTTGTACACGAATCGCGAAGCTGTCCATACAAACTGCATTCGCTCCCACAGGGCGATCGTAATTTAACCCCTTCACAGCTGACAAAAACCGAACACCAACCATCTGGCAAGAGGCATAGATTGTCATGAAGATCTATTCCTCTTGGTGACTTGCAAGAGACATAAACCCTCATGAGCCCCCGCAGTCGCGGGGGCTCATGAGGATTTATGTCTTGTTAGTTTTTTCCACGTTGCCAGGACGGCTGGGGCTGTTTGACTTTCAATTCACAAAGATTTCATAAACAAAATCCGCGATCGCTCAATTTTGATGGCGACGACGGTGACGACGCTGGTGAAGATGCCGATGACAATATGTGATGTGTTCTCGCAACTGGTCTGTTATTTGTACGTACTTTTTTTTTTTTTTTTTTTTTGTTCAGCAAGGCGTCGGGCAGTGACACATTAGAAGACCCAGCAAGCTGGATAGCTGTGTTCGGGGAACATGACAGACGCCGTATAGAAGACACAGAGCAGCGGATCCCGGTGATGCGCATCGTCAGACATCCGGGATACACTTGTAGGTGTAGTGTGGTTGGTATTTTCGTTGGATGGTTGAATCTGAATAGAACTGCATTGAACTGAACTGATTGAACTGAATTTTGCCTGGAACAAGCTAAATGAATTGCACTGGGTTGACTTGAACGACAGATGTAGAGTACAAATGCCCATGCATGAAATGAAGTAATTTTGATTTGATTGATTGATTGATTGATTGATTGATTGATTGATTGATTGATCGATCGATCGATCGATCGATCGATCGATCGATCGATCGATCGATTGATTGATTAGTTGGTTGGTTGGTTGATTGATTGATTGATTGATTGATTGATTGATTGATTGATTGATTGATTGATTGATTGATTGATTGATCGATTGATCGATTGATCGATCGATCGACTGATTGATTTAAAAAGACTAAAGTGATCTGATCAGAGTCCGAAATAGCTCAGGCGGTTAAGCGTCGGAGCAGGAGAGCGAAGGGAATCGCCGGGTGGTGGGTTCGAATCCCCGTCCCGGCCCCGGTAGCTGGACTCGCAATCCAGGGGGACAAGGCGGATTTGTTCAATAGCATGTCCGTTGAAAGGTCCTGATAAATCAAAGTGGCACAGTTAGAGTGCGCCTAAATTGATCAGTGTTTAGGTCGTACTCCATAGGCAATAGATTTCCATGTCCCCCATAACCCGCCCGTCATGGCCGTCCGTTATCACTTTGGTGCCGTGGACGTTAAACCCGGAATTAATCAATCAATCAATCAATGATCTGGACTCATCTGACATGAATGGAACTGAATTTGATTGCATCGCATCGGATCAAACTGTGCTAATTAATCTGAACTGAACTTAACTGAAGAAAACTGAATACAACGTAACCGCTAACTCTTCTTCAAAATATATCAAAGTAGACAGTTGTGATTTGTATACACAGCCACATAAATAATGTGTTTGGTAAAAACTAAAAATATTTCATTTATTTTACAGTATCTCCCAAATTCTCGAAGGATATAGCGCTGTTGAAGCTGGCCTATATGGTCAACATGACCAAGTACGTGCAACCCATAGCGCTGGACAAACAGGTGGACCTGCCGGCGCATACCTACGAGTGTCGGCAAGCAACCAGCAGACAACAGGTAACTGATATTATACAGCAGATTCAGAACCTGTTTTAAGCGACCACCCGTTTGAGAGATCACCTGTCATTAATGACCATCATGTAGGTGCTTGTATCCACCTAAATGGTGATTTATGGCAGGTAGTTCCATTTATAACTGGTTAATTCATCCTAGGACAAAACTGATATTTAATGCTAGCTAGGAATATATTTTATCTTATGACAAATTCGTTTTAATCCTATGGCAAACTCTATTTATTCCTAGGACAAATTTTAATTTATCCTAGGACAAATCACTAAGCCTCGGGCGAAATCGTCCAGTGAATGAATACATTTTTCACCAATCACCGAGCGTCATGTCACGTGGGACGATTTCTGCTGTCTGATTGGTTGGAATTAGTCATAGAAATAATTATTTATTCCTAGAATTAACTCGAATTTGTCCTAGGATAAATTATTTAGTCTCAACATGAAATATTTTGTCCTCGGATGAAGTAATCAGTTATAAGTGGAATTGCCTGCCATAAGGGTCTTTAACCATTTTAGCAACAAGGTCCCATTTCTCAAGTTTTGGCGGTGTTGCCTAACCACTATGTACCAGTTGCAGGAGATGGCTTGACCATGATAATTCAAGGGTAGTGCCAGATTAGCTTGGCGCCTGAAGGCGCCAAGCTAATCTGGCACTACCCTTGAATAATCATGGTCAAGCCATCTGCTGTAGGGATCTGGGACTAAACGGGTTAATGCCAAGTGACATTTTTTGCCCTTCAAGACTTCTTTTGAGAGAGTACCTGTTTTAAACCCCTTGACTGCAGAGAAATATTGAACATTACCCAGTTCTAAGAGGTATAGACCCTCATGAACCCTCGCAACTTGAGGGGGCGGGGGGGGGGGGGGCTTATGAGGATCTATGCCTCTTGCTGAAACCGCTTTGTGTTCATGTTATTTCGATGGCTGGGGCTGAAGTTGAGTTTACGATGATTTCAAAAACGTAGTCAGTATGCGCACAGGCCGTGATGCGGTTACATCAAGACTATGCATTGTTTTCATGCAAAACAAGTGGTTGCTCAAATCATGTTCCGCTGTTCGGCTAAAGCTAGAAAGGATTCAAGACCTGAACTAAAGGGAAAATGTGCCTAACGAGTATTTACGTGGAGCAAGATGTCTCCTTTCCCAGTCTTGAGTTCTGTGAACAGTAGCCTTTGTCCGTAGTTCTCGTGTCATCCTGACCACACAGACCTTTTTTCAAGCACAAAGCAGTTCTGATCCTAGAATTAACAGGGCCTGTTTGTTTGGGGGTTTTGTTTTGTTTTGTTTTGTTTTGTTTTTTGTTTTGTTTGTTTGTTGGTTGGTTTTTGTTTGTTTGTTTGTTTTGTTTTGTTTTGTTTGTTTGTTGTTGTTTTGTTTTTTGTTTTTGTTTTTTGGAAGTTTTTTTGTTTTGTGGTGTTTTTTTTTAAGGGTGGAGGTGGGGGGGGGGGTGCTTTTGTTTTGCTTTGCATTGTTTCGCTAGGCTTCCTTCCGTTTCGTTCTGTTCTGTTCTGCTTTGTTTTAATTTGTTATGGTTTATTTTATTTTATTTTGATTCGACTTGCTTTGCTTAGCTTAGCTTTTCTTTTCTTTTCTTTGCTTCGTTTCGCTTTATTTTGTATTTCTTATTTTGTTTTGGATAGACTACTTAAGGTTAGGTTTAGGTTAGGCTAGATTTTGGTTTGATTTCATTTCATTTCTTTGCCTTAAAACTTCCGTGTACGCTGTACTTACATTTTACTTTCTCTTGTAGATAAAGGGCGGTGATATGATGCAGGGTGACCAGCCTCCAGCCATCCCCTACCTGTTGAGGGCAGCCGGCACAACAAACTCGGGCTCATCCAGGTACGCCGAGGACGGGAAAAAGGGTGGCTACAGGCCCGCGAAACCCCCACATGCATCGCTGTGCCCTGCTCCCGGGCATCCGTCCGCCATGGACCGCCTGTTGGAGAAGCTGAATCTTGGGCATGAATGTTACACCGCCGGATGGGGGCAGCATTCTGCAGGTACCTTCTGCATTCATTCAAGAAAAACAGCTTCATTGATATACAAGTTAAGACTAAATTCTTGGAAAACAAAATTCGCAAAAGACATCAAATGCGAGTGCTTAAGCCCCATCTCTGTTAAACATATAATCTGTGAGTGTCCTATTACAATGAATCTGTTGGGAAAAAAAATAACATAAGAGTTGATCACTTAGCAGAAAATTTTATGACATCTTACATAGAAATATTGCCATTCCAATAGTTAATGTAATAATTCATAGTCTGGTGGGTAAACTATTATAATAAGTAATTTGTGTGTGTGGTTGGAAGTTAATTATTGCTATTCTTTGATATTCACACGTTGTGTGTTTGGTTGAATTTTTGTTTTGATTTTTTTTTAATAATTTTTTTTTTTTTTTTTTTTGATATATTATTACCAATGTGTGAAAAGACGTTAAATAAATTCCTGATCCTGATCCTGCAGGTACGTAGACTAAATGAGAGATGTTCAAGAGTGGTGCCAGACTAGCTTGGCGCCTATAGGCGCCAAGCTAATCTGGCACCACCCTTGAACTCTCTTGGTCGACCAAATGAGCACACTGTTTGTCTCCCTTGATTTTATGTCTTAATCCTATTATTAGAAGTCCTACATAATAGTATGCTGATATTATACACAAATTTTATATTAGAATGTCTTGGTATTCACTAATGTTTATTGAATGATTTTTATTCTTACTGTTTCCCCCGTCCACAAAATTGTAATCGACCTTTTTGAATTTGAATTGGATTGAATTTGATTAACGGTAGCAAATCGAGTTCGACAGCCAGTGCAATAGATGAAACCAGCAAAAGGTATAGACGCACTGTTGTGTCGTTTTTTGCTTATGTAGAATTGATGACTCTAGTATCTATAATTACGCGACGTCGGTTCAGTCACCATCTACTGCACGTTGCCCTTTGTTGCAGATGATAACCAGTATGGTAACGGGACTATCTTGCCGCACGTACTGAGGATGATGCGCGTGCCCCAGATCGCGTGCTGGGCAGCCTATCTCTTCTCCTGGCCCCTCATTGACGAAACAGTCCTGTGCTACGCTGCCAAAGACGGAGCTGACGCCTGCAAGGTCAGGGGTCATTATTATATGATTAACCCATTACATCCTGAGGCTGAATTTTTAAAATTTGTTTATTGCCCTATGAAGTCTATATTACAGATTAGGAGGTAGATCAACCATTTTAGTTCAAGGGTAGCGCCAGAATAGCTTGGTGCCTGAGGCTCCAAGCTATCCTGGCACCACTCTTGAACTATCATAGTCACATTTATTTCAAGCTATCGTGTATCTGGATGAAAAGGGTTAAAGACGTGGGACAGTTACATTTAAAAAAAAATCAAACAACCAGAGAGACCTTGGCAGATAACAGATAGAGTTTACTTGTCCTAATTTCGCAAAAGATAGTATACTGACGAGCAAAAGAAATGCGACATTTTTTAAATCATCGGAAACACGATTTTTAAAAATGTCGTATTTCTTTTGCTCGTCGGTATATATATCCATGTTTGTAAAATGGACATAGATGTTATGAAAACGTTTTTTTTCTCTATCGTGTCTTTCCATCGTCCAAAGTAGTGCTAGGGTTTTGGAATCGTGATTTGCTAAATAAATCGTCGTGAATCAGTGATGGTACCCCACCTCCCTCCCCCCCCCCCACCTCCCACCCCCTCTAATCTGGCACTACCTTGAAGTCTCAAATCCATCTCACGTTGTTGCGTCTTACGGGTCAATGTGTTATCACCTTGCAGGGAGACTCTGGCGGCCCGTTGCTGTGCTACATCAACGAGAAGCCCCGTCTGACGGGCGTGGTGTCCGTGGGTCTGGGGTGTGCAGTGCCGCGATACCCTGGAGTCTACACGCGAGTGTCCGCCTATTATGACTGGATCAGTGACACCATTCTTGGAGACAAATCTGGTTGAGTTTTCTCTCTGTCAAGATTCAAGAAAACTGCATTGTCTAGATGATTGTGTTTTTTAATTCTTAAAAAAAAAAAGTTAGTTGTAGGTTCATTTGCTGTCTGATTAACACATTGGAGACGTGCTGCATTCGGATACGCGCGTATCCGGATGCAGCACGTCTCGAATGAGTCAACTAGCTAACAATGACGAGAGAATACTAATACGCATAACAAAGTCGCACTTGACAATGCCTTTCGCAATAAATGGATGCGCATGTAAAGATAAACTGTGGGAGATGGATCGGCAATCGGGGGCGGATCCAGGGGTGTCTCGTCGAGGGGGGGGGGGTGGCCCTCACCTCCCCCCCCCCCCCGCCCCCAGTTTTCCAAACTGTGTCATACACAAGAAATCCAGACCAAAACAGTGACTATCAGGCGAGTATAAATCCATAACAGAAAGAAACGCGCTAAAAATGTGAAGAATTACAAATAAGTTGCGTTGAAATTATTCTTTCTTGGTGCTCTTCTTTTTGGGATTTTCTTTAAAATTGTACTATAGTGTTGTAACCGTGCTCTCTACGCGTGTTTCTTTCTTTTTTTCTTTCTTTCTTTTTTTTTTTTTTTTTTTTTTTTTTGGGGGGGGGGGGAGGGGGCGTGATGGGGGGGGGGGGGGGTTTGTTTCTGAGACATATTTAGAGTTTTCAGAGGTTACGATTTTTATTTGTTAAAACGTTTCTTATTTCATCTTGGGACACAACACCGCTTTTGGCACTTTTTTAAAAGTTTAAAAGGAAGGGCTGATCATATCTACATGCACTTGACCTCCTCCCCGCCTCCACCTCACCAGCCTAACAAAACAAGATTAGTCTGGCACGTCTGATTCTTATATGGTTTTAATTTTCTTATTGAAAAGAATATTCTACCTGGAGTTTCTGCAGGAGCAATCACCTTGTGTTTGACAACAACACTACACTACCAAGTACTCCTCCGTCTGAGGAACAACACAACCATTTATGAAAATTGTGATACTGTCTACACAGCCCACAAACCTCCTCCATATGAGGAACACAGGATCAGATAACAGAAATAGGCATTATCACTCATGATGTATACCTCTTACACTGACTGACGATAATTTAAGGGTTAGTTAAGAGGTTGATCAAAATCAAGACATTTCACACCTCCCCTCTGGTGACACGCATCAATGACCACATTGCTACTCTGATGGGCACTTGTGCGTGTCCACGGAAGACAAAGCTACGCAATCTGTGTGAGACTGGAGACCCAATGTGCTGAGGGAGTGATGTCTGACAGGATTAGGGGATTATCAATTACCTGTAGCCAGTCGACACTCACAGCCCAGTTGATTTCTCGCTTTCTGATCATAATTGGCGTGTACACAGGCGTAGTCTTAATCCTAGATGACTGCCACGTATGAGGATGCAATACCATTCGTATCGCACAGAAAAAGGTGATGATTTTCATGAGCCGCTGGGACTGAAGGGGCATATGAAACTCTATGCCTGGCTGAGGGACTGAGTTGGGCCCCAGTTCAGCAATGATTGGACACTTTTCCACCGCTGGGGTTGACCAGCAGTCAGCGGCTTATTGCCAGATGGCTGCCTCAGTCTGAGGATGCAAAGAGGATTGTATCGCGCAGCAAGATGCACTGATTTACATGAGCCCCTGTGAGTGCGATCACATGGCACTCTGTCTGGGTGAAATACTGTGACAGGTGCAGGTAAGGAGTGCGAAGTGAGGATATTTGACTATAGGCCCATGAACACATGAGATAATTGTGAAATACACCGTACAAGAAATGAAGAAAAATCGAATAATACACAGTAGATCTATGATCACTGGTCGATCATGCACATTTCTCTCCCCTGACAGTGCTATAACCTACTTTACTTTGTAACCTTCCTAAAATATTAGCACTGCCAGTCTCCCCTTTTCTTTTCATTTATCACTACAATATCGACTGCAACCCCTTCCCCCCTTTTGGTAGGTTATCTTTTAGGGTGCATGGAAATTTAACTCTAGGTGGTGGCATGGAATGTATGCCCCTGCAGACACCACAGTAAAATGTGGTTGTCATTGCAGGTAGGCGGAATTTCCTGCCTCCTCCAGTATTGCCGATGGTGTGCTGACGAGGTCGCAAAAACCGAAACAGCTGTCCACACCGGCTAAATATCTGGACCCCCTTTGGGGGGACCTAGATTTAAATTTCCATGCACTGAGTGGCTGGAACAGTGGATATGTGATACGCCCCCCTTCGGGGGGGGGGGGGCTTCCATATGCATTGCTTTCAGTCACTTTCTTAGCGCCCCCTCTCTTTCCTATCTTTTTTTTTTGTGTGCTTTGGCCACAGTAGATCTATGATCACTGGTCGATCATGCACATTTCTCTCCCCTGACAGTGCTATAACCTACTTTACTTTGTAACCTTCCGAATAATACACAATTTCCACAAATAACCATCAACAAAATTTTTTTGTCAGGGCTGACATGGGGGGTGGGGGGAGTCCAGGGCCCCCCTCCCCACCCCTCCTGGATCCACCACTGGCAATGATGATTTAAGGGTAGTGTCAGACTAGCTAGCTAGGAAGGCGCCAAGCTAATCAGGTACCACCTTTGAACTATCAAGGCCGATGCATCTTCAGCTGGGGTGTCTTCAGGGTTATTGCATTTCGTAACCTCTTCTTATTCATTTTGTCATTGCTTTTTTACATCTTATCATTGTTTGTAGAGGACAGTGTTAGTATTACGAGTATGAGGTTTAAAGGGGATTGGGGGAGGTGGGTGTGGAGGGAATAGGGGGGTCCTCACGGTTACACGGACATCCGTCATTTGACTGGCCTGTTCTTACCATACTGTGGCACTTCAGGCATCTTGCTGTAAGTTTTTTTTTCCTCTGAATTATGTCTGTGTCAACTCATACAATATGCGGATCGACCTTGGTAGTTCAAAGGTAGTGCCAGACTAGCTTGGCGCCTAAATAATTTTTGTGTTAATTCATACAATATACGGTTCGACTATGATAGTTCAAGGGTGGTGCCTGTAGGCGCCAAGCTAGTCCGGCACCACCCTTGAACTATCATGGTCTGTCTCCGGAAATAATCCCCCATATTTGGTAATGTATTTCGGCCGCAGGGCTCAATGTGCAAGGTCTTTCATCACATGAACAGACGTCCATTGTAAACACAATACAAAACACCTCATGAAAATATGTTGGTTTATTTCAAATTTCATAGGTGGTTAAGTCTGAAACAGTATGCGGTATTCAACAAAATACTGTTTTTTTTAACTATTATTTCCTATAATAAAACAAAACACCAATACAAAAACTGATGTACACGTATTTTACAAATAAAGAAATTCATCAAAATCTGCGGTGGTGTGTATTGTATGGGAGGATAAATTCATAATCATTAAGTATTCTGCCAAAATATTATAACAATTATTGTGTTTAAGTCAGCTAAAAAAGTTAATAATAATAATAACAGATTTCATTTACTTATTGCTTCAAATCAAGATGGTTAGTTTTACACATAAAATAGTATACAATAAAACAATTTCAAGTCCCAATTTGGGAGACATCTTTGACCTACCAGTCATGGGAGATAGACTGACCATGCTAATTCAAGACAAGTGCCTGATTTCCTTTGCGCCAGGCGCTGAGCTAATCAGGAACTACATTGAATTATCATGCTCAATCCATTCCCCGCTGCAGAATACCAGGACTGAATAAAACAAGTCTGGCCAATGTAACAAACTGAAAAGTGAATATATATGTATCTACTTGTTAAAACGTGTGATAATTCAGCTGTATTTAATTTGATTCAATGCTCTGAAAGAAAATCACAATAATGAACAACATTAGTAAAACCTGTATGCATCACTACTGACTTGTAACTCACAACTGTGACTAAAATGTATACCGACGAGCAAAAGAAATGCGACTTTTCTTTTTTAATGTTGCATTTCTTTTGCTCATCAGTATACAAATGCAGAACAGTATCAAACTGACCGAGTTTTTCATCACACTGAAGAGTTCACTGCACATAAATAAAAAATGCTGATCGAACAGAGAATACTACCAAAATTAAAATGCAGAAAAATTAACTCTTAAACTCCCATAATTAAATGACTTCCATTCTATAGAATGGAAGTCATTTAGTTATGAGAGTTTAACAGTTAAAAGAAATGCTAAATATTTTTTCTCTTGGCCAACATTTCCGACTTCTTTACTTTGTGAACCTTTCCCATACCACTCACCCCTTAAAAAGATATCTGTACAGATAAAAAATACCCAATGAGCAAAGGTCATAGAACCGACGTGGGGTGCAGCTGGACCACGCACAGTTGTGCTTGTGCCGGCCAACCGCACCCCACGTCTGTCCAATGATCTACGGCTATGGGTGCAACCGAAAGGATGAAAACAAAATCAAATCATGATCGCTGTACAAAGCAGATGCCGAAATAGTTTTAGTATTATCTTTTTTGTTCTCATGTAAAAAAACAATGTACACGTACAGTTCAACAGTTTGGGAACCGTTAATGCCAACAGTGAGACGAACACAATTCTGACATGTCATACGAAACACACATTTGTCGGGTGATGTGAAATCAAGATTCAACAGATTCTGAAATGCATGATGAACTCACCACACACAAATTTGAACAAATTTTTTACTGTAGATAAGTACATGGACACAACATGAGAACAGCTGTGGATTAGGGGTATCAGGGAGGGGCGGTGGGGGGTGGGGGTGGGGTGGGGGTGGGGGGGGGGGGGGGAGAGGTACAAGTGAGGGTATGAAAAGGACAGAACCTAATTTGAAAAGGCAGGCGGACAACATGCTATATGCCCTATACTCATTTTGACAAATCGTGAATCGGTAAAGATAACTGCAAATTCGATTTTTGGGTAGACAATGCATACAGACCTTTTCTGTGGTTTGTTTTGTTCATTTATTCTCGCTGTAAGCCTGAGGACTTTGTTCATTATTGCAGGAAACAGGGTTCAGTGAGCTTAAATCCTGCACCAGCCACTAAGCAAGGTGTTTCGCTACAGGAGCACCCTGCTTAGGGCTTGAACAGGATCCAAGGTCACTCATCAAACCAAGGCCAGGATTTTAACATGCAAACAAAGGTACAGACATTCACAATAGTGTCATCAGCACCGTCCCCCACCCCTAAATCTTCACAACATATGCTCATTTTCAACAAAGACTGTGTACCTGCTATAGGAGATGGATTGGCTATGCTAGTTTAAAGGTACTGCCAGATTAGCATGGTGCCTTCCAGCCACCCAGCTGACAATACCTTAACACCTTCACTGTCAGTGGACACACACTGTGCTTATGAACTCTTTGTTCATTCAAGCTGTGAGCAGAGCATAGATACAAAGAGGTGTCAGCAAGAGGCATAGATCCTCATGAGCCCCCGCAATTGTGGGGGCTCATGAGGATCTATGTCTTGCAGATGCATCATAGTTTGTTTGTTTTTTCTCAGCAGTGAAGAGGTTAAACTATCCAGACTAATCCATCGCCTGCTGTGGTGTCATTATGGTACATGTGTTACGAGTAAACCATAGTACATGTATTCCACGGCGTGGTTTGATACGTTCTTTCTTCTTTCTAGTCTGTAAAATAATATTCCCCGAAGCCATGAATAATCTCACAAAATCAAAAGCAAGTATACCAAGTGCAAGGAAATTCAAAATCCTATGAGCTACTAAATAAAACAAATATCAAAACCAATTGTCAGCAGTGTATACCCGTACAAACAAAATAATTGTCAACAATCAGCAAATCAGTCAAGTACTTAATCACAAAATAAGTGCATATGTTCATTTAACTCATTCAGCCAGGCGCACATATTTTCCAAATTTTGGAGGTGTCATCTAACGACTATGCACCTGTTGCAGGATATGGATCGACCATGATAATTCAAGGGCAGTGCCAGATTAGCTAGGCGCCAACAGGCGCCAAGCTAATCTGGCACTACCCTTTAATTATCATGGTCGACCGATCTCCTGCTGTAGTGCGTCAGGGCTGAATGGGTTAATGCTTTGAGAAGTAAAGAGAACATGTAAAAAATGCAAAATATAATTAAAGGCAAATATCTATACATGGTGATTAATGCATATTTTCTAAGCGGTGGAAGAAGTACGTGGTGAATTTTCTGCAACACAAATATGTATGCTTATGACCCCAAAGCCCTGCAGCAGAAAATGAATTGACCATGATAATTCAAGGGTAGTGTCAGATTAGCTTGGCGCCTGATGGCGCCCAGCTAATCCGGCACTACCCTTGAATTATCAAGGTCGATCCATCTCCCGCAGCTGGTACATCGTCGTTAGATGTGACGCCTTCAAAATTTAGGAAATGCGGCCATGGGGTTAAATGAGTTAACTTCAAGTGCACGACAAGAAAAAATAGTTATACCCAAAAAAAAAATGCATTGTAACTATCAGCAGTAACTTCAGCACCAAGCGCAAAAAAAAAAGAGAAATTAACCTCTTCGCAGCAGCATGGTGAAATTCACCCCTTTGTAATGCAACCATCGGTTCTGTAAACAGTACCAGTGGCTGAATGCAGAAAGGTGTTAAATGAATTAAAACTTTGTAATTTGTGCCGAAATCTGTGTGCACCTCATCCAAGTTGGTCACAGACAAATCATTTTACTTCACATTTATGGATGACAACATTCAGAGGAACACTGCTCATTTATCTATTTTTAATACGGCCAGTGAAAATACATCTGGCCCTTAATTCATTCGAGACGTGCCGCCTCCGGATATGCGGTATAAGCCGCGTATCTGGAGGCGGCACGTCTCGAATGAGTTAATTGCCAATGGATGCAAATAAGTCTTTGAAAGCAGGGTAATTTCAACACTGAATAATTCCATCAATCCAAGAAACAGATGTGAATAGGGTCAGCAAGAGGCAAATACATTCTTGCAGCATGGTGGTGTTTGAATTTTTCTGGCAGTGGCCATTTCACCCCACAGCCGCATTTCTCAGATTTCTGTAAGTGTCACCTAATGACTATGCACCAGTTGTAGGAGATAGATTGACCATGATAATTCAAGATTAGTGACAGATTAGCTTGGCGCCGTCAGAAATTAACATGGTCGATCCATCTTCTGCTGTGGTGTGTTGGGGCTGATGGGTTAAATACAATTGTTCAGTCATCAGCGACCCATGGCTTATAAATTATGGTTTCATGTCAGAAAATATGCAGTGGGAAATATTAGTTCAGCAGCGCCTGCATGCTGTAAACTGAAAACCACGTGGCTGTCAGAAAATTGATACAGGTCTCTGAGTTTGTACCTCACAGCTCTAAGCCATAATGTCCAGATTCAAAAACCAGCACTCAAGAAATAATGCTGAAAATATACTGTGATATACATTTGTGTCTGAAAATTAGAAATGCTCTAGCTTCTCCAACAACAAAAGGTCTCTGGGCCGACAACGGCCCACACACAGCTGTGCGAGGGCCAACAATGGCCTTCACAGTCTCGAACACCTTTGCACACTGGGTTATGAAATTTCCACGATCAATGCATTGAGATAGACATAACACTCACACACAAATATATGGCAGGTAATAACATGATCATTCTGTACATAAATATATTGAAACTTCCTAGATGAGACTGTACAAAATGTTACAAAATGTGCACAAATCTTTCTCAATGCCAGTTTAGGAAAATAAGTATTTACAGTAATGGCTGACAGCACTTCAACCATATCCTTCACACTGTGATTTTGTAAGTTTGTTCTCATCGTAAAACTCTGAGGTATTCATTCAAAAATACATGCTAACCAGCTAATAATAAAATGTGCTGGTCTGTGAATTGGATAATAGCAGCTCCAGGCTGTAAGGTCCAAAATGACAGACCAGCACACAAATAAACTTGTGCTGAGCTTATATCAAAGCCCAAAACCTACACTGAACCACAGCAAATGCACACAGTCTTTTGCTGGGGTTGACTGCATCAGGAGTTACTTTCCTGTGTAAGCCACTAAGCAAGGCGTTCCGCTTTAGCTGAGCACCTAGCTTAGTGGCTGGCGTAGGACTAACTCACGCAACTGGCCTCTGGTCTACAAAGCAGGGATCGCACTCTTGCACTGCATATCACCATTTTGCGTCTGTATATGAACACAATAAGCAAAAACATGTATGAGACATGAAAAATACTGGTAGGGGGCCATCTCGAAAGGTGTATACAGAAGAAAATGCCTTTTTCACAACCCTTGACAAAGTATATAATGTGTTGCCTGTGATTTTGGACTATACCGCTCAAGGCTGCAAGGTCCAAAATAACAGACCAGTACACAAATGAATAAAAGTTCCTGAACCAATGGCTGTTGAATACTACGACCAACTGTGGTATGTTCACACACACAGAAACAAAACTTTTATTTTATTTTCGGTGGTTTCAAATACAGGCCGAATAAATCAGTTCTTTGCAATTTCCACCCGACGCTCTAGAAGACTTAAAAGAGAAAATGTGTAGTACAAAACAATTAACCAACAGAAAATGAGTAACACAGATCCAAATCAGCAGTAAAGAATTGTGCTTGCTTGTTCATCACTGGCTTTGTGTTGAGGGCTTATTGCTTATCTGTATCTATCATTAACCCCCTTAGACACGCAGCCAACGGTACAGTAAACAGTATGGGTAGCTGCATGCACAAGGTGACAACAAAGCAGTCATAATCGAGTTTGGAAAGGAAATCACAGGAAGATCAGAACCTGAAGAAGCACTGTGGCTTCTTGCACAGTGGTAACAAACAGCATTAACCCTTTGACTGTCGGTAGTGCCTTTTGTTGAGGCGATTACTGTCGGAAACGCCTCAACAAAAAGCACTACCGACAGCCAAAGGGTTAACCGAACTAAGTAGACAGATAAATTTCTTTAGAGATGATAAAGATAATTATCAACCTACATACAAATATGATTTTAAAAATGTATAAACAGTTTCACATAATTAGTTTCCAACTGACAAATTTAGTGTGGTATCATCGGACAACAAGCAAACAGAAATTGCACACACTACAAAAGCTTCCAGACTGACGAAAGCCAAACTCAACTGCTGCACATAGGATTCCCAGGGCAATGTAATTTATGATGCCGTTCAGCCAATCATATCCTAGAACTGAAATGCCAATAAATGGCAAGATCGCTGATCCACACGCCCACGATACAGCACATTGCACCTGAGAACAAGTATGGATTTGATTTTGATCATAAAACTATACTCATGCCATTTTCATATCGAATCCAGTCACCAAATATTCCTTGATTAACCCTTTGGCCGCCGGTTGCGGTTTTGTCACAATGATTTCTGCAGGAAGAATCATGACAAAAAAACGCTAGGACAGCCAACGGGTTAAAAATGTTATTACTATTATTACATTATTTCACACTGAGAAGTTTACTTACAAATGAGGTTTAGCAATATTGCCTAAAGATTTGGACAAATGTGGCTGCTGTGACCTTGACCTTGGAGGTAGGACATGATTCTGGTTCATTACATACCATTTTTTAAAAGAGTGCTAGCAAAACGTTTTTAAAAATTAGCCCAATGGTTTAGGAGATATATGCATAAAACCTTGACACACAAAGTAAATTTAGCATACCCCACCCTCCACCTATCCCTTTAGGGCATGTGAGCATGTGAAAAAAAGTTATAAAATGCTAAAATCAGAATCACAAGGATAACACACACACAAATCAGAACCATGTCACAAACAAACGAGCAATGCAGAAAAATGCACCCGAGCTCAAATACATTAACCAAGTTAACCCTCTGCATGTCTGTAGCATTTTTTGTCAACGATTCCTAAAGATATCATCATGACAAAAACCGCTATGGACATGCAAACGATTAACTTGAAGTGATGCAGCCTCAGCAGTTGTTCAAAATGATATGCCGGTCAGCAATTTTGGACACCATAAGGTCCAAAATAACAGATCAGCACAAAACATGATATCACACACACACACACACACACCCGCATATGTGCATATACACACATTCACGTCGCATGTCAACACACATGCACATACAGCTGTAGTGTAACGGAAGCTCAAAATATTGCATGTCTAATAGTAATCAACAAGCACAACAATATCTGTACAATATGTATCTCCCAGTCCCATCTTCACTGGCCATCAATCTCTGCATCACATCAATAAACGTCCCCCAAATTCATATTTTTAAAAGGAGAAAGGACAACTTGCACTCATTCAGTGCAATCGTTGACTAAGTGAATGAAGGCTGACATTAACACATTCGAGACGTGCTGCATACGGATACGCGGCTTTTAGCCGCATATCCGCATGTGGCATGACTCGAATGAGTTAATCTCTGTCATTTTGGAGCAAAAGGACCAAAATCACATACAAGTATTTTCAACTACTTCGCGTCTACATGCCCTAGTCCATTCTGTCAACAATCTGACATGACCTGCTATTGTGTTTCAGAAATCTTTGTTAATACAACGCCAGAGTCCCAGCCACCTAAGGAACATGCTCAGAAAGCAGTGTCAGCAAGAGGCATAGATCTTTGTTTGTGACCCCCCCCCCCCCCTTTTCCTGCAAATGCGGGGGTGGGGGGGTGTGGAGGGGGGGGTGGGGGGGTGGGGTGGGGCCTCACGAAGATCTATGCCTCTTGCAGTCGGAACCTTACCGTTTTCCTTGGAAGTAAAGGGTTTAACCCTGCCGCTGAAAGCACAACCTACACACGCCCAACTCTGCATTTCAGATCCATCTCTTATCACGTGTGCTAGTCTGCAATTCTGGACCTTACAGCTCTATGTTACAAGGCCCAAAAGAACAGACCACCATACATACAATAACTTTCAGATTGATGAACACAGCTGTAAAACAGGCCTACGGCAGCAAGAGTCACAGATCTTGAAAAGACCCTGCTACTGAATATAGGTCAGCAAGAGACATAGATCCTCATGAGCCAACTGTAGGGGCTCATAAGAATCAATGCCTCTTGCAGATGGACCCAAGCCTCTAACACAGTGCTCCCCATTGCGCACAAATGAGAGTTTGTTAGAGAGTCAGAACAGATGCTTTGACCCCCCAGTTTCAGCTGCTTTATCACCTAATTTATATTTACCAGGAGGTCATAATGACCCTCATTTTAAATTTCTATGGGAAACACTGTAACAAAAGAGACCTTATCTGCACTCACTCCTTGTCTGTATTGCCCATATGTGAGGGAGACACAATTTGTTCGAAATTTGTTCATAACATTTCACAATCATGCTTGCACTTTGCAGGCCAGATCAGGACTTGACAGTGGAAGTGGACATGGTGTGAAGCTCCGACAGCTTGCCAAGGGTTTTCTTGACGCGAAGAGCTGTTAGACGGGCCGCTGGATTTCCACTCCAACATTCGCTCATAACCTTTGCCATAACTTTCATGTACTGAAAAAAAGTAGAACACAATTCTAACTTACCTCTTTTGTGACTTGAAAATGCACACGATTTTTAGTCTTGCAATTTAAGTTAAAATTTCAATCTTACACTTCACCATTTTTTTTATCACATACTTGAAAATGCACAACTATCATGTACTGAAAACAAAAAGTAAACAGGAAGTCAGATTCTAACATCTCATAGTTTTATTTGAAAAT
The DNA here is from genome assembly GCA_036245525.1 of Semisulcospira habei. Lineage (NCBI taxonomy): Eukaryota > Metazoa > Mollusca > Gastropoda > Semisulcospiridae > Semisulcospira > Semisulcospira habei. The sequence goes on along the minus strand of BTPG01000008.1, from coordinate 25,453,122 downwards.
GCCCCAGTCTTCAAATTTGTACTTAGAATTGCAAGACTTTAAATCTTGGGCATGCTCAAGTAAAATCAAAATAAACGATAAAATAATGAAACTTAGGAACATTAACTCTGTTGCGCACGAGTTAACTCTTTCAAGGCATGCTGCATCCGGATTCGCGGCATAAAGCCGCGAATCCGGATGCCGCATGTCTCGAAAGAGTAAATACAGCAGAACTTGTGCACTATTTATTCATGAATAGATTCTCCTTCTGTAGGGTGAATCTGCAAAACATTCCTGGGTATCTGTGGTGACGCTTTGGTTGTTTTTTCTGCATTTTCTAAAATACAGAGAAAAAACAAAATGAAGCAGATCACTCAGCCAGAGTGTTCAAAATGGCAGTGGGTTACACAGGTCTAAAGAGTTAGTACTATCAAAAACATGTACCTCTGTAAAGGAAATTAACCCTTTTCATCCTGATACACTACTGCTTGAAATAAATTTGACTGTGATAGTTCAAGGGTGGTGCCAGAATAACTTGATGCCTTGAACTAAAATGGTGAATATATCTCCTAATCTGTATCAAAGCCTTTATAAGACAATAAGCAACTTTTAACAAGAAAGGCAAAGCCATTATGGCTCACGTATATGACCGATTTACATATGTGTGACCTTTGTGACAAGGGCTGGCTTCTGCAGCAGCAAAATCCATCTTTCCTGAAAATGTAAGCATTTTTCACACATCGGTCAACCCACCGTGACCCTTGACCTTTGTGATCTTGACCTTTGTGATCTGTCGATGAAATTAGTATGCATAGGAAGGTCTTATCATCAGCTACTGATATTTATACCAAATTTTTATCAAAAATCGGCATTTTACACACATTTGCCAGCCTCTTGTGACCCTTGACCTTTCCAAGGGGGTCATCCAAATTAGTATGCATAAATAGGTCTTACCATCAGGTATCTCTGTACCAAATTTGGGTTTGAAGTTGTGAATAGTAAAATTATTTGAGAAAAAACATCTTTTGCCAAATATGACTATTTTTCACCTATTTTGTGAGCTCCCGTGACCCTTGACCTTTTTGAGGGATCAACTAAATTAATGTGCATAGAAAGATCTTCCCATCAGGTATCTCTGTAGCAAGTTTGGGTTTAAAATTGTGAATAGTATTTAAGAAAAAACACCTTTTGTCAAAATATGGCTATTTCGGACCTATTTCCTGAGCCCTTCGTGACCCTTGACCTTTCCGAGAAGTAATCCAAATTAGTATGCATAGATAGGTCTTACCATCAGGTATCTCTGTGCCAAATGTGGGTTTCAAGTTGTGAATAGTATTTGAGAAAAAACATCTTTTGTCAAAATATGGCTATTTTTCACCTATTTCCTGAGCTCGTGACCCTTGACCTTTCCGAGGGATCAACCAAATTAGTATGCATAGAAAGATCTTATCATCAGGTATCTTTGTACCAAGTTTGGGTTTGAAGTTGTGAATAGTATTTGAGAAAAAATAAATTATGTCAAAATGTTGCTATTTTTGACCTATTTCCTGATCCCTGTGACCTTGACCTTTGTGAGAGGTCCCTGAAACTGGTATGTTTAGAAAGGTCTTGCCACAAAGTATCCTTGGGCCAAGTTTGAAGAATCTGACTTGAATAGTCTCCGAGAAAATGCCAACATTAAAGTTTACCACGGAAGATGGCGGATGGACGACGGACGGACGACCACTGTCCCAAAACATTAACTCACTTTTGCTTTGCACGTGAGCCAAAAATTCAGCCTCAGGATGTAATGGGTTAATGTTGACACCTAAGATAAGAAGTTAGTATACCATTAGGCTCTTCATAAGCAATGCTTTGTGAACAATAATGAGGAATGGGAATGTGAACAAAACCACCTGACTTACCTGATCTGCGTACCACCTTTCAGGAATGTCGGGACGAATCCTTTCTAAAGAAACGACCTTCCTGACGTCGTCAAAGCTGGGATCGTGGGGCAGACAGTCGTAGAATGGTACCTGGTACTCTTCTACCACTCCTGTGGACAAGAGACAATATGGGACAAAATTCACAGACCGGTACACACACCTTCATCGCCAGCACTCACAACCAGACAGCAACACAGAAACTACAAATACAGCAAAGCGCCATTTTCTGAAGAAGAAAAGAAATGGCTAATATGGATACTAAATGCAAAAAATGCATTCGATGATCACCTAAGCATTTCTCATTAAATAGTACAGGTCACTGAAATGGGCGCATGGTCTCACAAACAAAAGAAACGGATAAGCGAACATCAAATGACATGCAGATCGCTTGTTACATATACTCACACTTTCACATGATCCAAAATTTACAAGGAAGGAGATAGAAAACAAAATTGAACAAACAAAGCAAAGTCCAGAAAACCCTTATTGGGCCAAGTTTGAATGCAGAAGAACCATAGGTTATAATAATAATAATAATAATAATAATAATAATACCGTTATTATATAGGCGCTTTTTCTCAATTTTTGGGCAAATCGACTCTAAGCGCCGCGAACTGAAACCCAACATGCACACTCATGTAACAGACACGGATTTACGCCATTTAACTTTAAGACAAACACAGTACAAGAAGAGTCAGTTCAGCTACTGAAGTTACAGAGATTTTTGATCGCTTGTATTTTAAATTTGTAAAGTGGCCTGATACCGGTACCAAAGTGGGGAGGGTGGTGGGGGGATGGGTGGGGGGTGGAAGAACCGGAGTACCCGGAGAAAGAACCCCCGACGGTCCGCCCGAATTAACGGTGACACTTACCAGAGGAGAAAAGTCCGACGCCGGAACCCGTTTTCGAACCTTGCGCCTTTGGCATTGGTGGCAGGCGCCTTAACCACTGCGCCACGTTAGCTGCATGAGTGAGTTTAATCCTGAGCAAACCACTTTGCAAAGTGCTCCGTTATAGACGAGCACCTTGATTAGCAGCCCATGCAGAATTTAAGCTTGCACATGCAACTGAGGCAACAAGGTATGGTTGGAGTAAACACATGGGTGACCGCGTAAAGAATTTAATGACTGAAAATGGTCCATGGACTAACTATGCCCCATGATCCATGACCAGCAAGAGACATAAGAGACAAATGCAGGAGCTCATGAAAACTTATGTCTCTTGCAGATTGAACAGGCTGAACCAAAATGCTGAAATTCAGCTTTTAGGGTTTTGAAAAAGCTGAATTATCTCCAGGACTGAAGACCGTCACCCATGCATTTGATAGCACACATAAAACTTCATACCTGCGACAGCACAGCAGTGTGCGATCTCCCACATGACCAGCCCAAATGCGTACATGTCGGCCTGCTTGAAGGCATCAAAATTCTTGTTGAGCGTCATGTCCAGCACTTCAGGTGCCATGTAGCGTTTGGTGCCTTGCCGAGGGTTGGGTGCCAAATCCACCTCATTGGATTCACTGCAATTGGGATTGCTAGAAAATTTGCTGTCAGCATGCAAAATAACTAAATAAAACTGTATCGTGAGGATAACATCCAAAAGAAAAAGTCATACAAATGGGGATACAGTGTGTGTGCAATGCCTTAAAACATTGATATATTCTCTGATCATCTTATTTTAAAAAGTGATGTACTCCACATTCCTTAACACATTCTACCCCAGGACCGAAATCCCCAAATTTTGAAGTTGCCCTCTGAAGGACTGTATTACAATTCTAGAGACAAATTGAGCATGATAGTTCAAGGGTGGTGATAGTTCAAGAGGGGTGCCAGAATAGCTTGGCGCCTATGGGCACCAACTATTCCAGCACCACCCTTGAACTATCATGCTCGATCCGTGTCTTGCTGTGGTGCATCAGGGCTGAATGAGTAAATTAGTAATTTACTGTTTATAAATAGTGTCTACCCAAGCCTGCTGTTTCCTCCAGCTCACACAGGTAAGATCAGGTCAAATTGTGAGCTAAAGAAAAATCAAAGTATAAAAACCTGCTGAAAAACTACATTTCCTGATCCTCTCATACATCAAATTGCAGTATTATGATGAATAACATCAACCATGTATCAAAATGTTGTTCCCAAAGAAATTTTTTTGAGGGGAAAATGATGTTTATTTGCAAAGCAAAAGCATTATACAAAAAAAACAAGCTCACAAAAGTTTACATCTCTTCACTTAAAATATAGAAATAAATATGTATTTTTCTCTAAAATGTAACTTACCGATGGCATTACTAATACAATAATAGGAAGGTACACTTAGTCTACCGATTTCAGCCTAAGCATCCGTTGTGTACACTACACATCCAGGGAGGTGACTCTAGGGAGTCGTTACCAAGAAACCCTGAGTGGCCTCCCCTGCCTCTCTATCTGGTCACGTGCCTGGCAGTAGCTCACGAGTGGCAAGCGGGGCAGGAGGGAGGGTCCTCCGGGTAATATCATCGGTAAGTATTTTTTCGAAAAAAATACATCTTAGAGAAAAATACATTTGTTTTCTTTAAACTCTCACCGATGGCATTACTAATAGGAAGGATAGCGAATAGGAGGTTAGTTAGTTAGTTAGTTAGTTATTTGGGTTTAACGCCGAGCAGGCAACTAAGGCCATCTCACGGCGGGAAGGGTAAAAATCTGGTCAGCCAGACTAAAAGAAAGGTCTTAAGACATGATGTAAATATACCTTAAAAATATGTCAGGCTAAAATGTCGCACAGGTCTTTAAAGAAAACGTCGGAAGACTCTCAAAAAGGTCAAAATAATAGAAACATCATAATCTATAAACGCTCAAATCTTATTAAAAATATGGCACTCTCTCAGAAAACTGAAGATCTTGTCCGGGGGCACATCCCGGAACAAAACCTTCAAGGAGTCTGCCGTGAAATGTTTATACCTTGTGTCGATTAGATCAGCACAAGACAACAAAAAGTGTTGAACAGAGTACTGCTCGTCGCAGGCATAACACCATGGATGCTCCTCCTGTTTAAGTAAATAAGAGTGCGTAACATACGTGTGGCCGATGTGGAGCCGAGCCAGGACAGTCTCCTCACGGCGGCTGCCGCAGCGATAAGGTAGACCGTCGGACAACTTAGGAAGGGCTTCATGCAGCTTGTTAGCTTCCTCTTTGTCCCACTCGGACTGCCACTCACGGGCTATGTACGCACTAGCCACATATCTAAAATCACTATAAACAGTCTGTGTGTCAGGGACAGGGTCATTGCGGGCATCGTTGGCAGCAGAATCTGCGATCCTGTTGCCTTCGATGCCCACATGCCCTGGCACCCAAATAAAAATGATATCATAATATTCCTTCATCAAGTCCGCGTGGAGCTCTCTGATCTGCACCAGCAGTGGGTGGTCATTTCCCGTGCCCTGAAGGGCCTGCAGGGCAGAAAGAGAGTCAGACAGAATCAGGAAGTTCCTTTCTCTAGATCGATAAGTATGCCTGAGTGCCAGCAGAACCGCCTGCAGTTCCGCACTAAATACAGATGAGTGGTCTGGGAGGCGGTGCTTAAATGGGCGTCTAGGATGGCAAGAGGACACTGCGGCCGCAGCCACTCTCCCATCCTCAGACTTTGACCCATCGGTATAGATGCGACAATAGCCAGGAAAAATTGAATGCAGTTCATTGAGGCTCTGTTGGTATATGGCTGGTGGAGTAGAGTCTTTCTTGTGGGCAGTCAGGTCCAGCAAGATGTCAGGAACTGGTAAGAGCCAAGGTGGAGTGATGTGTTGCAGGGATTCCGAAACTCTGTCCAGGTCCAATCCGGCCGCCTGCAGATGAGGTCGGACACGGAAAGAAAGTGGACGGACAGCTCCCGGATGGGTATCGTAAATCTCTGCAAACGATGGTTTAAAAACACAATCATAGGCAGGATTGTCTGGATGGGCCTTCAGTTTCAGAACGTAGCTGAGCATGAGGCGGATGCGGCAGAGCTTGAGAGAAGGCTCCCCTGCCTCGGCATATAGACTAGGAACTGGAGACGTCCTGAAGGCCCCAAGACATATCCGCAGACCCTGATGGTGAATTGTGTTCAGACGCTGTAGCACAGACTTGGAAGCTGAGCCATACACCACAGAGCCGTAATCCAGTTTGGACCGAACAAGGGCCCGGTACAGACGAAGTAAGACAGTACGGTCCGCACCCCAGTCAGTACGACCGACGACACGAAGAATGTCGAGAGCCTTCTGACAAGAGGTTCTAAGGTAATTAGTATGGTTGTGGAAGGTAAGTCTTTTGTCAAAAATGACTCCCAGAAACTTTGCCTCCTCGGCCACCTTAATTGGCACTCCAGCAATGCTCAGGCTAGGTTCTGGAAAAAATTTCGTCTGGTTAGTAAAATGCACACAGAACAGTCTTGGAGGGCGAGAACTTGAATCCATTGAGAGACACCCACCGCTGGATGCGATCAACGCACAGCTGCAAGCGCCTCTCAAGGGACGCAAGTCCTCGACCACGTGCGCACAAAGCAAAGTCGTCAACAAACAAAGAGCATTCAGAATCATCCTTGATGGCCTTTACAATGTTATTAATTTTAATACTAAATAAAACAGGAGATAGAAAGCTGCCCTGTGGGACACCCATCTCCTGTTCAAAGGAGTCGGAGAGGGTGGAGCCCACACGGACATGGAACGACCGGTTAGTCAAAAAATTGTGAATAAAAACGGGCAGGTGCCCTTTAAAACCCATGTCCAACAAGTCAGACATTATGCCATACTTCCAGGTAGTGTCATACGCCTTCTCAAGATCGAAGAAAACTGCATAGACATGCTGCTTGTTGACAAAAGAATCTCGAATAAATGATTCAAAGCGGACTAAATGGTCAGTTGTACTACGGAAGCGCCGGAAACCGCACTGGAGGTCTGTGAGGAGACCCTGTGACTCAAGATGCCACACCAGGCGGGCGTTGACCAGGCGCTCCATAGTTTTACATAAACATGATGTCAAAGCGATAGGCCGGTAGTTGCCCGGGTCGGAAGGATCCTTACCCGGCTTGGGGATCGGTACAACCACAGCCTGGCGCCAAGACGGCGGAAAATGACCAGTTCTCCAGATATGGTTAAAGGCATTGAGAAGTACAACGAGTGACCTCTCAGGCAGATGCGTTAGGAATTGATAGTGGACGGTATCTAGGCCAGCAGCAGAGTCATTACATTTCTGCAAAGCTTGCTGCAATTCTGATAATGTAAATGGGACATTATAGTCTTCTGAGTTATCGGACTTAAAATCACAAATACGAGACTCTCGCTTCTCCTTCTCTCTCTGGAAGAAAGGTGAATAATGCTCCATTGAAGAATTATGGGCAATGGTGGAGGCAAGCAAATTGGCCACAGCTTTTTTATCTGTAACCAAGCTGGCACCATCTCTAAGATGGCCAACAGAAGCCGAGCCACCCCTGCCCCTAATTCTCCGAACAGCCTTCCATTACTTCTGGGACGGAGTCCGAGAAGTTAAAGATGAGACGAAGCGTCTCCAGGAAGCACAGCGTTCACGTTTAAAAATGTAACGGGCTTTCGCCCTCTGTCTTTTAAAGGTTAAAATATTCACTTGCGACGGATTACGGAAAGCACGTCGCTGAGCAGATTTGCGCGCTATTTGGGCCTTGCGGCACTCTTCGTTGAACCATCGTACTATCGGCTTTCGAGGGACTGATGCGGAAGTTTTAGGGATGGTTTCACCCGCTACATCCAACAAAATAGTAGTAAACGAAGAAATAGGTTCTTCAGATGACATGACCACCTCCTCTGTAATACGAGACTGACAGAGGGAGGCGAACAGAGGCCAGTTAGCTTTCTTAAGATTCCAGCGCCCCACCGGCGGATCCTCCCCACAGCTGACCGATGACAGGACTACTGGGAAGTGGTCACTACCACACAGGTCATCGTGAACCTTCCAGTCAAAGTCCAGCATGAGAGAAGGATCACACACAGTGAGGTCTAGAACAGAACTAGATCCTGAACCTGGGTTAGAGTATGTAGGTGAACCATCGTTAAAGACACACAGGTTAAGTTGAGAAAAAACATCTTCTAACATCTGACCTCTGCCATCATAGTGGTCACTACCCCAAAGGTGAGCGTGACCGTTAAAATCCCCCATGAGAATAAAGGGAGGGGGCAGTTGATCAACTAAATTAAAAAAATCATTACTACAGACCCGCAGGGATGGTGGCAGGTAAATACTGCATATGGTTATGGTCTTCTTCAAGGTAACCCGAGCTGCGACAGCCTGAAGACAGGTGTCGATGCTAACGGGGCTACATAAAATTTGGCTACTAATGAGAAGAGCCACTCCACCCGAGCGCCTCTCCGAATCAGAGCCTTTATGTATAACGTTAAAACCATTAAAGGACACAGGGTCAGAAGTCTTCAGGTAAGTCTCCTGAAGAGATATTACTGAGGGGTTATAGCACTTAACTAAAAGACGTAATTCCTCAAAGTTAGCTTGAAAACCACGACAATTCCACTGAAGCAGAGAGTCCATGATTATGTCTTATCTGGGGGTGCAGAGTTTTTCCCCCCTTTTTCCTTTAGGCGAAGGCCCGACGCAAGCTGGCCATACTCAGAAAACTGGCGGGCACCACCTGGGGAGCGAACGAGAAGATACTGAAGTAAGTATACCAGTGAACAGTCAGACACCACCTCGAGTACGGCTCCACAGTGTGGTCAACCTCACCCAAGACAAACCTGCAGACCCTCGACCGAGTGCAAAACCAGGCTCTTCGACTCATCACTGGTGCAATGAAATCCACTCCAATCAAGGAAATGGAGAAGTTGACCACAATCCAACCTCTCAGTCAGAGGAGAGAAGCCAAAACCATGGTACACACTGAGAAGCTCAAGTGCTTGCCCGACCATCCCATGAAGCACAGACTGAGCAACCTCACCAAGAACCGGCTCAAAAAAAGCAGCTTTGTCCATGAGAGCATGCGACTTTCTCGACAGTACAGGGAAGTCCTCCCACAGAGCAGTCTACCTCTGATCACAGAAGAAGAGGAAAACCCTTGGGCAATGGACAAACCAGACATCCAGATTTGCACCAGTGTCCCACATGTTGCCTCAAGAGACAGTCAGGATGACACCGTTCGACGGGCACTCACCCTAGCCCTGATCGACGAATAGTACCCAAAGGAGGCATGGATCCACATCTACACTGATGGATCAGCAACAAATGCCGTTTCCAATGGAGGTGCTGGCATCTTGATCCAGTTCCCTGGGGGACAGCCACATCCAGTGTAGCCACCGGCAAACACTGCACAAACCACAAAGCAGAAACCGAAGCACTTATGCAGACCGCCTCCATGGTTCAGAATTCCACAGACCCACGCTACCAAGTTGTCTTCTTCTCTGATGCCCTTTCAGTCCTTCAGGCCCTCGAGAACGACAAGCTCCCCCAGCTGACCAGAGCTCTGCAGAAGGTCAGACAAACCAGAAGAGTTGTTCTCCAGTGGATACCAGCCCACTGTGGGGTACCAGGAAATGAAAGGGCAGACGAGCTGGCGAAAGAAGGAGCCACAAAAGATCAACAAGAAAACAGCGTCAGCTATAATGAGCAAAAGACAATCATCAAGGCATTGATGAGGCCGAGGTCAAACAGAGACAAATACCACACATTGACCAGAGAGCAGCAAGTTGTACTGATCAGACTGCGTACCGGCCACAACAGACTTGAACGCTCACATGAACAGAAAGTTCAAGCTTGCGCCATCACCAACCTGTGCCTGTGGTCAGGAAGACCAAACAGCGGAACATATTCTCCAGAGATTCCCCCTACTGCACGATGAAAGAAAAGAAGTGTGGCCATCGCCAACTCCACTGCAGACCAAACTCTACGGCAGTCGAGAAGACCTAGAGAAAACGATGTCATTCACCGCCAGTGCTGGATTGACCGTATAGCCCACTGCGAACGACAAGAAGAAGAAGAAAAAAGACTGAACAACATATCTGCTGACATCAAGTCCTAATCCTGGACAAAGATGGCACCCCTCTGCTAGTCCACTCAGTAAGTGACTGAGGAGACTACCCATCCACACCACGTGGAGGCCGGTGCCTAGTGGGCTGAGCCGCGCACGAAAGTGACGCCACGATCTCTGCCCCACAGGAGGACTTGGAACAAGGGGATGCAGAGGGAAGGTGAGTGCGTCCCATCCTGGCTCTGTAAGCAGGCCACTACAATCACGTTGTCGGAGAGAACCAGGATCTCCTGATGACAGAGGTGATGCTCCCACGCGGCGAGGACGAGCCAAAGGCCTTCCACTCTCTAGCTGATGTCTGTCTGCGTGGTCCTTTGGCCAGCTGCCTAAGGCTGTGACGAACTCCGGAAGCAGGAGTGCACCCCAGCTGGAGAGGCTCGCGTCCGTGAAGATGGACAGCTGGGACGGAGGAGAGGACCGACAACCGCTGGAGGAGAGGCCTGACCAAAGGAGACACTGGGATCAGGGCCGCCAGATTGCCAGAGGACGGAGCCAGCAGAGCAGCAGAAGCAACGGGATCGGTCGAGGGTAGAACCTGGCGAGCTGCCGGAGGCCCACCCCTGCGCGCAGGAGTCCTTAGGTTGTCCCAGTAATTTTTTTAGATTCAAAAGACAATACAATTTTTAAAGTTTTCTGAAAGTAAACATCAAGATGAGCTTGCATGCAAACTTTTGTGGAGATATCTTAAACGGTTTCTGAGTTATAGCGATTTGAAAATTGTGTCATTCTGTCGTTTCGGGTCAAATGTAAGAAAAGTCCATGTTTGATGCCTCAGCAATAACACAGTTTTGTCAGCCAACACTGCTTACAGTGTTTAAACAGTGCAGACTACTACTTAGATGAATATAATACTAACTGAACCTCCTTCTCCACAATAATGTATGAATAACGTGAACCTGAATGTGCTCTTGCGAGTCACATTTTTCCTTGTTAAACTGCGTGAACGGCCACTTTGGGGTCTCCACCATTCATCATCTAATGTAAATATTAGCCTGGAAATCAAGCATATCACATAAGATACTGCACTATGCATGCCTATTTTTTTTGGGTATACTCAAGGCTAATAATATGTCTATTATAAAGGTTCAAAGTATCTAAACCATGCCAGTTTGCAACAGTACAAAAATGAACAGTGTAACACAAAGTCAGGTGCAAGTCAAATCTTTATATCTCGAGAACTATTGGACACACAGAAATGGTTCACATATCAAAAGAAAGGCCAGAATCTTAAAAATGCAATGCAAGTAATGGTTTGGCTGAATAATTTTTTTTTTTTTAAATGATGTTAGAAAAATACAAAAACTGAAAGCATGTTTCAGTAAAATCTACAGATCTCAAGAACAATATGGTTCACATATCAAAATAAAGGTCAGAATCTGGCTAGTGCAAAACTGCATGCAAATAATGATTTAGATGAATAATAAAATCTTAACAATCTTAAATGAGCAAATAATAATTATGAATAAAAGGTTATGCTAAATTTCAAAATCATTACCTTGCGTGTGGATTCGCGCGAATCTCATGCCCACATGTAAAATGAATACTCAAGATCTCGGTGAAAAAATGCACAAAATAATACAATTGCAATATCTGAAATGTGTCATTTTGAAAGCACACTGAAAAAAAGTGAAATATGTATTTTTCATTAAAATGTATTTTTTTTTTTAAAATACTTACCGATGGTATTACTTAAAGGAAATGGTTTCTTAGCTAGTCTAATTTTAGCCCAAAATTGTTGTGTACGAGTATGGTCATGATGGCAGGTGAGGGGCGCCATAGCCTAGGCGGAAACCCGGGTAGCCTCCCTTCCGGTTCAACCACGCATGCGCCACACCACTCATACGCCAGTCAGTTTTCTTAGCGAACCAGCGGCAAGCGGGGCAGGTGGGAGGGACCTTCGAGTAATATCATCGGTAAGTATTTTTCAAAAAAATACATTTTAATGAAAAATACATTTGTTTTCTCAAAACACATTACCGATGGTATTACTTAAAGGAAGAATCCCGAGGAGGAGGCGGGTGCCGCTATAGCGACCCCATCCCCTGCCATCCTGGCCGCTCGAGTCGGCCACCCTCCCGCAACCTCCCTCTAATTTTAGCAAAGATACTTACGGCGCCTAGGGCGCCGGGAGGGAGTGTTGCGCCGCCACGATGTCCCCCCACCAGCAATAGGTTCTGGCGCTGGCTGGAGAGGTCCCTCAGGTAGAAGCGTGCGAAGGTGGTCTCCGCTCGCCAGCCCACGGCCGCCACAATGTCTTTGACCGCACAGTTCCGGTCGAATGCTAGGCTGGTGGCCATGGCTCTGATCTCGTGCGCCCTGATGCTCATGCGTTTGGCTGTATCAGGGGCAAGCTCCTGGTAGGCTGATCGTATCACCCACCGGAGCCAAGAGGATATCGTTTGGGCCGAGATGTCGTTTCTACCTGGGAGAGGACAGAGGAAGGAAAAGGCGGGTGCGTTCCCTGCGTATCGGCTTGGTCCGGCGCAGGTACACACGTAAGGCTCGCACCGGGTCCTGTTGTCTGGACTCCCGGGTGGAGCTTGGGTCTCGTAATGGTTGAATGGTGACCAGTTGAGGGGCCGTCAAAGGCGATCTGGTCTTGGCTAGGAAGGCTGGGTCAGGAAGCAGCTGCACCGAGCCATCAGCCCGAAACTGTAAGCAGGCGGGGCGTGCTGAAAGTGCGTGCAGTTCGCTGACTCTGGAGGCTGACGCGAGGGCCAAAAGGAAGCAGGTCTTCCGAGTCACGTCCGGCAACCGCGCCAACTGGATCGGTTCGAAACGGGGCGAGTTGAGCCAAGTGAGTACCCAGGACAGGTCCCATCGTGGCACCAGGGATCGGCGGGCAGGATGTTGTAGACCGAAGTGGGCCATCAGGTTGGCTAGGTCTTTGCAGGAACCCGGGTCGGGCAGTCCCAAGTGTCTGTACGTGTCGGCAATCATGGCCAGGTAGCCCCGGATGGTGATCGGTGCTAACTGCTGGTCGCTGAAAAGCCAGATGAAGAAATCCGCCAACTGGGGAGTTGTCAAGCCGATGGGTTGAAGGTGTCTGTCGTCACACCAGGCGCAGAGGACTCTCCACTTGCCTTCGTAGACTCGTCTGGTCGAGGCTCGACGAGCTGTAGCGATCGCGTCCACTGCCGCACCTAGCCTCTAGCTGCGAGGGCTTGCCGGACAACCTCCAGGCGTGGAGGAGGAGACGCTCGGGGCACGGGTGGAACAGCTGCTGCCGTGGTTGCTTGAGCATCGTCCGCGGTGTGGGGAGCGGTAGCGGGGGAGCCGTGGCAAGGTTCAGGAGGTCGGTTGTCCACGACTTGGTCCAGCAAAATGGCGCCACCAGGAACAGGATCGTGTTGCACCCTCTGAGCTTGAGTAGGACCTTGGGGACTAGCACGGTGGGCGGGTAGGCGTAGGCGACCAGGCCGTCCCAAGAGATGGATAGAGCGTCGACTGCCCAGGCCAGAGGGTCTGGAATGGGTGAGACGAAGAGGGGAAGCTGTCGATTCCACCTCGTGGCGAAGAGGTCGATCATGGGAGCCTCCCAGGTTACGGCGATCAGTCGAAAGATGTCGGGTCGCAGCGCCCACTCTGTATGGAGCAGTTGACCGCGTCGGGAGAGGGAGTCGGCCAGCACATTCAGATGACCCGGAATGTGACGTGCGCGAAGAGAGATGTCCCGATCCTCGCACCAGCGGAGCACCTGGTAGAGTAGTATGCAGAGGGATGGAGAGCGGGTCCCGCCTTGCTTCTGGATGTACGAGACGACCGTGGAGTTGTCCGAGAGAACCAACAATTCCTGATGTCGGATGCGGGGCTCCCAGGCCAGGAGAGCTTGCCATACTGCCTTCAGTTCTAACCAGCTGATGTGTTTGGACAGCGATTCCAGAGGCCACAGGCCGGAGGCAGTCTCGAACGACGGAAGGAGGTGAGCTCCCCAACCTGCGAGGCTTGCGTCGACGCAAGAGCGAGAGAGTGGGCGGCGGTGAGGACAGCGGCACTCCCGTCGCGAGCCAGGAAGGATCCGCCCAGCACAGCAGGTGGGGACGGAGCATGGCAGGTACTGGAATCGGGGCCTTGAGGTCGGGCGACGACGGTCGCCAGTGAAGGAGGAGATGCAGTTGCAGAGGGCGGGAGTAGAGACGTCCTTGCGGTAGCAGGTCCGCAGCAGCGCTGATCAGACCTAAAAGCTGAAGCCACTGCCTGGCTGGAAGCGTCGTCAACTGGGACACCTGCCGAGCTAGAGTCGCCAACTTCTGGATGCGCTTCTCCGGCAGTCTGACGGTATTGTGGTCGGTGAGGAACTCCATACCGAGGTGAATAAAATGGCGTGCGGGAATGAGGTCGGACTTGCCAAGGTTGACCAGGAAGCCCAGGTTCTCGAGAAGTTGAAGCAGAGCATCTTGGTCTTCCCTCAGGGAGCGCTCGTCCTGGTTCCTCAAAAGTAGGTCGTCCAAGTAGTTCGACGTAGGGCTCGTGGAACTTCGACGGGCTCTGGCTACCACTGCGTCCATGAGGCGAGTGAAGACCCAGGGGCTGAGGTTGAGGCCGAAGGGGAGCGCGCGGAACTGATAGACGACACCCTCGAAGGCGAAGCGTAGGTAACGTCTGGAAGCAGGATGCATGGGCACGTGCAGGTAAGCATCTGAGAGGTCCAGGCTGACCGCAAAGTCCATCGGCTGTACCGCTGAGCGAAGGGCCCGCGCAGTCTCCATGCGGAAGGCCGGAGCGACGATGAACTTGTTCAGCGCCGAGAGGTCTATGACGGGGCGCCACTTGCCGCCTGGCTTGGGCACCACAAAGAGCCGACTGTAGAAGGCTGGGGAGTCGTGCCGGACCACCACCTCCGTGGCGAACTTCTGAAGCAGGGAGGAAACTTCGCCGCGGAGAGCTTCGGCTCTGAGCTGGTCTGAAGGAACTGTAGTCCACACCGGGCTCCGGCGCACGGGAGGTGGGGACCGGAAGGAGATCAGTAGTCCCTGAGTAATGGTAGAGAGAATCCACGGGTCGTCCGGAAACAGTGAGCGCCAGGCTTCGCTGTGAAGCGCCAGCCTCCCGCCGACCGGAACTCCGGACGAGGTCGGCGGGGGCCGGAGGGGGAGAAAGTCAGTGCGCCCGGCCCCGCCCGGGGCGCCGGGCAGGTCTGGGCCAGGTGCGGGCGGGGAGGGGTGGGGGAGGCTCGGTACTGGGGAAAGGGCGGGCGCGAGGAAAGGCTGGAGCTCTGGGGGGTAGGCGACCACCTCTGGGAAAGGGCGGGCGGTGGGTCTAGCAGTCCGCAGGGGGCGACCCGGAGCCTTGCGGGTTGGTCGAAAGGAAGTTGGGGCTGGGCGGTTAGGCCAGGCGTCCTTGTTAGCTTCCTTCACAGCGAGCCAGGTGGGGCTGAACAGTAATTCACTGCCGAGAGGCGCCTGCCGAAGCTGAGTCTTCACATCCAGCGGAATGGGACAGGAACGGAGCATCGCATCTCGACGCAGTAAGTCGCAGTTAGAGGCAGCTGCCATGGAGTTGACAGCGACATGATATACAGCGCGGTTCCCCGAAACTGCTAGGGCGAGCAGGTCTCCCAGCAGAGGCGAAACTGACGGATGCCAGGAGTCCTCTACACGTCGGACGATGGCTTGCGTGACCAAATCTAGAAATCCCGCTGCTGCCAGGGTGTTCCTAATGAGTGTCGCGGTCTGTTCTACCCCGGGGAGGAGAGACTGACGTAATGAAGTCCCAGAGAACGCCACTGCCGCGGGGTCCGCTGTCGGTAGAGGGCAGGAAAAGTGCTGTGTATGGCCCGCATACCATGACTGCCGGAAGGCGATGTCTATACCTGTCGGCCACTTGGAGTCTGAGAAGAATCCTGTACCGCATGCCCCTTGCGCAAGATGAGCAGAAAACGCATCACGTAACTCCAGGAAACCCGGCGGCTGGGGGAGAGACTTGAATCGCTTGGCCTGTCGTTCTGCGTCCACAAAGGCGGACGCTTTCCTTTTAAGAACTGGAGAGGGAGGGCAGTCTTCTGCAGGGAGGCAAGCCGCGATAAGCCATGCGGCTTCATCAAGGGCCCGCAGTGTCTCTAACCTATGTCCAATGGCAGCCGGCGGGAATTCCTCGTCGCCACCCGCGGGATTGGACGGGGCGGGGCTGGCCACCTGTAGTAGTGCCGACATCGATTCCTCGGGGTTCAGGCTAAGGGTGTCCTCTTCTGCCGGAACTGAGTGGGGAATCGGGTCCACTCCCAAACGAGGAGGAAGACTCCCGTCGCCGGGGCGGGTAACGGTCGTAGCCGGTGGAGGAGATCTTCTCACTGGTGCGTGGCGCCGCCAGTGTCTGCTAGATGAATGGTCCCGTGAATCACTCGACGCTGAGCGGGAAGCCCGAACTCCTGACATACGACGGTGTCGCGGGCAACGAGCGGCACTCCGCCGAAAGGAGCGTGAACGGGAGCGGGGACGGCGACGCGGGGACCGGGAACGTCTGAAATGGCGCGAAACTGAACGCAAAGCAGAGTCATGCCTGTACTGTGTCCGCGAATGTCGGCTGGATTCCGACTGGTAGGAATCGACCCTCGGGCGAGTAGACCTGTCGCTCGAGCGTGAACGATGTCTAACAGCTGAGGTTCGCTCGGACTGAAGACGGGGAGTAACTCGCACCGCAGCAGAGCGGAGGCGACTGCTTCGTACCCGAGAGCGGGAGCGCGTCCGGTGAGAAGACTTGTCGGAACTTGACGCCCGGACGGAAAAAGCTGGGCGGGGCGCTGGCGTTCCGCGCTGGTCCCTAGCGGAGAACAGGGTAGCGGAAGCAGCAAGACGAATCTGTGGCGGGAGCTTGTCAGCTACCTGGAGATCCGTATTAGTCAGGCCCGCAACCAGAGCGGGTGTAGGAGCCTGTATCAGTTCCTTATCAGTTGCCTGCAGAGGCGTTGCTACCGGGTAGAGACCACTCGACTGGACTGTGGTGGCTACCGGAGTCTTGTTTAGAGGCCTAGCCCGAGGCGCTCTAGGATCCTTGACCGTACAGAGACCACTCGACTGGACTGTGGTGGCTGCCGGTACTAGAGCACGTGCACGCGACCGAAGCCGCTGGTTCGTCTGCTCAGACACTCGGTCAGGGCCACTCGACTGGACTGTGGCGCGTACCGGTGTGGGATCGTTCTTCCGTGCTTGTGTAGGTTTCTTGCGGCCGTAGAAACTCCACAGCTGGGTCCATTGTTCCTCCAGCCATGGGGCGCAGACCGAGCACGGACGCATGGAGGTACAACCGGAACAGGGCAGGCAAACCAGATGTTCGTCACTCGGCCACTGGAATTGCCCACATCGAGTGCATGTTCGGACTTGCCAACTGCAAAACATAATGTACAATGAAATGCGAGCGAGCGTGCCCCCGTGGGCCCGCACCGAATCCGCGTGAACGAACGAAGTGTACCGTGTAAGCCTACGCCCGGCGCTCCACCACTACCCTTGAGCGCCTGACGTAGGCCAAGGCAGAGATATTACCTTGCCATCCGAAGAAGTGAGGCACCAACCCGGTCGAAAACCCACCAGAAAGGCTAGCACGCAGACACGGCCCGGCGTCGGACGGCGACCACGTAACGCTGATGCCGGGCGAAGCCACTGGCGTCAGTGAAGGCGTCGAAACGAAGTCTCCGCAACAGCAGGCACTCAGAGCAGGCTGAAGAGCGAAGTAAAAGCTTGGCACACACGAGTAACACGCACTAGGGCCAGAGCGGCACAAGGCGTGAGTACAGTTCAACCTGGCGTCGCCGCGCCCGGTAGGATAAGATGGCGCCGACGGGTGAAATTCACAAGTAACGTTCACTAGGAACAAGTTCCTAAGTCCGTAGACCGACGGAAACCTCAAGCCAGGTTTCCCACCTTGAACAAAGCTTCCTTCTGTTTAGACTTTCCTAACGAAGATAGAGTCCTATCGAACAGAGCGAGTCCCGTACACAACCTTCTGAGACTAGCAAAGAAAACTGACTGGCGTATGAGTGGTGTGGCGCATGCGTGGTTGAACCGGAAGGGAGGCTACCCGGGTTTCCGCCTAGGCTATGGCGCCCCTCACCTGCCATCATGACCATACTCGTACACAACAATTTTGGGCTAAAATTAGACTAGCTAAGAAACCATTTCCTTTAAGTAATACCATCGGTAATGTGTTTTGAGAAAACAAATGAAAATCTGATATAGAATTTAGTAATATAATCATCACATCAAAACAAAAAATCAAGACCAGAAACTAAAAATTTAAAATGTAAATATATTAAATTATGACAAGGCAACAGTCAAAAGCACACACATCTAAAAAAAAAGCTTCATGTCTATGCAAAATGAAATTCTGTTTGCATTCCTAGCCATAACCCGATTGAGATCAGACGAGTTGCCTAACATAACAATCTTTTGATTACAAAGAAAACTATGTTTATAAAAATAATGAAGTAGCATAAAGGAAAAACTAAAATCTGTTTGGCAAATTGCAAAAATGTTATCACAGAAAACTGCACTTCTGAATCCGTTCCTTTTTTTGAGTATCCTGGAATTTTCTTATGATGATTATGACAGAAAAGCTTGCCACTCTGACACTGTGTAGCTTCTTCCGCAGGCTGATTTCTTCATGGTTAAGTGTAGGAAGATCCTTACCAAGTTTCATGTTTAGTGCTTGCTGTGCAAAACTGTAAATTCTCTCTCAAGTCTTGCCAGTGGTGACCCGAAGAAGACCAAGTTGCAAAACGAGGCGGTTGGTGCACTGCATGCTTGGTAACTTGCACCGGCAGCCTCTACCTTCTGCAGAAACATGCTTCATCAGCAGATGATATGTCTCATCCTCTGGAATTAAAGAAAGTAAAGAGAGTTCGAGGAAGAAGAAGAAGAAAAATAAAGAAAAAGGCACCCTGAGAATTTCAGCCTTCCATAGTCATACTCATAGTCTAATTAATAAAACATTATTTATATTATCACATGATCACAGCCTGAACTTGTTGTGAACTTTATATAAACATGAATTATTCTTATTGACATTACTGTCAGTGCCACTACTATTAACAACAGTGATTTGTCTATACATAAACAGACTCTTGTCTAACTAAATTACATCTTAAATTCTTAAAGTTGAACAGTATACTGTGCCGTGTAACCTACAGCACTGTTACTGTGTAAGTATGCCAAATATAAACCATTTTACAAAGTTATCCTATACAATTCTGATCAGTTATATCACAGTCAGCACTAACATCGTAAAAATAGCAAAGCAAAATAGCAAAGAGTGAATCGCCGTTGATCAGAAAAAAATCTCCGAGAAGCCACTTCCGGTTTTCGGCCACTCGCACCTGCCTCATATTTTGTTTAGATTTTGTGCTTTAGCTGTACCATCTAGACTTACAAAAAAAAATGATGGCCTTTTGAAACTCTTGTTAACACTAATAACCATTAAATATGCATTATTTAATACTGTAAGTCGGAAAAGCCACTTCAGAAAACATCGATCAGCTAACCACGTTATCCTAACGTAGGTTTGCTAGAGCAACAATAGAGTCGGCTGTTGTTTCCACACATCTATTGATGATAATGTATTTTAAAAATCACAAAACTCACATTACTAATCAAAACATATATAATTTAAGCATTACTCACCGAGATATAGGGTCGAAGAGATTCGTAGGAGACGAAATTTGTATCTGCCGAGTCCGAGTCATTGCTAGGCTCGCGAGTTTACTTTGCCGCTAGCTAGTCGCCGCAGGCGGTGTAGGGTTGCCCCACTTGGATCGCATGGCGAAATTCCTACAGAAAAGCTATCGTGCTGATTTTCGTATCATTGGAAAGAGCGTAAATTGAGCTTTAATACCCATGTTTACTGGTCAAAAACGGATGAAAAATAAGGCAGATACGATCACTTGAAGTCAAAAAAAGTTTTTGTTGTCGGATTTTGACCAGAATTTCAGCAAATATTGATACGAAAATTATATCGGCAGATCGGCAAACAACTCTACTTTCATCATGAGGTTATTTTTAGTGTGTCCTTTGTCTCGGAAATCCACGGCGGGAAAAACCGGAGTGTGTAAATCACTGCCTTTAGCTGCGCGCTGCGCGGAAGGCCTCGCCACGGCCAAAATGGAGTAAACCCCTATACATTTCCACAATTTATTACAACTAATTCCGAACTTATTTAACTATAAAACACACATAGATTGAAAGAGAAATATTTTATCTTCATTTTCATATTAAAATCAGAAACAAAAAATGATGTTTATGTAGTGAAAGTGATGATCAAATTTGTGCAATTTTTAGCACATTTGGCCTAGTATTCCGCCTGCGTGTGGGCGCCTGGGACAACCTACTAGAAGTCGTTGCCAGACCTTGGCCGGTAATGTTCCCGCGCGCGACACTAGAAGCACTCGTCCTGCCAACTTCTGAATCCAACCTCCGGTTGAGGTCGGTCAGGAACTCTGTGCCTAGGAGGAGAAACCTGCGGGATGGCGTGAGATCCGACTTGCCTCCGTTGACCCGGAATCCGAGCTGGCGGAGAAGGGTAAGCAGAGCGTCCCTGTCTTCCTCCAGGGCTGCCGCAACCTGGTTCTTGAGAAGCAGATCGTCCAGGAAGCAGGAAGTTGTGCTCGATGCCGTCGGTCTGAACCTGGAGACAACCTCGTCGCATAACCTGGCGAAAACCCAAGGGCTGAGGTCGAGTCCAAAGGGAAATGTACGGACCTGGAACACAACTCCGCAGAAGGCGGATCAAAGATACCGTCCAGAGGCCAGGTGCACGGGAACGTGTAGAAGCACGTCCGCTAGGTCTAGGCTTACTGCGAAGTCCAGGGGTTGTACCGATGCTCTCAAGGCTCCGGGTTGTTTCCATCTGGAAGCGTGGAGACAAAATGGACCTGATTAGCGCTGAGAGGTCTACGACAGACCGCCACTTGCCTCCGGGCTTGGGGGACGACGAACAGGAGGCTGTAGAAGACCTGGGAGTCATCTCGAGAGACCACCCTGCCAACCGCGAGCACTACGCGCCGCCTAGTCGAGCTAGTCTACTGCCAACTGGAGACCCTGCAGGCATCAGTGATGGCACGGAAGTCACATCAGCGGCCTGACAACGCCCGGTCCTCCGAGCACTTCTGGCTAGGCAGGGTGGGGGCGGGGAAGGCGCAGGAGGGGGGCGAGCGGCATCGCGGGAGCCTCTGGGAAGGCAGGAGGACGGTCTGAAGAACCGCTGGGGGCAACCCACCACCTTGAGGGCCGCCTGCAAGCGTGAAGATTAGGGGACGGAGGTTCTGGGCCCAAGAACCAAGACGACTCCTTGACTGACTGTCAGGTGTCCAACAGCAGAGGTCCCCCGAATGGCGCCTGGCAGAGGCCGACTGAAGCCGGGAGGGAGGAGCAGAGCCCGAGCAGGGTGTCCTGACACGGCCGAGGTGTGATATGCCGCCCGATTCGCCGCCAATAGCACAAAGTGTATGCCGCGTAGAGGAGCCGAGGAGGAAAGACCCCAGGTGTCTTCCAAACATCTCACCGCGGACTGCGTCACCAGCTCTAGAAAGCCTGCACCTGCAAAGGAGTTACGTACCAGGGTCGCCGTCTTGTCCAGTCCGTGGGGCCACCGTGCACGCAGGCCCTGGGGCTCCTGCCTGCAACAACGCCGCCTTATCCAGTGTAGGCAGGGGACAGGAGAAAGCTTGGGAGAGACCAGCAGACCACTGTTGCCGGAAACTGATGTCCATTCCGGCCAACCATCTCCCCATCTTCCGGCCAACCATTACTTACTTACTTACGCCTGTCACCCCTACCCGGGTATAGGCCGTCGACGAGAGACCTCCAGCAACTCCTGTCCTGTGCTTCTCCTTCGATTCTACTCCAGGTGGTTCCCAGTCTCTTGATGTCTGCTTGGAGGTCTCGACGCCAGGAGTTTCTCGGCCTACCTCTTTTCCTCTTTCCCTGGGGGTTCCATGACAATGCCTGCCTAGTGATACTGGAAGCTGGCTTTCTCAGACTGTGACCGATCCATCCCCATCTTCTTCGCCCAATTTCATTCTCTGCTGTTATCTGCTCTGTTCTCTCCCAGAGTCTGACATTGCTGATCTTCTCTGGCCAGTGGATTTTCAAAATTCTTCTAAGGCAACTGTTCATGAAGGTCTGTACTCTGTTGACTGTGGTTTTTGTCAATCTCCATGTCTCTGCTCCATATAGGAGAACTGCTTTTACATTGGAGTTGAAAATCCGGACTTTGGTGTGTTGTGACAGCTCTCTGGAACTCCACACTTTTTTCAACTGGAGAAAGGCTGCCCTAGCTTTACCAATTCGTGCTCTGACATCTGCATCAGTGCCGCCTTTTTTGTCTATGATGCTCCCGAGATAGGTGAAGGACTCCACCTCCTCCAACGGGGTGCCAGCAAGCAAGACTGGTTCTTCCCTGGTTGCGTTCAGCCTCATTGTCTTTGTTTTCTGTTTGTGAATGGTGAGGCCCACTTGGGACGAGATGTCAGCAAGCCTCGTGGTCTTGTCCTGCATTTGTTGATGATTGTGGGACAGTAATGCCAAGTCGTCTGCAAAATCGAGGTCGTCAAGCTGTGTCCACAGTGTCCACTGTATTCCACTTCGTCTGTGCTCTGTGGTCATCTTCATGACCCAGTCTATGGCCAGTAGGAAGAGGAACGGAGACAGCAGACACCCCTGCCTGACACCAGTTCTGACCTGGAGCTCTCTGGTGAACTGCCCTTCGTGGATCACGCGACATGTCATGCCATCGTAGCTGCTCTTGATCAGGCGGACGAGCTTTGTGGGTACACCGTAGTGTCGTAGGAGTTTCCACAGAGTCTCTCGGTCCACACTGTCAAATGCTTTCTCATAATCCACAAAGTTGACGTACAGCGGGGAGCTCCACTCCAGAGACTGTTCCACGATGATGCGGAGAGTGGCGATCTGGTCTGTACATGATCGGTTCTTCCTGAATCCTGCTTGCTGGTCTCTCAGCTGGGGGTCAACGGAGCTCTTCATTCTCTCTAGGATGATCCTGTTGAAGACCTTTCCTGGTACTGACAGCAAGGTGATTCCTCTGTAGTTGGAACACTTGCTGAGGTCGCCTTTCTTGGGAAGCTTGATTAGGTACCCCTCCTTCCAGTCAGCTGGCATCACCTCCTCTTCCCAGATCTTTCCAAACAGTGGGTACAGCATCTCAACTGTTGTCTCTAGGTCTGCTTTCAGAGACTCCGCTGGGATGCCATCTGGCCCTGCTGCTTTGCCATTCTTCAAAAATGCCACTGCTTTTCTGATCTCTTCCCGGCTGGGTCTGTCACAGCTGATGGGTAGGTCGGTCTCTGCCGGCTGGATGTCGGGGGGGTCGGGTGGGCTAGGTCTGTTCAGTAACTCTTCAAAATACTCGGCCCATCTGTCGAGTTGGTCTGCTCTGTCTGCAATAGGCTTGCCTTCTTTGTCTTTTACTGGTCTTTCTGTATGGCCATACTTACCCGACAATCTTCTGGTAATGTCGTAGAGCCGTTTCATGTTGCCGCTGCCTGCTGCCTTTTCTGCCTCTGCTGCCAGGCTGTCTGTGTAGGCCCTCTTGTCTGCCCTGATACTCCTCTTCACCTCGCGGTTGGCTTCCGAGTATTCCCCCTGTGCCCTTACTTTGGCTGCTCTCGTGCGACTGTTGTTGACCGCTGCTTTCTTCTGCTTCCTCGCTTCTATCTTCTTCAAGGTCTGTGCCGACAGCCAGTCCTTGTGGTGGTGTTTCCTGAACCCTACAGTGTCTTTGCAGGTTGAGTTCAGCGCCTCTCTAACTGCCTTCCACTGCTGCTCTGTGGTGACCGCCTCCTCTTCATTTACTAGCTCCTGTAGCGCTTGAAACCGGTTGGACAGCACCAGTTTGAACTCTTCTCTAACTCCAGTTTCTCTCGGGAGGCCTACATTATAGCGCTGTCTTCTTGTCGTCTCTGTGCGGCTTTTCTTTAGCTTGAGCTTCATTCTTAAGGTAAGCAGATGGTGGTCTGAGGCGACATCTGCTCCCCTCCTCACTCGAACATCTTGAAGGGATCTTCTAAATTTCTTGCTAATGCAGATATGGTCTATTTGGTTCTCTGTTGTATGGTCAGGTGAGACCCAAGTTGCTTTGTGTATTCTTCTGTGTGGGAAGATGCTGCCTCCAATGACAAGTCGGTTTAGAGCACAAAAGTCTACAAACCTCTCCCCGTTCTCACTCATCTCCGAGCCTAGTCCCTGTCTCCCCATCACCTCTTCGTATCCGGTGTTGTCCTCCCCTATTTTGGCATTAAAATCGCCCATGACGATGGTGATGTCTCGCTCCGCACATTTGTCCACGGCACTCTGGAGTCGGTCGTAGAACTCTTGTTTCTCTTCCTCGTCACTGTCATTGGTGGGCGCATAACACTGGATGACGTTCAGCTTGAGCTTTTTCTTGGTTCTAAAGGCTGCTGTTATAATTCTTGGCCCAAGAGGTTCCCAGCCCATCAGCGCTCCCTGTGCCACTGGTGACAGCATGAGTGCTACTCCTTCTGTATGGGGGGCATTCTCCTCTTCATGACCTGAATACAGAACCATCTCCCCACTTAACAGCCTTTTCTGGCCAGACTGCGTCCATCTGGCTTCACTGATGCCTAGCAGGGAAAGGTTGTACTTTTGCATTTCCGCTGCTATCTGGGCGGCCTTGCCGCTCTGGTACATGGTCTTGACGTTCCATGTGCCCATGGTTGTATCCCTGGATAGAGAGAGGCGGCTCGGTCCTGTGGCTTCCGAAGACTTCCGGCTTTCACCACAGGACGTCATAAGTCTTCTAGTAGAAGAACCTTCCTCCTCCAGGAAAGGAATTACTGTTAGTCTTTTCGTCGGCGTTTTTGTAGCTATTTCCTTTTTTGCAGGGTGGGGAAGCTACCCCCATGCCCAACCCCCTTACTAGGAGGACCAGGGGTTTTCTGTCGGGGTCACCTTCCCTTAGACCATGTTGGTTCACGGCACCTTATTTCATTCGGTGCACCCCTCTCACGAGGGACCCCCTATCCACCACCCAGGGGACGCGCCTCAACGCCATATGGTCCCAGCGCGAGGTCCGGCCAACCATCTCTGAAGAAAATGCCTCCCAAAGGTCTCGAAAGCCGGGCGGCTGAGGAAGAGACTTGTGTCGCTTGGAATGCCGAGGCGCATCTACCACCACCGCGGCTTACCCGAGCGCCCACCCCAACGATGAGTAGAGGACCGGGGACGAGGTCGAGGGGACGACTACACTGCACCACAGAACGGCTACTTCCCAGGGGGCTCTGATGCTGAGGCGCGGGAGACTCGCCCAAGAGGAAGAAAGATCCTTGGAGACCCGACGTGACGCACGGCCGCTGGTGCTGGGAAGGGGAAAAACACTGTGATGGATGAGGGTCCATCCTGAGCATCGGTGAGGCGGGGTGGGAACGGGAGAGGAGAGGTCCCAACGAGACCGGTGTCTGTATCCTTCTCCGTGACGTACCTTCTGGTCACATAGTTCCCACGAGCTGGGTTGGAGAACCCTTCCGGCGCGCCCACTGGTGGCCGAACAAGGCAACCTCAGCTGCCGTGTAGCCGGTTTACCAAGCCATGGTCGCCAGAGCATCCAGCGATTCCTTGAAACCTCGTCGAGGGGTGAATACTGCTGCCGACTGCGTCTCGAACGCGAGGTCCCAATGAATGCATCGGGCCCAGGGCTGAAACCTCCGCAAAGCGGGACGCCCTAGGTCCGACGGAACTGCGTCCTGATCCCGACGGGGAAGCACATC
Source organism: Semisulcospira habei (assembly GCA_036245525.1). Classification (NCBI taxonomy): domain Eukaryota; kingdom Metazoa; phylum Mollusca; class Gastropoda; family Semisulcospiridae; genus Semisulcospira; species Semisulcospira habei. The sequence continues at coordinate 25,427,475 of BTPG01000008.1, read as the reverse complement.
CCGTCGATGCCTGACCCGGCTCCTCTCTCACGGAGTGGCGGGGCACAACAGGTAGAGGAGCTTCCTTCACCGCGTAGGATGACGACCGAGGTCATTGTGTGCCCCTCTCAGCTCTACCAGACCGGGGGGCAGGGCTCCTGAGGCCTGTCTCTGATGGGGAAGCACGTCCTGTTGGCGGCTGACAGGCTTCTTTCTCTCTCTCAGAGCGGTGGGTCAGGGCTCCTGATGCCTGGACTAGATGGGGAGGCACGTCCCGTCGGCAGCTGACAGGCTTCCCTCTCTTTCAGCGGACCAGGGCACCTGATGCCTGTTCCTGACAGGAAGCACGTCCCGTTGGCGGTTGACCGGAACACTCTCTCAGAGTGGTGGGCCAGGGCTCCCGAGGCCTGGACCAGACGGGGAAGCCCGTCCCGGCGGCGGCACACAGGCTCTCTCTCTCTCTGAACGGCGGGTCAGGGCACCTGATGCCTGGTCTGGACGGGGAAGCACGTCTCTGAGAGTGGCGGGTCAGGGCTCCTGAGGCCAGGACCAGACGGGAAAGTACGTCCTGTCGGTGGCAGACAGACTCTCTCTCTCTGAGCGGCGGGTCAGGGCTCCTGACGGGGAAGCACGTCCCGTCGGCGGATGACCGGATCACTCTTCAGAGTGGTGGGTCCGGGCTCCTGAGGCCTGGACCAGACGGGGAAGCACGTCCCGTCGGCAGCTGACAGGCTTCTCTCTCTTTCCGAGTGGAGAGACCCGGTCTGGGGGCCCGGGGAGGAGCAGGGCCCAACGCGTCAAAACTCCCACGGTATCCGGGAAGGTGCGCCTATGTGGTCCTGGAACGGCGGCAGCCTCGGGGGAGGTTCCTTGGAGCGGGTCGTCCTATCTCTAGTGTAGAAGGTGCCCAGATGCGATCACCGCTCCTCAACCCATGTAGCACCGGCACTACACGTCTGCCTGGAGGAGCAACACAAACACAGTCCAACATCATGGGAGTCACTGGGCCACTGGAAAGGTCTGCCCTGGTGCAGGTTTTCACCTGTGTACTGTAACAGAAAGCAGACATATGCCCCCGCGTGAGCGCGGGACTTCTTGGTAGAGGACACATGCCCACAACCGGTCGCTAACCGAATCTCCCGCCAATGCCGCCGCCCGGGAAAGGTCGCCAGTCGAGAGGCATTAACCGAGGGCCTTACCTTGTCATCACCCACAAGCTGCCAGGTAATCCCACCAGTGACTGCCCTCCAAGGTAATCTACACCAAGGTAATCCAACCACACACAACACCAAGCAAAACGCCAAGACCACCGGTTATCCGACCATACACAGCCGAAGAGACGAAGGCTGTACACAACCGTTCACGGTGAACTAAATGTAAAGACTGGCGGGATGCTGCCAGGCACGCGACTGGATAGGGAGGCAGGGGAGGCCACTCAGGGTTTCTTGGTAACGACTCCCTACTTCACCTCCTTGTTTGTGTAGTGTACACAACAGATGATTAGGCTGAAATCGGTAAGCTAAGTGTACCTTCCAATTAGTAATGCCATCGGTAAGAGTTTAGAGAAAACAAACAGCAACATTCTATTCCATTTTCTCTCTGCTGGAGAACAGCACAGTCCTATGTGCCATTCTAATCCGACTCTACCTTTGCGACTCTGTCATAGCTAATCCATCTCCCATGGCCTGTGCACAGTCTTTATATATACAGACACCTCTCTGAACACATAGTTTCTTACGACAGAGTTAGAAAGTACCTCATGTATCTGACAGCCAGACCCAGGTCAGCAATGCAGCATGCGCCATTATTCTTCACCAGAATGTTCTTGGATTTGATGTCTCGATGAGCAATTGCTGGCTTGCCTGAAAATACCAAATAATTCATTGACGCACCAGGCTACCTGACTTAAAACCCGCTAAAGGCCCGTATGCCACTTTTTCAATTAAAATTATTTCACTTGTATAAAATCTTTTATGACAACAAAAAGCTGATCCCCTGAAATTTTCTTATATCAATAGACACATTAGGAATGTGTGTGGGTCAGTGATTTTAGACCTTGCAGCATTGAGCTGTAAGGTCCAAAATTACAGACCCAAATATGTATCAATTGATTCCTCTAAAGTCCGAGAGTGACCACCTACATGGTGAGGTAATAAAAGCCACACATGCAATCCCCTTGCTGGATGAGCTGTTACATTTGTGGTTGTGTTATTCTTTGAGAACATGTGTGTGTTAATCATAGGAAAGATCCGATATTCATTTGAGTTATTTTGGATAAGAATTAGGTACCTTTTTAGTAGGATTCATTTTCTTTTGCACGGAAAATTATGATAGATTTTTCAGCCAACTATAACTTCAACATTTATAAATGCACAGTTCTGTAATGTAGTCTGTCTGGTCAAAGTAGTGTGTTGTCTTAGCTAATTTTTTTTCAGGCTTCACAAATGCATGGTCACTTTGCAAAATCACCTCAAAAATGAGAAAAATCAAAAATTTTGACAAAAGGAATTGAGGTAGAGATGCGCATTGAACTAAAATGGCCATATCTCAGCAGCTACTATAGTTAAAAGCATGGTTCTTATATCAAATTGTACAGCAGAACATGAAGCATCATTTGAAAGTGAGTATTTATTACTATGAACAAATTCTTCTCACTCGTTCAAAGTGTATGTGTTCATGCATGTGTGTTGTGTGTGTGCGCATACGCGCGTGTGCCGGCGTGTGCGCACGCATGACAAGAGTTTCAAGTTGTTTTGACAAAGAGCTCGTAGCTGACGTGCAAGGTTGTTGTTTTTTTTACCACATCAACTACTTGATGTCACTTCTGATTTGTTCTGGCGTCCACGTTTTGGAACGATCTTTTCTTCCACTTCTCTGGCCAAACTTTCTGCTAAATCTACTCCTCCAAATAGGCCTTCCCACATGCGCCCCTGCCCAGCGGTGTTGGTAGCTCTTGATGATTCAGGATATCATTGAAGAGGGAACTAATCTCAGCCCAGGTGTGACCCTCCTCTTTCAATAAGTGGAGCTAAAGGAACAGCCTACAGTCAACAGTTATGTTGGGTATCTGTTGTGGTCTTCCTCTTTTCTTAGGTCCTATTCTCATTCTCTCTTGAAGAAGACGGAACTAGCTGTCTTGTGTAAAGAGAGTGCCTCAATTTATAGTAATTATACTAACAAGTAACATACTTAACTTATTTGCATATCAATGAGGTTTCAGTAACTCACAACAGGATAAACAAGCCCACTTATATTACTGTTACTCCAGTGTGGTCTACAACCTTGTGCCACGTATGACGAGTTGCAGCTGAGTGAAGTTTCTTTAGAAGAACCCTACGTGCGGGCGTCTGGTGTGATTGTATCATACTACAGTGGAGTCCAGTTAACATGAACTCGCTTTACACGAATTTCCGGTTAACACGAACCGTTTTTGCATTCCTGGCCGACGTCCTTTTATATTCTATATTAAAATTTCACTGATAACACAAAATGCTTAACACGAAATTTTGCTTTACATGAAGCTGGTTTCGGTTCCCAACCAGGGCAATTTCACTATTATTCACCTGTTTAACACGAACACAGATTCCATTCACCGAAAACCAATTCACATGTCGCTCTCGCGCTGTGGTGGTACACGACATATCAGAGCGAACTCTAGTCTGTGATTGGCTGAATAGCCTTCGGCTGTTGTAATCCGTCTTCTCATTGGCTAGCATTTCTGAACTGTATTCATGTTGTATCATTCGTGTACCAACACAATCCTTTACCGATGCGGGATTGTACTTCACCTTGTGTTGCTTTTACCTGATGGATTGTAACTTACTATGGATTTTACCTAATGGATTTTACATTAAATACGCGAGCTGTACACGTTTCCTTGTGTTTTCCTAGTGAGCTGAAGGTATGCACATAAAGTATGATAATGTGCACTTTTAAACTTGTACTCATTTACACACACGTCTTACACACTTTCTCCTTGAGGGCCGTGATCAATTTTGAGGCCATATTGGTTAACACGAAATACGTTTAACACGAAGTGATTTTCCGTGTCCCCAGAAATTTGTGTTAAGCGGACTCCACTGTACAACTATGACTTAGACTATCACGTAACATGAGCACTGGGAATTTTTAGCCCAGGAATGCAAACAAACTAACTCATTACATTTTTCAAATCATCTAATCATCATCGCTGTAAAATGTAACCCATTCTCAAAACCCACCTCTACAATGCTGCCTTTTACTTGTTCATTTTCCTAGCCATGCACAATTGATCACCAGTGTGTGTGTGTGTGTGTGTGTGTGTGTGTGTGTGTGTGTGTGTGTGTGTGCACAAAAGACCAAAAATGGGTGACTGTCTTTACCATCTTTATGGCAAATGGGTGAGTGTAAAATTCTGGGTGTCCAAATCAGACACCCATTTTTTTTCTTAGGGTTGTTTCTGCATTGTCTTGCGGTAAAGATTCATAAAGAATACAAAAATCAGTTTTTCTCATTCTGGCGTTAACGCATGCACTGTTGTGCTTAAAAGACACGCCTCCGGTGTGTTTGAACTTGTCCCAGCTGTGAATGTGTGTGTGTGTGTGTGTATGTGTGCACAAAGCCCCTAAAATGGGCATGTGTATGACATCACCCTTCTGAGCTATAAACAGCATAATAGCTGATATAGGTCAACTGCGTCGGTGAGCTGAAGTGGAGAGATACGAAAGGAAAGGGGGGGGGTATTTTAGTTGTTTGAGGGAGTAAATTGTTTATGTTGCTACAAAATGAGGTTTGTTATTTGAGGGTGTGGTTGTTTTGTAAAAAAAAAAAGTCTTGAGTACAAATTTGAGAGCCATGTATTCGTTCACCAGCGACTTAGCCTATATATATATTCGTGCACCGGTTGCTATGAAGTGAAGTGATTGTATGAGTGCGCAGTGTGAGAGAGGACGTATAGACTTTGGGTGAGGCTGCTGTTGTCTTGTGGCCTGCCCGACCTTTTGGTTCAACCTGTTGCTTTGTTTGTGGGTTTGTTGGTGTTATGCTTTCGTTTCGACTGCAACTCCTGTCAAATTGTATGCACAAATTGATTGAACGCAAATGACGTCACACAGTCAGTGTCGTTAGGTGCGTCGTCTGCTGCAGTCGGTCGTTTAGTGCACAGTATGAAGAGTGCGGGCTTGGATGGACCATTTTCCGATGTACATGTAATGCTAGGTCAGAGAAAAAAAACCTAATGTTGCCAAAGGGTGTAATAGTAAAGTATTGTATGTGTGAATGCTGCCCGTTTGAGGGAAGGACTGGAAAGTCGAGTGCTGAGCGAAGAGAGAAGGCGACAATGGGAAAAATATCCAGCACTATTACGTTGGAATAGATGCATAACAGGTACGACACGCCTGTATATTAAAACACTTTTAACATTAACAAAAGTTGAGTTTAAAGAGGTTTTAATAAAAACTGTTGCCCGACACGCTTCTAAAAAATTAATTTTTCTCTAAAATGTATTTTTTCGAAAAATACTTACCGATGACATGACTGTCAGGAAATAGTCTACTTGCTTACCAATTTTAGCCTAAGACCCAAAGGGTCCCCCCAGGAGGCTCTCGGGGATCCCTAACAGGGACGAGAGCAGCCTCCCCTGCCCATCCGGTCACGTGCCCGGTGGTGTCTCCTTTAGCCAGTTGTCTACGGAGTTACCAGCGGCAAGCGGGGAGGAGGGAGGGACCTCCGAGTCATGTCATCGGTAAGTATTTTTCGAAAAAATACATTTTAGAGAAAAATTAATTTGTTTCCTCAAAACACATTACCGATGACATGACTGTCAGGAAGAATGCCAAAAAGGAGGAGGGTGCCGCACAATCCCTTTCAGAAACCTCATTAGGGACGAAGACGGCCCGTCACTCCTGATCACACACTCCCGACAATTTTAGCGAAGTGCATACCTAAGGCGCCAGGGGCGCCTGGAAGGGAGTGCTGTGCCGCAGAGATGTTGCCCACCAGGGAGAGGTTGTCGCGCTGGACTGTCAGGTCGCGGAGGTAGAAGCGGGCAAAGGTGGTTTCGGCCCGCCACCCCACTGCAGCCACAATGTCCTTAACCGCGCAGTTGCGGTCAAAGGCGAGACTTGCGGCCATAGCGCGAACTTCATGGGCGCGTATCCTGAGGGCCTCGGCTCCCTGTGGGGAAAGGTCGCGATAGGCGGACCGTATTACCCAGCGGAGCCAGGAGGAGATGGTTTGGGCAGAGATGTCAGTTCTGCCGGCGGTCAGAGGCAAAAACTGACGAGTCCGTCCCCTCCGTACGGACTTGGAGCGACGCAGGTAGATACGGAGTGCACTCACCGGATCTTGCTGCCGAGTCTCCCGAGGAAGGTCGGGCCCTTTAAGCGGCCGAATAGCAATGACCTGAGGTGCCGTCAAGGGAGATCTAGTCTTAGCGAGAAAGGAAGGATCCGGGAGAGGCTGAACGGAGCCATCCACTCAGAACTGCAGGCAGGATGGGCGAGACGAGAGCGCGTGGAGCTCGCTGACGCGGTCTGCCGTGGTGAGGGCCACCAGGAAGCAGGTCTTCCGAGTCACGTCCGCGAAGCTGGCCAGATGGAGCGGTTCGAAACGGTCCGAATTCAGCCAGGTGAGGACCCAGGGGAGGTCCCAGCGTGGAACGAGGGAGCGGGAAACCGGACGCTGCAACCCGAAATGCGCCATAAGGTCGGCCAGGTCCTTGCAGGCGCCAGGGTCGGGACGGCCGAGGTGACGGTAGGTGTCGGCAATCATGGAGAGATAGCCACGGATCGTGATGGGAGCCAAACCTTGGTCTCGGAAGAGCCAGAAGAAGAAGTCCGCGAGCTGAGGGGTCGTCAGGTCGACGGGGGAGAGACGACGGTCAGAGCACCAGGCACGAAGCACTCGCCACTTTCCCTCGTAGACACGTCTGGTGGAAGGTCTGCGGGCTGAAGCGATAGCGTCCACTGCCGCACTCGAGAAGCCTCTAGCGGAGAGGGCGTGCTGCACAATCGCCAGGCGTGTAGGAGAAGTCGCTCGGGGCAGGGGTGGAAGAGCGGCTGGCGGGGCTGCTTGAGCATCGTGCGAGGGGTGGGAAGTGGGAGGGGCGGTTCCGTGGCGAGACTGAGCAGGTCGGTGGTCCATGATCTGTCCCAGGAGAATGGGGCCACCAGGAGAAGGACTGCGTTGCACCCCCGGAGCTTGAGCAGGACTTTGGGGACCAGGACCGTCGGAGGGTAGGCGTAGGCAACTAGTCCGTCCCAAGAGATCGAGAGCGCATCGACCGCCCAGGCCAGCGGGTCGGGAATCGGGGAGACGAAGAGGGGAAGCTGGTGGTTCCACCTGGTGGCGAAGAGGTCGACAAGGGGAGTCTCCCAACGCTCGCAGATCAGGCGAAAGATGTCCCAGCGCAGGGTCCATTCTGTGTGAAGAAGCTGGCCCCGCCGTGAGAGGGAGTCTGCCAGAACGTTCAGGTGACCCGGAATGTGACGGCCTCGGAGGGAAATGCCGCGGTCCTCGCACCAGCGAAGGAGTCGGTAGAGAAGGATGCAGAGGTCGGGCGAGCGGGTCCCTCCCTGCTTCTGTATGTAAGCGACGACCGTGGAGTTGTCGGAGAGGACAAGGAGGTCCTGTGTCCGAAGATCGGGTTCCCAAGCGCGGAGGGCCTGCCAAACCGCATTCAGCTCCAGCAAGTTGATGTGCCGCGAAGCCAGGTCCTCATTCCAGCGGCCAGCCGCATAGCAAAAACTCGGGAGAAGGTGAGCGCCCCACCCGGCGAGACTGGCATCGACGCAGAGAGAGAGACGGGGCAGTGGTGAGGTCAGGGGAATCCCGGAGCCGAGCCAAGAAACGTCCGTCCAGCGAAGCAGATGGGGCCGCAGCATAGGAGGTATCGGCACCAGGGTGGAGAGATCGCCGGAGGACGGTCTCCAGTGGAGGAGAAGATGCAATTGAAGAGGACGAGAGTACAGACGACCGAGGGGAAGGAGATCTGCCGCAGCACTCATCAGGCCGAGGAGCTGGAGCCACACCCTGGCGGAGACAGCCGCTTCCTGAGCTACCAAACGGGCGAGATCGGCGAGTTTCTGGATCCGAGGCTCGGGAAGACGCACTAGGTTGCGGTCGGTCACAAACTCCATCCCCAGGTGCACGAAGTGGCGAGAGGGAGTGAGGTCGGACTTGCCAGCGTTGACCAGGAAGCCGAGGCGAGATAACAGGAGGAGAAGCGCATCCCTGTCCAGGAGAAGAGAGGCCACCGACTGGTTCTGCAGAAGAAGGTCGTCCAAGTAGTTGGAGATCGGGCTGGAAGAAGAACGATGGGCTCTGGCTACCACGGCGTTCATGATCCGCGTAAATACCCACGGGCTGAGGTTGAGACCGAAGGGGAGGGCCCGAAACTGGAAAACAGTCCCGTCGATGGCAAAGCGGAGGTACCGGCGGGAGGCTGGATGGATTGGGACGTGCAGATAGGCATCGGACAGGTCCAGGCTGACGGCGAAGTCCATGGGCTGGACGGCAGCGCGAAGGGACCTGGCTGTCTCCATCCGGAAGGACGGGGTGGCGATGAACCGATTCAGGGCGGAGAGATCGATGATCGGCCTCCACTTGCCTCCAGGCTTGGGGACTACGAAGAGTCGGCTGTAGAAGGCGGGGGAGTCGTGGAAGGCGACGACCTCCGTAGCGGCTTTCTGGAGAAGAGCAGCGACTTCTCCGCGAAGGGCATCGGCCTTGGGCGGATCTGACGGGATCTCGGTCCACAGGGGGGAGCGCCGAAGTGGGGGCGGGGAACGAAAGGAGATGAGAAGACCGTCTGAGACAATGGAGAGGATCCACGGGTCGTCCGGAAACAGGGAGCGCCAGACATCTCCGTGCAGGGCGAGCCTCCCGCCAACAGGCGACCCCGAAGCGGTCGGCGGGGGCGGAGGCAAGCAGAAGTCAGGGAGCCCTCCCACGCCCAGGGCGGCAGGCGGGCTTGGGCCAGGCCGGGACGGCAGGACGGGCAGGATGGGCGCGGCCAGGACCGGGCGCACGGGAAGAGGAGAGAGGACGGGAGGCCGAGGCGGAGGCAGGGGGCGTCGCGGAGGGTCTGACGAACCGCAGGGCGCGACCCGAGGCCTTGCGGGTTGGCGGAAAGCGAGACAAGGGGGCGCTGGGCCAACGGTCCTTGTTAGCTTCCTTCAGGGACTGCCAGGAAGGGCCGAAGAGGAGCGGAGCGCCGACCGGGATTTCACATCACGGGGAAGACCCGGGCAGGACTGGAGCACCACATCACGCCGCATCAGGTCACAGTTGGCGGCCGCCGCCATGGCGTTGACGGACGAATGGTAGGCCGCTCGGTTGGCTGCAACTGCCAAGGTGTGAAGATCCGACAGCAGGGGAGGAGCGGAGGGAAGCCAGGCCGCCTCGATACGGTTAATGAAGGCTTCTGTGAGGAGCTCCAAAAATCCCGAACATGCAAGGGCGTTTCGGACGAGTGAGGCGGTACGTTCCAGGCCGCGAGGCAGGGCACGGTTGAGCTGGGAAGAGCCGCCAGCGAGCACCAGCGCAGGCGGATCCACCGGAGGCAGCGAGCACGAGAAGGACTGCGAGTGGCCGACGTACCAGGACTGCCGAAAGGCGATGTCGACACCGGAAGGCCAGCGGCGGTCGGAGAAGAAGTCCGAGTCGGAAGCAGAATCTCGCTGGAGGTGCGCAGACAGGGCGTCCGTTAGGTCGCGGAAGGCAGGCGGCTGGGGAAGCGACTTGAATTTCTTAACCTGACGAGCAGCGTCCACAAAGGCGGCCGCTTTCCTCTTCAGCGGTGGGGAAGGTGGGCAGGAATCCGCGGGAAGGCAAGCCGCGATGAGACGGGCGGCGGCGTCCAAGGCTCGGAGAGTCTCGCCACGAGGAGTGGACAGGGTAGCTGGAGACTCTGGATCATCCACCTGAGAGGGCGAACGGCTGCCGGACTCAAGCAAGGCCGACACGGAGTCCTCCGGCAGCAGGCTTAAGGTCTCTCCATCGATGGCAGGCGGTGGCGGCGGAGAAGACCGAAGCACAGGAGGTAAACTGACGCGTGCAGGCGGCGGAGGAGAAGCCGAGGGGCTACGCTGACGCCGCCGCGGGGAAGTAAAAGGCGAAGGGCATCGGGAACGATGAGAGTGTCGATCCCGATGGGAACTACTGCGCCGAGAACGAGGCGGAGTCCTGTCGTCTCTACGAATCCTACGAGAGGAGTGCGGTGAGGGGCGCCGAGAGGACCAGCGCTGCGGAGAACGGCTGCGCCGACGGGAGGCATAGGAGGAAGTCGAGCGAGAGGACGACGAATGCCAGGGGCTACGTCTCCTATCCACGCGACGAGGGCTAAGCCAACGGTCGACATCGTGGCGCCTGGAAGAACGGGGACGGTCTCTTCTGTCCCGAGGAGGAGGAAAAGGTGACAACTGTCGCGGTGCCCGGGGCTCAAGGAGGGGGGCACGTTCCGGGCTAGCAGCTGGGGCCGAAAGGCCACGGTGAAGGGTAGAAGGCGACGACGGTCGCGGTGCCCGGGGCTCATGGAGGGGGGCACGTAGCCGGCTAGGCGACTCGCCGGAGGAGTCAGCGGGCTTAGGAGGGGGGGCCATAAGGCCAACACGTCTAGTAACAGGCGACAAAGGTCGCGGTGCCCGGGGCTCAAGGAGGGGGGGCACAACTAGACGGAGGGGCCAAAAGGCCGACGCGTGTTTCGACGAGCGACAAAGGTCGCGGTGCCCGGGGCTCAAGGAGGGGGGCACGGAGCCGGCTTGGCGACTCGCCGGAGGAGTCAGCGGGCTTAGGGGGGGTCACAAGGCCCACGCGTCTACTAACAGGCGACAACAGTCGCGGTGCCCAGGGCTCAAGGAGGGGGGCACAAAGCCGACTTGGCGACTCGCCAGAGGAGTCAGCGGGCAAGGGCAGTGCAGACACCGTAGCAGGAATAGTCTTACCAGGCAGACGAGGCGTGCGTTTCTCCACGTCCGAGGAGGGGAGCTTGACTGGGTCCCGGCGTGCTGTGACAGGTCGCTCGCGCCGGTAGAACCTCCAAAGCTCCGACCAACGAACCTCCGGCCACGAAGAGCAGACAGCGCAGGCGAGGTCCGAGGAGCAGCCAGAACACGGAAGACAGACTTTATGCCGGTCACTAGGCCACTGAAAGTCGCAGCACAGGGGACAGGTGCGCACTTGATAACTGCAACACAAACCCAAAGATGAAAGGCGACCGGTGGCGGGAACTAACCCGCCTACATAACTTCCGAACCAGGGAAACGAGTGAAGCTCACGACGAAACGCGGGAGAGAACCAAAAAAGTTCGAGACGAGACCGACGTCCGGCCCAGCCGGGCGAGACGTAGGCGGCGGCCGAGACGTTACCTTTCCATGGCGGAGCGCCGAAGCACAAACCACCGCGAGCGACGCAAGCCGAGAAGCAGAAGAAGGCCCCAGGCCCAGCTAACAGCACGAGGCACAGACGAGGGCTAGCAGGGAAGGAGGCGACGCCAGAAGCAGAGACGAGAGGCTAGGCGAAGACAGGCCGGTAAGGACGGTCGAACCGTACACAGTCTACGAAGGGTCAGAGGCTCAGGTAAACGCGTGCGTACGCTAACAGCGAAGTAGACAACTGGCTAAAGGAGACACCACCGAGCACGTGACCGGATGGGCAGGGGAGGCTACTCTCGTCCCTGTTAGGGATCCCCGAGAGCCTCCTGGGGGGGACCCTTTGGGTCTTAGGCTAAAATTGGTAAGCAAGTAGACTATTTCCTGACAGTCATGTCATCGGTAATGTGTTTTGAGGAAACAACAACAGTTTCTTAGTTTTAAACCTTGTACCGCGCCATAAACGCCACGATTGCTTCTCAGTCTTAGCTGTCCTATAGTGTGGAATGTGGGACTTGGCCAACTGGATCCATCTGGCGCACTCCAAATGTGTATTTGTGAGTGGTTCGACATGCAACTCGATTCGCGCCTCTGAAATGACCTACTGATTCCACTGATAATGAAAATCTTTGATTCATAAGAGAGCATTCAACAGCTCTATAAAACCCAAAGTGATGACCCCCTGCCCACCCTCCCCCCCCCCCCCCCAACATCCCCACCCAAACAATCATAATAAAATCAAACAGAGGTATGTTTAGTGAGGTATTTTGTTCACTGCGTGTTGTCATTGTGCTTGACAATTTTAATGCAGGAAAAAAGAACTTGAAAAAAAAAATACACATTAAGTTGAAAAAATAATGACAACAATCAAATACATGTGGAAAAGAAGCATCAAATATTCCGTGAACTTTACCTTATTACAGACGCCTAATTTTATTAAAATAGTCCATGCTAAAATGAATGATTGAAGAGGACACCCATTTTCACTGTAATGCCAGTTTTTGTTTGAGAGGCACCCACTTTATTGGTAGAAACCCATTTTTTTCTCCATCCAGTGGCTCTGTTTCTAGAAAATGTCTATTTTAAGTTGTAGAGCTTAGTTATAAGGTGAGAAATATGGGAACCCTTTTCACATAAAATGGTAGGTAACCCACTCTGAGGCTTTTGTCTCCATATATATGTATGTATGTATGTATGTATGTGTGTGTGTGTGTGTGTGTGTGTGTGTGTGTGCGTGCGTGCGTGCGTGCGTGCGTGTGTGTGTAGTTCAAGGGTGGTGCCCAAACAGATTGGCGCCTGAGGCGCCAAGCTATTCTGCCACTACCCTTGAACTATCACAGTCAATGTATTAATGTCAAGCAGCAGTGTATCAGGATGAAAAGGGTTATGTACTCACCTCGTGTGCCAAAAATCTCAATATGGAGATGAGCCAGGCCGCAGATGGCGGAGTGAGCGAGGCGTAGTGTCTCTCCAATGTCCAGCACCCGATTCTGCAGGTAGTCATGCAGCGATCCATTCTCGTGGTAATCAGTGATCAGGAACAGCTGTGTCCACGAACCTGTGCCTTTGATGTCTGCCGCGATAAATCCTGCGCACAAATGTGGTCAAATAAGAATCAGTAGATTTTACGACTACTCTAAACCACATAAATTAAATTTTAATGCATAAAGACAGATCGATAAATAAGGTCAAGGTGTGTGTTCTACCAGAAATTAAAGCTGATGGTGTTGTAACTAAACACTAAGTGATCCCAGGGGTTTAATTTTTAAAAATAGGTTGGGTTTTTTTGGTGTCAGTAGTGGTTTTTGTTGCTGGAATCATCATGACAAAAACCACTACCGACACCAAAAGGGTTAACACTAACCCAGGATGTTTTCATGGCGCAGCAACACTGTCTGGTACAGCTCAGTCTCGCGGAACCAACTGGCCTCCTCGGTGGTAAAGAAAATCTTGACAGCAACGTTCTCCCCTCGCCACTTGCCCTTCCACACCTCCCCGTAGCGACCCTTGCCAATACTCCGCACAAGCTGGATCTGCTTGGCAATTGTTCTCTGCACCTGATGACAAACAAGCCATCAGTTATGTAAACTAAACAAACAAAGCAAAGTAAATAAATTAACCCATTTTATCCTGATAGAATGCTGCTTGAAATTAATTTGACTTATATGATAGTTCAAGGGTGGTGCCAGAATAGCTCGGTGCCTGATCTGCCAAAATCTTTTCTGGCACCACTCTGGAACTAAAATGGAACTACATCTGTAATGTAGCCTTCATAGGACAATAAGCAAATAAAACATTTCAGACTCAGGATGTAATGGGTTAAGAGAAAAGTAAATGTATCAACTGGGATATATCTACATAAGCTCTGAAATATTTGTCTGGGCAGGTGAATGCTGACAGGATTGTTCACCTTATCAATTCCTACCCAGTTTTTCATACAGCCCCTTCCATCCGCAATTGACAGATTCACATGAGCTGCTGCAATCACAGTCGATAGTGAGAATCTATGCCTCTTACTAAACAAGATAAGCAACAACTTTTACAAACCCTCGCCTTAGCAATTGCAAAAGAGATTTTAGTTTTATCCATCTAGCCCCAAAAGGATTCATGGTGCAGAATTAATGTCCTCATGCTTATGGAGGAAAGGATCTACTATGATGCCATCATTATCTGCACACAAATGCAATGCTCACACAGTAACCATGGTGTATTGCAATAGAGCAGCAACTTACAAGAAGTGGAAGACCAGAGCCCGAACCAGAACTCTGTGACTGTTCTATCAGATCATGAAGTGTGTCACCAACTCCAATAAACGTCTCGTTCTCAGCTTCTGCCAACAAGTGCTGGCGATGCAACTCTCGCCTGCGATACCTACACAAAATCCTTTCCATTTCAATACAACAATGAATCTTACTGTTCACAGTCACACCGTCAAAAATTTCTTAACCCTTTGCATGCTGTCAGCATTTTTTGCCATGATGATTCCAACAGGAATCATAGTGACAAAAACCACTACTGAAATTGGTTGGTTGTACACTGCATAACGTCCTGACAGCAACAAGACTTTCACAGGACGTTCCTGCACTGCTTGTAAAAAAAAAAATAAACAGAATATTGAATGTATGTCGCCAGCTGGTCTAATATGCTAAATAAACCTAGTAAGACCATTTAGCAACACACATCCAATATCAAGAGCTACTGCAAGTGCAGACAGTAGGGACAGTTTAAAAAAGAAAATTGCAGGTGAATGGACCAAGGGTAGACAGAAACACATGCTCAAGAATAGAGGGGGAAAACCCACCAGTGGGGCTGACCAGGGTGACCCTGGGAACTAAAAGGTAGTTAACCCCACCCAAGTCCCCCAGGGAAGACCCGGGTGGGGGCGCTACTGAAATGAAAAGGGTTAAAATACATAAAACTTTGATCCCAGAGGTAAACTTTTTTTTTCATTAAACAGAGATAAACATTTGGCAGTGGCAGAGAAGACAAACACGAACAGGGTGTCGGATTTCTCGTCCACAAAGACATCGTGAACACTGTCATGAGTTGTCAGCCAGTCTCCAGTAGGCTTATCACCATGCGCTTGAGGGCAACCCCATTCAATATCACTATTGTACAAGTTTACGCCCCAACAACAGACTATGGCGATGAGAAAATAAAAGACTTCTATGACCAACTGCAAGAAGTCACGGACCAGACCCCCAAGAAAGACATTCTTGTGGTGCAGGGAGATTGGAATGCCAAAATAGGAGAGGATGCTGCTACGAACTGGAAAAGCACATGTGGACGCTACTGCAATGCAGAGACCAACGATAGAGACTTAACCTTTTGACGACGGGACGCACATATGTGTGCGCGAGGCAAAGCTCCGTTGCGGACGGGACGCACACATATGTGCGCTGGCCTTGTTTCCCATTGCCGACGAGGCGCACACATATGTGCGCTGGATACCAGTTTAACGGGCAATACCGGCAGTGTGGTCTAAGGGAAGCAACCTACTATAATATGTCAAGCACTCATTTCTGTACTGGTAGAGTTACTTTTCTTGTTTGTATGGGCTGAAACCAATGAATCAGAAGCTCTAAAACAAAACATCCCCACGTGCGAAAAAAAATGGCGGATTTTGGTGTAAAAACTTTTATGTGTGAAGAAACTTTTCTGTTGTGCCTTTCTTTCTGGATTATTTACTGGTGACACACTAGAATATGTCTCTGGAATGCCAGGTGAGTTGTAATTGTTTCTTCAAAAACATTACCGATGACATGACTTAGTCGAAGTGTCTACTATTTACTCAATTCTAGCCTAAGAACCCATTGTGTTACCACACAACCTGGGAGGCACTCGGGGAACCCCCCAGAGGGGCCGAGAGTTGTCTCCCGTACCTGCCCATCCGGTTCCGAGTCACGTGGTGACCAACCAGTCATGCTACTTAGGCTCACGCTGTTCGGACGTGTTGCTCTAGCCTCCGGACTTAGAAGTTTTTGACCGGTCCGATCTTCCGAACCCTCGCCTGCCTTTGCCTTTACCTACGCTTCGTCTTCTTACGCCTGTGGTCCCTCTTCGTTGGCTGCTGCCCTCTCTGTCTTCTGTGGTTGACGCTTCGCGGTGTTCTTCACCAGCTCTTCCCCTGGTCGTGCCATGGGTGTCATGGACGTTTCCTCCCCCGTTCCCGCTCTGGCAGAGAGGTAAGGTAGTTATTGGCCCTCGACCGGTTCCCGGGCGGGGCACCGGCTCGAGCAGCTTCGAAGACGTTCTTCATCTTCGTTGTAGCTGGCGCCCCGTGTTTGGCTTTAGCGTGTGTTGCTTGTGTGGCACTTCTTGCCTCGTGGGCTTGATTATTTGGAGAATCTTATGCGTCCTTCGCCTTCTTAGCTTGGCGGGGCCCCTCGTGCCCACGCCCTCTCCCCGTTGCTTGACTATGTATGGGGACCGGACGCTTGCTACATGCCTGTACCTAGCGTAACATGCTTGCCATTCTTATGTTTAATGCATCGTTGCTTGCCTTAGCTTTGCGGTGCCCCTCGCGCCCGCGCCCTGTCGCCTTTTTCCGCGTAGGTATGACGCTGTCAGACGCTAGCTTGTTGCTGTAGCCCTCGTGTGTACTTGCATTGTTGTGTAGGAATGCCTTAGCTTGACAGGGCCCCTCGTGCCCTCGCCCACTAACTTATGGGGATACCTTGGAAGGCCCTGGCGCTTCCTGACAGGCTTGTAACTTGTTGTTGTGCTTTGTTTGCGAAGGCCCGCCTTGCTTGGACGGGGTCCCCTAGACCCTTGCCCGCGTGCCTTCAGGTCTGTTGTATGTTGCAGTGGCAATGCGGAGGTTTCCAGTGGCTGTCGGATTCCCACAAGGTCTGTCTCTTCTGCGCTGGATGTGCCTCCGACCACGCTTGTGACGTCTGCTCCACCTGGCCTGAGCTGCAATGGTCGCAACTATGGAGCTTCTACAGACGCGAGTGCCCGGCACCTGTGAGTGCTTCGAGACCAGTCGAGATGCCATCCTCCGTGCCCTCTGCACCGGCCGCTCGAGACCGCGACGACCTTATGGAGAAGATGCCACACCGGACGCAACAGACTTGTGCGCGGAGTGGGTCTTTGATCGATGCGGCCGCTCCCAGGAGGGAGCGCGCCCAGACAAAGCCTTCTGACAGGCAGAGAACACGCCTCACTGAGTCCTGTTTGGAGAGACGCGCTTCGCGCCGTCCCACATCCTTTTCCGATCCCCGCTTGTCTCCACGAAAGCCCGCTGGCCCCTACGGGGAGTCACCTCATTGAGTCCGGCTCGGAGAGACACTCACGCACACGTCCTACGCCCCCGGGCGACTCGGAACCCTCCCGTCACGCAAGATCCGCCCATTGTTCTCGCTCCCCGGCTAGAGAGAGCAGGAAGGACCACTCTTCGCACAAGTATCCGGACCCGCCACGCTCTTCGGTGTCGTCTCGCTCGTCTCGTTCCTTCTCGCGACTGGACTCCCGTTCGTCCCACCCCTATTCCCCGCACTCCGCCCACCTTCCCCCTCCTCGGTTTCGGCGGCCCCGTTCGCCTTCATGCAGCCGCTCTCCGCGTACTGGATGCCCTGCTCGCGGAAGCAGATCCTCGCCTCGACGTCTCGCGCCTCGCTTGTCGCCTCGTCTCTCTGCCACCGCGACTGCTGTCCCCCGCCGTGTGGAGTGTCCTGCCCAGAGCCCCCGGCGCCCGCCTGCCCCCTGCCCGCGGGACGACGAGACCTTGAGTCTTCTCGCCGACGACTCAGCTTCCGCACTGCTTGGAGGTCTCAGCCGCTCACGTTCTCCTCACGCTTCGTCGTCGGACTCCTCGACTGCCCACAGAGTGACCTCTTCCTCGCGGACGGACACCCTTTTGGCCCTCGACGAGGTGGCTCGGCTCATCGCTGCCATGCTCCCAACGTAGGACTGCCCTTCCACGCCCCCGCTCAAGAGGAAGATTTCCGCCTTCGTGGACGCTGGGAAACAGGTCAAGAGGTTCAAGTCCCTTCCGCAGCCTCACGGCTTTCGCGACCTCCGTGACGCCTTTTCAGCACACCTCCTGTCCGGTGCCCGGGATTCGGAATTCTTCACGGATCATAGGTGGCCGCCTGGACTCGACATCGCCTTTAGACAGGATTGGTACTCCGGGCATTCCCAGGCGTTCCACTGCCCGCTGCCTCCCGTGGATCCTCCCGCCGTGGTGCAAGCTGGGGGGGCTTCTCTGCTGAAACGCTCCCTTCCTCGCGGTCTGGACAAGACAGCCTCGCTCGTTCGGAACACGCTAGCCTGCGCGGGATTCATGGAGTTGCTGACACAAGCGTTCGTCCGGCGCATTGAGGACTCCTGGCATCCCTCCTTGTCACCCCTCCTCGGAGACCTTCTCGCCCTGGCGGAAGCAGCCAACCGGGCGGCATACCACTCCTCGGTCAACGCTATGGCGGCTGCCTCGAACTGCGACCTGTTGCGTCAGGATGCCGTGTTACAGTCCTGCCGTGGGATGCCCCCCGATTTGAGGACTCAGCTGCGACGTGCCCCCCTGGGAGGCCCTCTGCTCTTCGGCGAGACCTGGCAGACCGTGAAGGACGCGAACTCGGACCATTGGCCTCGCAAGACAGTCCCTCTCCGCTTTCGGAGTGCCCGGAAGGCTCCGGGTCGTGCCCTGCGGACCTCTAGACCTGTCGCCGCAGCCGCCGCCTCCCCGCCCGCATCGCCGTCGCCCAGCCTTCGGACGCCCCGGCCCTGTTAGCGCCCCTGCCCCCGCTTGGCCCCGACCTGCCCGTCGCCCAGGGCATGGGCAGGCCGCCTGACTCTACCCTGCTTCCGCCTCTGCCGGCCGTTTCCGGGTCTCCAGTCAGCGGAAGGCTCGCTCTCTGCAGCAAGGAGTGGCGCTTGCTGTTGCCAGACGACCCCTGGATTCTGGACACCGTTACCGATGGCCTTTGGATCTCCTTCCGCTCCCCACCGCCTCTGCGCTCCGCTGTGGACGGAGATCCCGTCAGACCACCTCAAGGCCGACGCTCTGCGCGGAGAAGTCGCCACTCTCCTGCTAAAGGACGCCACAGAGGTAGTGCGCCACACGGACACCCCGGCGTTTTACAGTCAACTCTTCGTAGTCCCCAAACCAGGCGGCAAGTGGCGTCCAGTCATCGACCTCTCTGCATTGAACGTCTTATCTCTGCCCCGTCCTTCCGCATGGAAACTGCCCGGGCCCTCCGGGCTGCCGTGCAGCCCATGGACTACGTGGTCAGTCTGGACTTATCCGACGCTTACCTCCATGTTCCCATGCACCCGATGTCCAGGAGATACCTGCGCTTCGCCTGCGACGGGGTGGTTTACCAGTTCGCGCTCTTCCATTCGGTCTCAACCTCAGCCCTTGGGTCTTCACCTGCATCATGGACGCTGTGGTGGCCAAGGCGCGACAGTCGTCGTCCAGCCCGACGTCCAACTACCTCGACGATCTTCTCCTGAGGAATCAAGTGGAGGCCTCCCTAGTAGCCAACAGGGATGCGATGATGCGGCTGTTATCTCGGTTGGGATTCCTAGTCAACACAGGCAAGTCGGATCTCACTCCCTCGCGTCGATTCGTTCATCTCGGCAACGGGCATGGAGTTCGCTACCGACCTCAACAGGGTGCGTCTGCCGGAGCCACGAATCCTGCAGTTGACCGCTCTAGCCGGCCAGATAGCCCACCAGGATGCAGCGCCCGCCAGAGTCTGGCTTCAGCTCGTTGGGTTGATCAACGCCGCGGCGGAACTACTCCCCCTCAGTCGTCTCTACGCCCGGCTGCTACAGCTGCACCTCCTGCTTCTCTGGCGTCCCTCCTCAGGCGACCTGACCGCCATGGTACCCGTGTCCCTGCTCGTACGCCCCCATCTCCGGCGTTGGACCGACAGGACGTGGCTGGCGTCGGGAGTCCCCCTGTCCTCTCCGCCTCCTCATCTCTCCCTGTGTGTCGACGCGAGTCGTGCTGGATGGGGAGCCCACCTGCTTCCACAGTTTCTCACGTCGTCCGGCCTCTGGCCCCCGGAGTTCGCGGACAAGCACATCAACTGGTTGGAGCTGCAAGCGGTGTGGCAAGCCCTCGTCGTATGGGAGGAACAACTCACGCGCCAGCAACTGCTCGTCCTCTGAGACAACGCGACGGTCGTGGCCTACATCCAGAAACAGGGCGGGACGCGCTCACCCGACCTGTGCATGCTCCTCTACCGTCTGATGCGCTGGTGCGAGGACCGCAAACTTTCCCTCAGTGCGCGACACATCCCCGGCCGACTGAATGTTTTGGCGGACTCGCTCTCCCGACGCGGCCAGTTATTACATACAGAATGGACCTTACGCCAGAATATCTTCCGGATGATCTGCGCCCACTGGGAGACCCTGATGGTCGATCTATTCGCCACGAGGTGGAATCATCAACTTCCCCTATTCGTCCCCCCGATCCCGGATCCTCTGGCCTGGGCAATCGACGCCCTTTCCATTCCATGGGACGGACTCATCGCTTACCCCTACCCCCCGACAGTCCTCGTTCCCAAAGACCTCCTCAAGCTGAGGGGATGCAACGCGGTCATCCTTCTGGTCGCCCCGTTCTCTTGGACCCGGTCCTAGACCACCGACCTTCTCAGCCTCACCACGCACCCCCCACTGCTACTCCCCACGCCCCGCACTATGCTCAAGCAACCGCGACAGTCGCTGTCCCACCCGTGCCCGGAGCGCCTACTCCTACACGCCTGGAGGTTGTGCGGCAAGCCCTCGCCACTAGAGGCTTCTCGAGTGCAGCAGTGGAAGCTATCGCTACAGCCCGTAAGTCCTCGACCCGTCGCGTCTACGAGGGAAAACGGCGAGTACTGTGCTCCTGGTGCGACGACCGGCATCTCTCCCCCACCGATCTGTCTAACCCCCAGCTCGCTGACTTCTTCCTCTGGCTCTTCGGAGACCAAGGATTGGCCCCGATCACCATCAGGGGCTACTTGTCCATGATTGCCGACACCTACTGACACCTCGGCCGCGCAGACCCCGGCGCCTGTAAAGACCTGGCTGACCTTATGACGTATGACTCTCACTCACTTCGGCCTACAGCGTCCAGTACCCCGTTCGCTCATTCCTCGCTGGGACCTACCCTGGGTGCTGACTTGGCTGAATTCGGCCCGATTCGAACCACTGCCGCTGGCCCGCCTTGCAGATGAGACTCGTAAGACATGCTTTCTACTGGCGCTTGCCACCGCGGCCCGAGTTAGCGAGCTACACGCGCTCTCAGCGCGCCCTGCCTGCCTGCAGTTTAGAGCGGATCGTTCCGTACAGTTGGTGACGGACCCATGCCTTCATTGCCAAGACCAGGTCTCCTTTGACTGCGCCACAGGTGATCACCTAACGGCCGCTGCGTGGGACAAACTTCCCCCAGGAGACCAGGCACCAAGATCCTGTGCGAGCCCTACGCGTATACCTGCAACCGAACCAAAGCCGTCCGGAGAGGACGCTCACGCCTCTTTCTGCCGTTAAAACTTGGCAGAGCTGACATCACAGCCCAGACGATATCTTCCTGGCTACGCTGGGTCATACGCTCAGCCTACATGGATCTCTCCCCACAGGGAGCGAAGAGGCTAAAGATACGTGCACACGAAGTACGCGCCATGGCCAAGAGCGTCGCGTTCAACCGGAACTGCACTGTCAAAGACATCGTGGCTGCTGCGGGCTGGCAGGCAGAATCAACCTACGCCCGCTTCTACCTCCAGGATCTGGTAGGCCAACGAGACAACCTCGCTCTGGTGGGGGACATCACTGCGGCGCAACACTCCCTCCCAGCGCCGGACCGTAGGTACGCACCTAACTAGGGAGTGGGGGAGTGGCGGCAGTGAGGAGGGGCCCTATTGGCCCTATGGGGGGGGGATTGGGTGCGGCACCCTCCTCCTGTTCGCTATTCTTCCACAAAGTCATGTCATCGGTAATGTTTTTGAAGAAACAAATTCATTTTTCTCTAAAAGGTATTTTTTCGAAAAATACTTACCGATGACATGACTCGGATGACCCTCCCACCTGCCCCGCTTGCCGCTGGTGAGCTAAGTATCCTGACTGGTTGGTCACCACGTGACTCGGAACCGGATGGGCAGGAATGGGAGACAACTCTCGGCCCCTCTGGGGGGTTCCCCGAGTGCCTCCCGGGTTGTGTGGTAACACAATGGGTTCTTAGGCTAGAATTGAGTAAGTTGTAGACACTTCCACAAAGTCATGTCATCGGTAATTATTTTTCGAAAAAATACCTTTTAGAGAAAAAT
Organism: Semisulcospira habei; assembly: GCA_036245525.1. Lineage (NCBI taxonomy): Eukaryota > Metazoa > Mollusca > Gastropoda > Semisulcospiridae > Semisulcospira > Semisulcospira habei. The sequence goes on along the minus strand of BTPG01000008.1, from coordinate 25,405,397 downwards.
GAATTTTTCACACTGTCGATAACTAATACACTAACAGCATGTTTTCAGAACCCAGTGCAAATCTGTTTTTGATTTTTGGCTTCTTACCCTATCTTCTTTATACACCTGTAGAATCTTAACAATACAAAATATTTTCTTCCGCATTGTGTCTATGAGTTCACCTTGAATTGCTTTTTCCACTGATACCAAATATGTTGGGGTATGATAAGATTTTTACAACGGACAAGGCCAATGAAAATGTGTCAAAATTACTTTGGTAGCAGGGAAGTGAGCCAAAGTAAGGCATACGCTCAGGGGGAAAAACCTAGCTGGCAGACTACAGTGGCAAAATGTTAAGGCTCCTGGAATTTGCCAGCTCAAATGACTAAAGCTGATGAACACGTTTGGCCCACACAAAGTATCCAGAAGGTGGACATGGCACAGCCCGAACGGAGAGCACCATAACCAAATTGATTACATCATGGTGAAGAGACGCTTCCAAACCAGTGTGAACATTGCCAAGACAAGAAGTTTTCCAGGAGCAGACATTGGAAGCGACCATGACTTAGTGATGATGACCTTCCGACTCCGCCTAAAGAAGGTCAACAAGCAGGGTCCCACTAGAATCAAGTTTGACCTCGAGAAACTGAAAGACCCAGAGGTAGCGGAAGCCGTCCAGGCAAAGATAGGAAGAAAATTCGCGCCACTGCTACTTCTAGGTGCAGAAGACACGGATGTGGACACACTAATCGACACATTTAACACTGCTGTAACCCAAACAGCCAGTGAGATCCTTGGCAAACACCAACAAGCAAAGAAACCTTGGGTTACAGCTGACATCTTTGTTCTATTTGACAAAAGTCGGGAATTAAAGAAAAAGAAATCATAGGTAGAAGGAGCTAAACAATACATGGAAATTAACCAGGATATCAAGAAAAGCATGAAAAAGGCAAAGAATAAGTGGATTGAAGATTAGTGTAAACACGTAGAAGAAAATCTGAACAAAAATAATAGCAAAAAAGCATACCAGCTGATGAAAGAAGGACGCTCCTCGATCATTCAAGACAGTGAAGGGAACTGTCTTACGGAAGACCAAGACATACTGAAGAGATGGACAGAGTCCTGCTCAGATTTGTACAAACATCGAGCTACAGGGGACCTGGGCATACTTGTCAACCCACCCGTGACCAACAATGGCAACTATCCCATCCTCTGAGAAGAAGCAGAGGCTGCAGTGAAGTCGCTGAAGAAAGGGAAGTCAGCAGGAGCAGACAACATCCCTGCAAAACTAGTCCAAGAAGGAGGAGAAGACATGATAAGCGCCTTACTAACAATCTGCAATAAGATCTGGCAGTCAGGGGATTGGCCCGCACCATGGACCCAATCACTTATAACAACTCTCCCCCAAAAAGGCAACTTACATCAATGCCAGAATTATCGCTCGATCAGTCTTATATGCCACCCAAGCAAAGTCATGTTAAAGGTCCTACTGAACAGGCTGAAGCCACAGGCAGAGGAAATCGTAGCTGAGGAACAGGCAGGCTTCAGACCAGGGCGCAGCACAACTGAGCAGATCTTCAACCTGAGAGTTCTATGTGAGAGGTACCTCCAGCACCAGCAAGACCTCTATCATGTCTTTGTGGATTTTAAGAAAGCGTTTGACAGGGTGTGGCATGCAGCCCTTTGGTCCACCATGAAGCTATACAACATCAATGCCAACCTGATCAAAGTCTTAGCAAACCGTTACAACAAGGCCACTAGCGCAGTCTGCTTCAACGGCAAAATAGGAAACTGGTTTAGGACTACAGTCGGAGTCAGACAAGGCTGCTTGCTCTCACCTACTCTTTTCAACATCTTCCTGGAAAGAATCATGACAGACGCTCTGAAAGATCATGAAGGAATTGTCAGTATTGCAGGTAGAACAATCACGAACTTGCGCTTTGCAGACGACATTGATGGCCTTGCAGGAACAGAAAAGCAGCTATCTCAGCTGGTGGAAAAGCTGGACAGTACAGCCATTGCGTATGGGATGGAAATCAGTGCAGAGAAGACCAAACTGATGACAAATAACACCAGTGGCATTGACACTGACGTCGTGATTGGAAGCCAAAAACTAGAAACAGTAAATAAATTCAAATACTTAGGAGCCATTGTGACAGATGAGGGATCAAAACCAGAAATACTGTCCAGGAATGCGTAGACAACAGCACTGACAAGATTGAAGACCATATACTTACTTACTTACACCTGTCACCCCTACCCGGGTATAGGCCGTCGACGAGAGACCTCCAGCGACTCCTGTCCTGTGCTTCTCCTTCGATTTTACTCCAGGTGGTTCCCAGTCTCTTGATGTCTGCTTAGAGGTCTCGACGCCAGGAGTTTCTCGGCCTACCTCTTTTCCTCTTTCCCTGGGGGTTCCATGACAATGCCTGCCTAGTGATACTGGAAGCTGGCTTTCTCAGACTGTGACCAATCCATCCCCATCTTCTTTGCCCAATTTCATTCTCTGCTGTTATCTGTTCTGTTCTCTCCCAGAGTCTGATGTTGCTGATCTTCTCTGGCCAGTGGATTTTAAAAATTCTTCTAAGGCAACTGTTTATGAAGACTGTTAACTGTGGTTTTTGTCAATCTCCAAGTCTCTGCTCCATATAGGAGAACTGCTCTTACGTTGGAGTTGAAAATCCGGACTTTGGTGTGCTGTGACAGCTCTCTGGAACTCCACACTTTTTTCAACTGGAGAAAGGCTGCTCTGGCTTTACCGATTCGTGCTCTGACATCTGCATCAGTGCCACCTTTTTTGTCTATGATGCTCCCGAGATAGGTGAAGGACTCCACCTCCTCCAATGGGGAGCCAGCAAGAAAGACTGGTTCTTCCCTGGTTGCGTTCAGCCTCATTGTCTTTGTTTTCTGTTTGTGGATGGTGATGCCCACTTGGGACGAGATGTCAGCAAGCCTCGTGGTCTTGTCCTGCATTTGTTGATGAGTGTGGGACAGTAATGCCAAGTCGTCTGCAAAATCGAGGTCGTCAAGCTGTGTCCACAGTGTCCACTGTATTCCACTTCGTCTGTGCTCTGTGGTACTCTTCATGACCCAGTAGGAAGAGGAACAGAGACAGCAGACACCCCTACCTGACACCGGTTCTGACCTGGAGCTCCCTGGTGAACTGCCCTTCGTGGATCACGCGACATGTCATGCCATCGTAGCTGCTCTTGATCAGGCGGACGAGCTTTGTGGGTACACCGTAGTGTCGTAGGAGTTTCCACAGAGTCTCTCGGTCCACGCTGTCAAATGCTTTCTCGTAATCCACAAAGTTGACGTACAGCGGGGAGCTCCACTCCAGAGACTGTTCCACGATGATGCGAAGAGTGGCGATCTGGTCTGTACATGATCGGTTCTTCCTGAATCCTGCTTGCTGGTCTCGCAGCTGGGGGTCAACGGAGCTCTTCATTCTCTCCAGGATGATCCTGTTGAAGACCTTTCCTGGTACTGACAGCAAGGTGATTCCGCTGTAGTTGGAACACTTGCTGAGGTCGCCTTTCTTGGGAAGCTTGATTAGGTACCCCTCCTTCCAGTCAGCCGGCATCACCTCCTCTTCCCAGATCTTTCCAAACAGTGGGTACAGCATCTCTACTGTTGTCTCTAGGTCTGCTTTCAGAGACTCCGCTGGGATGCCATCTGGCCCTGCTGCTTTGCCGTTCTTCAAAAATGCCACTGCTTTTCTGATCTCTTCCCGGCTGGGTCTGTCACAGCTGATGGGTAGGTCGTTCTCTGCTGGCTGGATGTCTGGAGGGTCGGGTGGGCTGGGTCTGTTCAGTAACTCATCAAAATATTTGGCCCATCTGTCGAGCTGGTCTGCTCTGTCTGCAATAGGCTTGCCTTCTTTGTCTTTTACTGGTCTTTCTGTATGGCCATACTTGCCCGACAATCTTCTGGTAATGTCGTAGAGCTGTTTCATGTTGCTGCTGCCTGCTGCCTTTTCTGCCAGGCTGTCTGTGTAGGCCCTCTTGTCTGCCCTGATACTCCTCTTCACCTCGCGGTTGGCTTCCGAGTATTCCTCCTGTGCCCTTGCTTTGGGTGCTCTTGTGCGACTTTTGTTGACAACTGCTTTCTTCTGCTTCCTCACTTCTATCTTCTTCAAGGTCTGTGTCGACAGCTAGTCCTTGTGATGGTGTTTCCTGAACACTACAGTGTCTTTGCAGGTCGAGTTCTGCGCCTCTCTAACTGCCTTACACTGCTGCTCTGTGGTGACCGCCTCCTCTTCATTTACTCCTGTAACGCTTGAAACCGGTTGGACAGCACCAGTTTGAACTCTTCTCTCACTCCAGTCTATCTCAGGAGGCCTACATTCTAGCGCTGTCTTCTTGTTGTCTCTGTGCGGCTTTTCTTTAACTTGAGCTTCATTCTTAAGGTAAGCAGATGGTGGTCTGAGGCGACATCTGCTCCCCTCCTCACTCAAACATCTTGAAGGGATCTTCTAAATTTCTTGCTAATGCAGATAATATGGTCTATTTGGTTCTCTGTAGTATGGTCAGGTGAGACCCAAGTTGCTTTGTGTATTCTTCTGTGTGGGAAGATGCTGTCTCCAATGACAAGTCTATTCAGAGCACAAAAGTCTACAAACCTCTCCCCGTTCTCACTCATCTCCCCTAGTCCCTGTCTCCCCATCACCTCTTCGTATCCGGTGTTGTTCTCCCCTATTTTGGCATTAAAATCGCCCATGACAATGGTGATGTCTCGCTCCGCACATTTGTCCACAGCACTCTGGAGTCGGTCGTAGAACTCTTGTTTCTCTTCCTCGTCACTGTCATTGGTGGGCGCATAACACTGGATGACGTTCAGCTTGAGCTTTTTCTTGGTTCTAAAGCAAAGGCTGCTGTGATAATTCTTGGCCCAAGAGGTTCCCAGCCCATCAGTGCTCTCTGTGCCATTGGTGACACCATGAATGCTACTCCTTCTGTATGGGGGGCATTCTCCTCTTCATGACCTGAATACAGAATCATCTCCCCACTTAACAGCCTTTTCTGGCCAGACTGCGTCCATCTGGCTTCACTGATACCTAGCAGGGAAAGGTTGTACTTTTGCATTTCCGCTGCTATCTGGGCAGCCTTGCCGCTCTGGTACATGGTCTTGACGTTCCATGTGCCCATGGTTGTGTCCCTGGATAGAGAGAGGTGGCTCGGTCCTGTGGCTTCCGAAGACTTCCGGCTTTCACCACATGACGTCATAAATCTTCTGGTAGAAGAACCTTCCTCCTCCAGGAAAGGAATTACCATTTGTCTTTTTGTCAGCGTTTTTGTAGCTATTTCCTTTTTTGCAGGGTGGGGAAGCTACCCCCACGCCCAACCCCCTTACTAGGAGGACCAGGGGTTTTCTGTCAGGGTCACCTTCCCTTAGACCATGTTGGTTCATGGCACCTTATTTCATTCAGTGCACCCCTCTCGCGAAGGACCCCCTATCCACCACCCAGGGGACGCGCCTCAACGCCATATATTCCCAGCGCGAGGTGAAGACCATATGGAAACACAGAAACATCACGCTCTGCTCCAAGATCAGACTCATGCGCTCCTTAGTCATCTCAGTGTTCTTGTATGCCTGCGAGTCATGGACCCTCACAGCAGACCTTGAAAGGAGGATACAAGCCACTGAAATGAAATGTTTTCGAAGGCTGCTTGGCATTCCATACAGAGATCACATCACGAACGAGGAAGTGGGAAGCAGAATCAGGCAAGCCATCCGGCCCTATGAAAACCTATTAGCCTTTGTGAAAAAACGCAAACTTAAGTGGTATGGGCATGTCACTTGTTCAGCAGTCCTGCAAGGCACTATGCAAGAAGGATGAAGGAGAGGAAGACAGAGGAAAAGATGGGAGGACAATATCTCAGAGTGGACAGGACTGAGGCTGGGTGATACGCTAAGAATGGCAGAGAACAGAGAGGAATGGAGGGAGCTGGTTGCCAAGTCATCAGTGGTGCCCCAACGGTCGACAAGACTACGGTATATAGATAGATAGATAGATAGAAACATTGGGAGTTGCACAATGAGAACTACATTAAAATCAAATCAGCTACAATACTAATATTAATATTTCAAAGACACAGCCAGAACAGCCTCCAGGTGCCGAGCTAGCCTGGCTCCACTCTTTAACTATCATACTCATTGTTGATCCATCCTAATGAAGTGTTTCTTCCCTAATCACCGATGTGCAGTTGTGTTTCATGGCTACTGCAGCGTCTCATGTAATACATCAAAGCTGGAAGTCAAAGCGCGTGCTTTTTCACACACTTGCCAACCTCCTGTGACCCTTGACCTTTCCGAGGGGTCATCCAAATTAGTATGCATAGAAAGGCCTTATCATCAGGTATCTATAGATACCAAGTTTGGGTTTGAAGTTTTAAACAGTATTTGAGGAAAAATAGCTTTTGTCAAAATAATTTCAAAATACAGCCATTTTGGACCCCTTTCTGAACCCCCCCCCCCCCCCCTTACCCTTGACCTTTGCGATGGGACCATTAAATTAGTCTTATAAATCTGTCTGAAAAGTTGGCCAAAACTTTTATAAAAACTACAATTCTATCAAAAACTGGCATTTTTCACACATTTGCGACCTGCAACCCTGGAAGTTCTGAGGGGTCATCCAAATTAGTATGCATAGAAAGTTCTTACCATCAGGAATCTCTGTACCAAGTTTGGGTTTGAAGTTGAATATGATTATAGCATTTGTGGAGATACAATTTGTGTCAAAATATGTTTTTTTTTTTTTTGAACCCTTTCTGGATACCCTGTGACCTTTACCTTTGAGAGGTCACTGAAATTGGTATGTTTAGAAAGATTTTAACACAGAGTACCCTTGGGCCAAAGTTCGAAGTCTGCGGCTTGAATAGCCTCTGAGAAAATTCCAACGTTAAAGTTTACCATAGACGCCAGACAGATGGCCCTTTACATGGACTCACTCTTGCTCTCACACATGAGCTGAAAAACAATGTCAATCTGATGTGAGCAGTAACAAATCAGTAAGAAACACAAAAAGATTACAGTTTAACATTGTGTAATTCAAAACTAGAATAATAAAAAGTTCCAATTCTAGTTTCAACTTACACAAATCTGGACTTTCCAATTTGTCATTTATTTTACATTATTGGTCTTTAAAGTTGTGCTGACTGCACAAGACATCTAGAAATTACACAATTTTCTATTTTGTACCTATGAAAAAAACTCACCTCAGGAAGACAAATGTGATGAAGACGATGAGAATGATTAGACACAGTGTCACGGACACTAGCAGGGCTATTGGTGTTATGTTGTCATTCTTTCTCCTTGCTTGTTCTTGCTCTGAAATTGAAACTAAATTAAACACACAAACCGTGCATTAAAATTAACTATTAAACAAAGCTTTAGCAGCTTTATCCATTGTTCATTTATAGTTGCCTTAGAAGTCCTGCACTGAATTGTGCCATGACAAATGAGAAGGATTTTATTTGATTCAGTGCCTATCTCACAAATCATGGTGGTGTTTTAACACCTTCAAGTTCCATGTTTGGGATTGGGAACATCACCCTATCGCAAAACTGCACAAATTACACAGACTCATGAGGCTCATTCAACCCCCTGACTGCTGTCGAAAATGAATACCATCTAATGCAAGATGAATAGATCCTGATGAACCCTCACAGTTGCGGGGGCTCATGCGGAACTATGCCTGTTGGCTACATCACTTTAAATCCATGTTGCTGGGTTGGATAGGGCTCTCTGCTGTTGAATTAACCCATTACAAACGATTTTTAAATTTGCTTATTGTCCTACATTCAGATTAGGAAACCGATCAACCATTTTAATTCAAGGTTGGTGCCAAAATAGCTGAACGCCTCAGGCACGAAGCTATTCTGGCTCCACTCGAACTACTGTAGTCAACTTTATTTCAAGCAATGGGTGCATCAGGATGGAAAAGGTTAACTCATTCAGCCCGATGCACGTCTTTCCCAAATTTTGCAGGCGTCGTCTAACGTCTATGCACCAGTTGCTTGCAGGAGACGGATCGACCATGATAATTCAAGGGTAGTGCCAGATTAGCTTGGCGCAGACAGACGCCAAGCTTAATCTGGCACTACCCTTGAATTATCATGGTCGACCCATCTCCTGCTGTAGTGCGTCAGGGCTGAATGGGTTAACAAAGATTTACATCAACAGGTAGTGAAGCGGTCAACTAGTGGCTCTTGTTGGCCCCCTCGTATTTCTTGGATGCATTCAGCGTAAAATTTACCAAGATTTAAAATCAAGGTCCACTGGCAGTAAAATGGTTTTATGACAAAAATGGCAAAGCCGTCAGGGCTCACCTGCATGACTGTTCACAGATGCAGTTCTCAGATTTATGACCTTGATCAAAGGTCACTCGAACGAACAAGTGCTGAATATAAATTACAGAGGTTGGTCATAGTAGTAGTCCTACTTTCTGTCAAAATGTAAATCTTTCACATTAAGTTGATTAACTGACATCTTGACCTTTCAGCTTTGCTAGTGGTCAATCAAATTCAGACACACAGAGATTGCACAGTCAACTACATGTTGCCTTGTGCCAAGTTTAATTGAATTTTTTTCTTTCACAAGTGCTGGAAAAACCACATCTATTTTTTTTTTTAAACAGATGTTTTTATATTTTACTCCCACTTGTCAAATTATTAACCCATTACATCCTGAGTTTTTTTAATTTGTGCTTATTGTCCTTGAAATATAAATTTAAAAAATAAATCAGCGCATTAAATAGGTGCTTTATCCCAATTGAATATCAGCTCAAAGCGCCGCCGCAAACTGAACCTAACAAGCACGCTCACGCGCATTCACTCACACACTGTACATAAACACAGAACATTCACTTGGTGCTAAGGGCAAGCTCAAGCGAGCTACTGAATTTGATTAAGTGGGCTGAAATTGGTACCAAAGTCATGGGGGAGGAAGAGCTTGAGTACCCGGAGATAGACCCCCCCGACGGTCTGCCCGAATTAACGGTGACACTTATTAGACAGAAAAGTCTGATGTCGGAACCGGGTATCGAACCTTGCACCTCTAGCATTGGTGGGAGACGCTTTTATCATATTCATAGTCAAATATATCTCAAGCAATAGTCTATCAGGATAAAATGGGTTAAAGTTGCACTCAATACTTACAAGCTTGACCAAACATCAAGGAATTGGGAACAGATGTTCACTTGCCACGCTGATGTGATGCACATGCTCAGATTTTGGAAGAATAGATACACGGTTGATAATGTATGCGCAAATATGATCATACCTGCTAAAATTGTATGCGAGTGGCTTACTTTCACTTCTCTTTCTGTGTAGTTGCATCAGCGAACGAAACACAGGATGCAACTTATTCATTTTGTGAACAGAGTAAGCTCTCTATGCATTAGCAAACCCTGGTTGGGTGTCTAAGAACAGGGATGTATTTTCACTTACAGCATGTAAACTAAGTTTGCTGGGACAATGGGTTGCTAGTTTTCTAACTAAGTCACATAGGATATATTGGTCACTGGTCAAATAATATCTGAGAAAACATTACTTTTCTTAACCCTTTGCGTGTCTGTAGTGGTTTCAGTAGCAATGATTCCTACAGGAATCATTGCGACCAAAACCGCTACTGACACGTAATGGCTTAAAACATGTAATTTTTCATCTATTTCTTGACCCTTTGTTGTCTTGACCTTTGACAAATCAAATCCATAATAGGTATTACCTGTAAAACGTATCCCTTTGCCAAGATATTTGTTTCATGGCTTGAAAAATCTAAGAAAATACCAACGTTACAGTTTATCACAGACAGATGGCGACAGACAGGTGACCCATCACATGCTCAATTTTGCTGTTATGTGAGCCACAAATGGTACATTAATTAACTTTTGGTGCTGTTCTTGCATTTTGCGGCATGCCTGGCAGAGCACCATTCTCGCATTTTGGCGAGGATGACCCAGAAGCTCTCTGCACTTGCAAGCAACTATTCTGTGTGGAGCCCCAAACCTTTGAAATAAAGCACCCCATGATCAGGGGATTCCCTTTTTTCACTCAGCCATATTCGGTGTACGTTTGAGAATTTGGAACCAGAATTTTGCAATTGTTTGGACATTTTTGACTTTGGTGATTGTCCAATATGGCGGAAATACCAGACCTGAGTACCAGGCGCACCATTATCATCAACAAAGACGAAGTTTTGAGGATATTAAACCTACTAAATCTGGAAACGATACTGACTAGAACAAAGAGCATCCATGTGCAGCTAAAGTTGATGCAGGTGTTGCCATTTAAAACTGAAGCAAAGACAGTGACACACTGGACCCTACACAGGTGTGTGATTTTTTTGTTACTGCCCAACACCAACACACAACACTATTTTCAAAATTTCTGTGCTTCACTAAAACAAAATTTGGACTGATTCTAAAAATTCATTAAATTCTTTATCATCCCCTAACTATTTAAAGTAATATAGTACAGCAGTTCAGGAGATCCAATCATGTAAGACGAGAGGTGTTTAGTAGCTGAAGTAAGCCAGAAAATGACGGCGCTGGGAAAGGCTGCTCTGCAGAATAGCTGGCGCTAGTGTTAATCAACTGACCTGCTGGTGTGACAGTGGTACTCCTCTCTATCATGACAGGCCGCAGGTACCTGTTACACTCATCACTGTCACTGCAGCACTCAATGGCTTTTGGGGTGCGGTGAGGGACAATGTTGCCTTTGCACTAAAAACAGAGGAAACAATTTAACCATAACATTAACCCCCTTTGGATAAAATTGTAAGTTGTTTGCTGAAGAGTGCATACAACTACAAGTTAAAGCAATATACCAACCATTAATTTTCAGTTCAACAAGGTTGGTGTCAGAATAGCTTGGTGGCTAAAACATCAGCTATTCTAGCACCACTCATTAGTATTGATCAGTCATGGTTAGTCCATCATTTATGTTATGGATGGGCTAAAACAAAAAAAAACAACGTTACAACCAACTTCTAAGAAAACTCTTGTTGCTGTCAGGACGTTAAGCAATGTACAACCAACTTAAAAACAAGAGCTGTGACTCATGCATGCACAATTCACATTTAAAATTAGCTACACGATTGCTATCTAATTTCAAATCTAAAATAGTGCACATGACTTAAGCATTTAACAAACCATTTAAATAACATAATATCATCAGCTTACCTGCATGAGAGAACTCTCCTCTGGTGGCAGACAGCCATAAGTATGTATCTCAAATTCCTCGTCACCGTAAACACTGAGTGTGATGGCTGCATAACACTTACTCTCTGGTTCTGCCACACAAGTTTGATTCTTCTCATGGTCTGGGCATGGGTTACAGTAGCACTTAAGTCCATCACCTGCACAGACAATGTTGCAAAATCAACAAAACCCAAACTGCAGATCTTGAATTTAGAATCTGTAGATGGAGACAATTTTGGTGAGTGTCAAACTGAATTTGTGCTTAGAAAATAAAAATGGTCAGTGATCTTCCTAAATCATTGAGACTCAGTGAGTCCAGTGCCAGTTTTAAACAGTCTTAAAACCCATCTTTTCCCATCTTGATTATCAGTGTTCATGTATTTAGTTATTTTCTGTTCTTTTGTGTACTTGTACATGTGGTTTTGGTTTTGTCACCTTTTGTGTAATATTTTTCTTGTTTGTACGTACGGCGCCTAGAACAACTTACCATGTATAGGCGCTTTATCAATCCTCATTAAGTATTATTAAGTTTGTTACGTGGTTGAGTCATCGTAGTATGATATCACACCAGACGCACGCACGTAAGGTTCTTTTAAAGAAACTTCATTCAGCTGCAACCCGTCACACGTGGCTTAAGATATAGACTACACTGGAGTAACAGTTCCAACAATATTTTATTTCAGCGATGCGATCTCCACACAATGCATTCCCAAATGCACCAACACTGATAGTGATACAATTACAATGTCTCCTCTGCAAAATGTCAAAACTGGCGACACAATGCGTTTCTCATACAACGAACACCACCGTTACGCTGCGTCTCTCACAATGTACACCCTATACGGGCCATGTACCTACGATAAACTGTGTGTCCCGTGCTTCCCAGCACAATCTTTTATAGTATAAAACCAGTCCAGAATAATCCAAGGAATTCACACAACACAACCAATCAGAACGGAACACGTAACCGAAACTCAGAAATATTAAATAAAAAGAACTTTCTACTTCTAGAATAAACTACAATAGTCTACGAAAATTTTGACTGCTAATTTCAGCCCCAAATCCCAGTGTGTAATGATGTCACACAAGAGTATGGCAAACAGTTCACGACCTTTCATAATACAAACTGACTGGCTGCTAACTTCACGCGTACAGAAACCAACCAGGACTAAGAGTATTAGAGCGGCTATAATACTGTGTTGCAAAATGTTGCGGACTCTTTGATTCACACATGCGAGGTCACTAGACAGCGCAATTTTGCTCAAACGTTCTGGTCTATTCTCAGCGATTATACGCATCACAAAAATCGACCGCTATTCTCCTTGCGACTTTGCTAGAAACTTCCCGACTGATCTTAGTCTTAGCGTATCATAACAAAGCCAATTCCGCTCTACGCGTGAACGAAAGAGAATCTTACCGAAAAGTTATGTGATTCGTAATCGTGATAGCTCAAATAAATATTATATTGGATCGTTTCCTACGATCATGCACGCTCTCACGAAACAACACAACCAGAATCGCAACAAAGCTGTGTGCATCAGCAGATCAGTGTAAGAATGTGTGTTTGTGTGTGTGGTGCGAGGGAGGAGGTATCCTAAAACTAATACACAAGACTGTTTCCCACTTTTTCCCCCGTCCCATATAAAATCATCTACAACACGTAAACGCTCTGAAACCGTGCAAGAGTAACTTCGGTAAAATATTTGGTAAAATCAGTGGGACGGTGATTTCTAACAGAAATTAACCACTTAAACAAAAGCTGGTATGCTAACAAATACAAATTATGACATATAATCAACACAGCAGCTCCATTACAATACCATGGTAAACTGAATGTGCTGCTATAATTTTAAGACGCTTTGGAGTTCTATTACAAACTAAACGGTGTAAAACTTTTTAAAAAATATCAGACAAGACTTTTAGCACACAACCATGACATTTGTTATTTATAGTTGGATCTCATTTTAGCCTAGGTTTGGTCATTTTCAACCTTGATCGTCAAGAATATGCATCCTCTGATTAAATCTGTGCCAAGAAGTTTGGAATTTTCACACAAAACGTTCTGTTTACTTTAGGGGTACACTTTTCACACCTTGCATTGTTTCGTGAGGGACCAACTAGCCACAAGTTTTCATGCGCCGATTTAGTCAGTTTTGCACTGATCAACGTCAAAATACCCGCCATTAATAATATTTAGACTTAATCCACAGACATCTGAAACTTACCAAGGGACACAAGCTGCAATACAAATAAAACAATACTCCAAACTGCGATTGTTTTGCCCCATCGTCGCGTTTGGGCAGCCATCTTTTTGTGCGATGACCCCCAAATTTTCGTGACGTCACAGCTGTTCCGGTAATCGCGGGTGCTCCCTCCATTGTTCCTAAACAATCCTCAAAATATACTCCATCGGCAGGACAAAAAGCAGTGCTCATTTCTTTAGGCTAGATAGCTATTAAAAAGCGGTTTGTGTTTAAAACAAGCCACTGAAGTTACTTTCAGGTCACGTTAAAAAAAGTTTAGACGGACAGAAACTTGCAGGCCCAGTTCTTGGGGAAGTAATCGTGCGGAACTCAAAAATGTGTGGCCAGTTCACATTTACTCCCCCTGGAAAGGAATACCTTTATTTCAGACCATTGCAGCAATCATTTAATTTAGCAATGAACAAAGACTGTATGTGCAAACACACTCGCTAGTGCATGCAGTTTCTCTCCTTACACTTCAAATTAACCACGCATGTTAAAGATGTAGCATCGATATAATTGAGTAATGAAAGTTTCATCATCCAGGATCAGAATATGCATCATCAAAATGTGTGCTCAAGGTGTAAAAATACTGCACACCTTTTTAAATGTCTAAAGCATTTCATTATACTGTCAGCAAATCCACTTATAAAACCATTCACACACACAGAGACAAACACAATTTACATCAGCAAACAACATTTTATTTATGATTTCATGTCAAAAGTCTTACAAGCAAGGCAGTTGTTTAGCTTATGTCAATTTCCATAATTTGAAATGTTCAGGATAGATGTCAATTTCCATAATTTGAAATATTCAGGATAGAGCATTCACTATCCATGGCAGTGTCAGCAAATTACACTTGCACACACCGAAATAGCCAGGAAAACATTTTGAGTAAGTGGGGCACAATTGGGCAAAAAAAACATTTACTGGTTACAAAACTCTGTGATTAAACAAAAACTGCTCAGTAATGACAAAAATAATGTCCTTGTTGTGCTTTAATTACAATTTTTAATTATATCAATTTGTGTAAGTTAACACAGAAACAAAGATATTTCATATGATCAAACGTTTGTGTGTGTGCGCGCACACACACACACACACACACACACACATACACACACACACACACACACACTCCCCGCACTGAGAAAAAGAATAAATGATAAATGAAAGTGTTTTTTCTTCACAATATGAATATGTCAACAGCTTTCTCATGTACAGATCAGAATTACATTTTGCTTTTAATCAAAATATTCAAAATACAACAAACACGCAAAATGTAAATTTCATGTCAATTTTTTCACAAAGACCTAAGGCACATAATGAAAAAAAAAATACACTTTTCCACCTTCTCTTAGACCATATGAAGTCAAATCTATGACACTAGACGATTTTGTTTCAGCATGGGCTCATATATTGACTAGCGGTGAATGGAATGAGTTGCACTTTTCCCTGCTTTCAAACTTTGCTGTAGAATGTGACATGGTACCTCAAACCTTGTTCTGTCATACACAAAAAGATATACAGTTGTATGACTGGCAAGGCAGCAAGAAGCTTGTGTGCATGAATTTAGCACATTTAGTCATTGCTTATAAAAGCACACCATCCTCATTCAGTCCCGACACACTACAGCCAGATATGGCTCGACCATGATAGTTCAAGGGTGGTGCCAGAATAGCTTTGCGCCTATATGTGCCAAGCTATTCTGGCACCACCCTTCAACTATCATGATCGATCCGTCTCCTGAATTGTAATGCAGTCCTCAGAGGACAGCTCCAAAATGTGGGGATTTGGTACCTGGGACACAATGAGTTAAATAATTTATACATTTCTTTTCTAAAGCCTTGCGCACTTTGAGATGTGCTGCATATAGATATATGTGGCTTTACGCCATGTATCCAGATGCAGCACGGGCAGAATGACATAAACTGAAATGTTTTCAGATGAACATGAAGAGTGAACCTAAAATGACTAAGACAGTGTTCTCATTAGCAAATCTGACAGTCAGTCATGGTTGCCAAAATGGCTGTGAAAACCAGCCAGAGCTCAAATGATTAAATGAGCCAGTAAACCCCAAAAGATACAACGTGAAAGCAGTTCAAGTGACGACAATAAAAAAGACAAAATAATGAAGAGGTTCTATTACAGACAACATTCCTGCACACCCGAGTCGCAATTATTGCATGTTAGTTGCTTAAACTGTGCATTTTTGGCAGGCCAAGGTCCATACATATTTTTGTGACATGTCTGTGAACACATATCTTTGAGACAACCCCCTATTTTAGTCAGAGACCAGTAACTTCTTCTATGTTTGACTTTGCCCTGCTAAACATTGAGTCTGGATGACATTGTAAAATGGGCTGTCTGATGGAAAATGGCAGAGGGGGCCAGTAACTGACAGGTTAGATACAGACTGTTCATGCAGTCACTATTGCGATTCCACGGGTAGTGGGTAGGTCTGCAGAGGGATGGGGGTTATCAAGTGCAGGAACATTTTACAACCAGAGCTGACCAGGAATGCTAATCTTTTAGAACAAGTGACTTGTGTAACTTTCCACCCTTGTAATCCTGTGTTACAGTGTGTTAACCTGTTTCAAGTACTCCGGAAAGAGTCATGCACATTTTTCATGTCATACATATTTTTTATCGATCCTGTGCATAGAGATGTGCAAAACTAAAAACTGCCAGCACGACCCCTAAACACTCTTTGAAAAGTTTCTTGTTTGCTCAACTGTGTGTTGATCTGTGATTTTGGACTGAATGGCTTTGAGTAGTAAGGTCCAAAACAAGAATGGCAAAGCCCTTATGACTCACGCATATGGCAGATCCAGTTAATAAGTCTGATCTTTGTGACCTTGACAGGTCACTGAAATAAGCTAGTGCTCAAGTATCTTATCCCTTATCATTCTGAATACACCAGTGTGTGAAACAAGTTTGACTAAAATAGTTCAAGGGTAGTGTCAGAATAGCTTGGCGCCTCTAGGCGCCAAGCTATTCTGGCACCACCCTTGAACTAAAGCCACTGGTCTATATCTTTATCTGCAAGTACTATAATGTAGCTTGCATAAGGCAGTGTACAAATTTGAAGCTTTTAGCCTCAGTATGATATGGGTTAACATAAGTAAAGGAATAGCTTTTGTACCAGCTAAATCTATGTTTTCTCAAAAGATAGCATTATTCACACATCTGTCACCCCCCCCCCACCCCCCCCCCCCCCCCCCCCCCCCATATGACTCTACACATTTGCCAGAGGTTAGCTGAATTGGTATGCATAGAAAGGTATTATCGTCAGCTTCCTTTGTGTCAAATTTGATTGAACAGTTTGCAAAAGCTTTGATAATAAACTTAAGTTCAAAAACTGGCTATTTTCCCACATTTGCCAAGCTCCTATGACCCTTGACCTTCCCAGGGGTCATCCAAATTAGTATACATAGAAAGGCCTTTACATCAGGTATCTATGTACCAAGTTTGAGTTTGAAGTTGCAAACAGTATCTGAGAAAAAAAATTAATTGTCAAAATATGGTTGTTTATTTCTGGACCCCCCTGTGACTGACCTTTGAGAAAGGTCTCAGAAATTAGTATGTTTAGAAAGGTCTTATTGCAAAGTATACTTGGGCCAACTTTTAAGATTTTGCTTTAAATAGTCTCCAAGAAAATGCCAACATTAAAGTTTGCCATGCACAACACGCCATGGCTGATGGACAACAGACAGATGATAAATGGCCCTGTACTAAGACTCACTTTTACTATCACATGTGAGCCAATAACAAACCAGCAGTGAGCTAACAACAAACCAGCACACAACTATGCTGCAAACTTATACCATGGGTTGGTCACATACTTGTTTTCAACACCACAAGCTGCTGTGGCCACACACTTGTTTTCAACACCACATGCTGCTGAGCTGAAAAAAGAAACACCTTAACCTTATAACGACTACAGTATTCATTGCATTTGAAAATGATCATTCGTTTGCTAACATAAAAAACACATGTACTGAATTTTTGAAACTATCTACCACTGTCTCCCCTTCATTTGTTGCTCAGCAAAAAAACGTATTCCTCCAGGCAAATGTATTGTGTCTAAGAAGATATGTGCATCTATGATTTTAGACCTTAGGACTCAAGGCCATAAGGTCCAATATCACAGACCAGCACACACATATTTATTAACCCTGCAGGTACTGTGAATAGTGCCCATGGCTGCATGTACACAAGGGACAGGGGAGATCCCAAGATGACAATGAGGTTTTCCAACGTCATTCTGGTTATGACATGAACAAATGAGCAGATGGTGCCTATCAGAAATATTCATCAAGCAAGTCCCAAAGAATCTCTGAGGTTTTCAAGCATAGCATAGGCTCTCTGCACAACTTCCGGGCGGATCAGGCTGAAATCGAACATGTTGACGAGATGGACAAGAAAATTGCGCTTGAGGTTTTTCTCCAGAATCTCCCTCCCATGCTCCTCAACAAATGTGAAACATGCCTTTGGAATCTGACAGTCTGCAATGTAGCTAAAACAGAGGAAAAAAGAAAAAAATTATATAGACTGGGATCATGAGTAGTCTCACAAAAGAACTTTCCCTTTAAATCTGACAAGTTTAGCTGTGAAACTTACTGGCGAGCACTTTGAAAATGCTGTACGGTAAACTAAATACATAATAAGATGGGATAAACCCATAACCCACAAAGTCACTTCTATATGCAAGCTGCCCTCGCTGTCAAAGGTCTCTTTCTACCTTTCATCTTTGACCTAATTCTGATGTTGAAATATCTCCTCTTGAAAAAGCCTAGCAGATCTGCAAATGCGCCACAGTGAATTCTAAAAGGGGTGCAGTGCATAAGCGTCATTGGTTTGTCAAACATCATTTATCGTTACGTATTTTTGGTTTTTACATTTAGCGTGATAAAAGTTTCACTTTCGTTTCAAGACTTGAGAAAATGGTGACAAAACTAGAATTTCACAGTACGATTTCAATCTTGCTATATAATTTGTATGAAATCAGTTTGACTTTATCTAGCTGCATGATACACTAAGTACACCTGCATGCTCTTCTGAAAGCACGTCGATGTGTGTGTCTGTGTGCGTGCGAGACAAGAGGCATAGATCCTCATACGCCTGGAGGGTGCTTGAAGATCTATGCCTCTTAGAGATGCACGCATGAGTATGTGAGAGAAAGAGAGAAAGCGCGTGCGAGAGAAAGAATTACGTCATATTTAGAGTATTGCGTCAATGTCTGCGTGGTGACGGAGTTGCTTCTTTTACGTCACCACCACTGTCCGACTTTCTTCAGAAGTCAAGGCTTAATACTGTTTTAATTTTTTCTGAAAAGAATTAACTTTTACTGAAGAAGTTGAAATTTTGGATATAGCTAGTTTGGAGAAAGACATTGGATGAGTTCGTTAGCCAGCTGTATATCTTTTCAAGTAAATATGACAAAAATTACGGACTCTAATCTGGGTCAACCGACTTTCTATAAACTGTCTTTTTAGGAGACATCCCGTTTCCAAAATGCTCGGTGGCTCTCTTAGCCACCCTTCAGAGAAAATATTTCGCCAAGTTTCAAGCTTGTGCGTACAGCAATATCGGAGATTCTTGTGTTTACATACATACGCACACACATATGGCGCTTTGCATCAAATGTACGTTCAGCAGCGAGGTTGGCATAACTAGACTGTAATTTTTATCTTGTTATTTCAGTTGTCATAGGATTAGGTCTGCCCGTCTTTGACATCATGGACATGCTTATTAAATTCGCCCCACCGCAACCCATCCTAAAATGAATTTTTTTCTAAAATGCATTTTTTTGAAAAATACTTACTGATGACATTACTGTTAGAAATACTGATCTAGGTCCTAATTTTAGCCAAAATTGTTGTGTGCCTACATGGCAGGGGAGGCAACAAGGGGCGCTATAAGCTAGGCAGTACCCTGGGTAGCCTCCCTTCCATCATCATCCGGGCACGCCCCCACCGGAATCGCCATTCTGTTTCTGAGCAAGCCAGTGGCAGCGGGGCAGGCGGGAGGGTCATCCGAGTAATGTCATCGATAGGTTTTTTTAAAAAAAAATTCATTTGTTTCCTCAAAACACATTACCGATGACATTACTGTTAGGAAGAATATCGAAGAGGAGGTGGGTGCAGCTTAGAACGCCCCTAACCCCTGGATAATATCGAGACCCACCCTCCCTGGTACAACCTCTCAATAATTTTAGCTAAGATACCTGTGGCACCTGGGGTGCCGGGAGGGAGTGTTGTGCCGCCGTAAATTCTCCCACCAGCAATATGTTCTCGCGCTGGCTGGAGAGGTCCCTCAGGTAGAATCAGGCGAGGGTCGACTGATCGCCAGCCCACTGCCGCCACCAAGTCTTGACTGCGCTGTTGCGGTCGAATGTGAGCTTGTGGCGATGGCTTCTGACCTCATGTGCCCTGATGTTCATGCATTTGGCTGTATCAGGGATGAGGTCCTGGTAGGCGGAGTGTATCATCACCCATCAGAGCCCGGTCGTCAACTGTGCTCGACATTCCACGGTCATCATGATATCTGTGACCGCGCAACTGCGGTCGAGCGCTAGGCTAGCGGTCATGGCTCTGACCTCGTGCGTCCTGATGTTCATTCGTTTGGCTGTATCAGGGGAGAGATCTTGGTAGGCGGAGTGTATCACCCCTCGGAGCCAGGAGGATATCGTCTGGGCCGAGATGTCATTTCTACCTGGGGACAGAGGGAGGAAAACGCAGGTGCGTCCCCTGCGTAGCGGCTCAGTCCGCCGCAGGAACATATGTAAGGCTCTCACCTGGTCCTGTTGTCTGGATTCTCGGGTAGAGCCTGGACTCCTCAAGGGCTGGACGGTGACCATCTGCTGGGCAGCCAATGGAGAAGGGGTCTTGGCTAGGAGAGCCGGGTCAGACAGCAGTTGCCCAGAGCCGTCCGTTTGGAACTGTGGGCATGATGGACGCGCAGAAAGGTGTGTAGCTCGCTGACCCTGGCCGCCGTGGCGAGAGCCAGTAGGAAGCGTGTCTTCCGCGTCACATCCGGTGACCGCGCCAACTGAAGTGGTTCGAAGTGGCTAGAGTTGAACCACGTCCGCAACCAGGGTAGGTCCCATCGTGGTGCGAGTGAGTGGAGGGCCAGACGCTTGAGCACCGTGCGCGGGGTGTGTAGCCGCAGCGGGGGGGCTGCGGCGATGTTCAGGAGGTCGGTGGTGCAAGACCTGGTACAGCCGAAGGGAGCCACCAGGAACAGGACTACGTTGCAATCTTGAGCTTGAGCATGACCTTGGTAACGAGAACCGTCGGTGGATAGGCGTACGCGACGAGGCCGTCCTAGGAAATGGATAGAGCGTCAAATGCCGAGGCTAGTGGAACTGGCATGGGGGAGACGAAGAGAGGAAGCTGGTGAATCCACCTCGTCGTGAAGAGGTCGATCATGAGGTCTCCCAAAGGGTGCAGATCAACTGAAAATGTCCAGCCGGAGGGTCCACACAGTGTGTAGAAGCTGACCGCGTCGTGAGAGGGAAATGGCTAGGACATCGAGATGGCCCAGGATGTTTGGCTTGGAGAGAATGCCGGGATCTTTGCAACACCGGAACAGCTGGTAGAGAAGGATGCCGACGGGCGGGAAGAGCGTCCCACCCTGCTTCTGGATGTAGGTGACCCCCGTGGGGTTGTCCGAAAGGACGAGCAGCTCCTGGTGACGTAGACGTCCCACACTCTGAGTGCTTGCCAGAACGCCTTCAGTTCTAACCAGTTGATGTGCTGTACCGCGAGGTCCGGGGGTCAGGTGCCAGAGGCCGCGACGAACATCAGAGGAGGCGAGTAGAAGGGAACTCCTGTCACGAACCAGCCAGGCTCCGCCCAACGAAGGAGATGTGGAAGGAGCATCGGTAGAACCGGCACAGGAGCCTCGAGGTCACCAGCGCAGGAGAAGGTGCAGCTGAAGCGAGCAGTAGTAGAGACAGCCAAGGGGGAGTAAGTCTGCTGCCGCACTCATCAGGCCCAGAAGCTGAAGCCACCCTCTGTTGGAGACCATCACCGTCCAAAGTCAGGTTCGCCAACTCCTGAAAGCGTGGCTCCGGTAACTTCACCTCGTTGAGCTCGGTGAGAAACCATCCCCAGATGAACGAAATGGCGGGACGGCCCAAGGTCGGATGTGCCCACGATGAGCAGGAAGCCGAGTCTGTCAAGCAGATCTAGCAGCGCATCTTGATCCGCCGCCAACTGGTTCTGCAAGAGAGGACCTGGTCCAGAAAGTTCGACGGAGGACTCGAGGACATCCGTCTGGCCCTGGCAACAACGGCGTCCATGAAGCGGGTGAACCCCCAGGGGCTGAGGCCGAGGCCGACGGGTAGAAACCGAACTGGTAGCCCACATCACTGAAGGCGAAGCGCAGGTAACATCCTGAGGTGGGGTACATGGAGACGTGGGGATAAGCATCCAACAGGTCTAGGCTGACGGCAAAGTCCATAGGCTGCCCAGCGGCGCGAGGCGCTCAAGCAGTCTTCATGCGAAAGGCGGGTGAAGATAAACTTGTGTAGGGCGGACAGGTTGAAGACGGGACGCCACTAGCCGCCCAGCTTGGGAACCACGAAGAGGCGGCTGTAGAAGGCTGTCGCGATACCACCTCCGCGGCGACCTTCCGAAACAAAGCAGCAACTTCATTGTGTAGTCTCTGCCTGGAACCCCTAGATGAACTCGGTTAGCCCAGTCTATGGAGAGAAATGCTCCTCTGCACCACAGGTCTGTAGTACTCACCACTCTTCCCTGTATCCGTACTGTCAGCGACTCCTGAGTTGCTGCAACGCATCCACTGTCGCACCCAAGAAGCTTCTTGGTGCGAGGGTTGACTGTCCATCTCCCAGCGTGCCGCGCCAGCGGCTCTGTGACTGTACAACCAGTTGCCGCCAGGGTTGCGATCTACTCGGCCGCGGAGCTGAGGCAGGATTCGTCGTGTGTCTCCAAGGACAGTGATCCAGCGTTACGGTCATCAAAGGCCTACTCACCATGCCATTCCTGAGCTTGTGGAGCGCCTAGGTACCTGTCCTGAGGGGGGAGCGGGCTGCCGCATCTTAACCCATATCAGCCTGAGGCTAACAGCTTCAAAATGTGCCCTGCCATACACAGGTTACTATAGAAAAAAAATAAGAATACAGCCCCAGGCCTTAATGGAAGGCTAGGCCAGATTAGTGTGAAGCCTAGCAGCGTCAAGCCACTCCAGCTCTACCCTTTAACTATTCTTATTCGAACATGTCACCCTCTGGTGGACAGGATAAGGGTTAAGATGACTTCCACCATACCTGTTGTTCCCAGGCGGTTATCCAACCAATAAATAACTGCCCCGAACGGCGCAACTTCGGTGAACGGGCCAACCGGGGCCATTGCAAAGGTGGTTGTCTACGCTAGGAGTCCGTTCCTCAAAGGAGCCCATCCACGGCCCAGGCTTGTGGCCCGGTCTGGAGGCGACAGAGGAAACCGCTTCCTGTCCCAATAGAGGAGGACCGGCCGATCATCAGAGTCTCCTCACACGAGTAGAGGAGTTGGAAGGCAGCCGGGTGTAGTAACACTCTTAGCGCTGCCGCTGGCGAGTACTAGCTGCACCGCCATCACTCCCACCAGCCGATGTATCTGCCTGCGTGTTCACTCGTTGCTAACCCGCTGATATCTGTCAGGGACTCCCTGCCTAGGTGGCAAACTGAGTGCTGGTCCTCCGCCTGGCAGCTTCGGAGATGTCGTCGCGAAGCAACGCCGAACCAGAGCCCTCAAGGGCCCGACTGAGAGCATCTTCCTCCACCACTCTTACTGGCACGCGGTAGGAAATTGTCTCTTCTCTTTCACTGGAAGCGTCGCTAAGGCGTCCCGTCGAGACACCGTCGCGCTGGGCGGGAATCTCATCCTTGAGAACGGAGGCGTAAGGGGTGAGCCGATAGCGAGTCCCGTGCAGAAGGCAGCGCTGAAACTGCGCTGTGATGAGACGACTGGGGGCGCCATGGGGAAAGGCTGCGTAGGTGAGAGCGTGGTAGCCGAGAGTGGGAACCCCGCCTGGAATGGTGTCAAAACGTGGCAGCGGGTCGTCGACGGCGTGACCTGCACCACGGCTAACTCAGCAACAATCCACGCGGCGAGCGAGGCGGCGAGGCACGACGGCAAACGGAAGCCGCACCCCCCCCCGTGACGGAAGGCCTAGGGTGTCGGGGGGCATCCTGGTCCCTGGTAGCAGTCTGCGAGCGTGGAGGCCTGTCAAGGATCGTAAACGAGGGCAACGCTCGGACGACCGTCTGGCACTTTATATCGCCGCAAACTAGCTGAATGGTAGCTCCGTCCCCACGATGCCGGATTCTTTTATTCATTCTCATTTTTTCTTTTGAGATGTCCCAGAGGTGATTACAGTCTAGGTTTTATGTGCACAACTCACTCCTCTTGTTTGTTTGCCAGACCACTGAGTCATTCGTGGACCCACCGCTGAATACCCGACTCATCTCTAAGCACCTGTGCCCAGAGGGCAGTTACAAGCTTAGTAAGTAACAATTTTACTGACCTCTGTATCAGACAACTTGCGCTTTGCTTGGATTGACTCACGGGCGCAGACGCGTGGCGGTCCATCGGACATTGTTGGCCAGACTCGGTGGTATTCAGCGAGCTGACGAACACTGTACACGTCCGGTGTTGGCCAAACTCGGTGTACTGTTTTACCAGCGAGTTGACTAACACTGTTGTCGGAGTACTATGTTGGCCAGGTTCGGTGTCTCATAAACCCAGCAAGCTGACGAACCCTCCGGCTGTAGCCCTAGGCTCCAGATCCGCGCGTGCGTCCCAATTCGTGAGTATCCGAGGTGTCTCCTCCACTGAAGCGAGCGTGGCTCCTCGAGGCCACCACGCACCAATGCGATCGCGTGTACGAGTTTCAAAACCGAATCCGCTACACGACCAGTAGGGACCAAACGTGGAGTAGTGTCACCCATGCCGACCGGTCGCTCATCGGTAAACCAAGTCTCAGGAACAGTACAAGTCCACTGAACACAGAAACTCCGCCGCTAGGGAGCCCAAACGAAGTATAATCCGAGAGGGAGCACAGAGCACGACGTAAGAGCTCAAGTCACAAGTCCCAAGCCACAAAACCGGTCACACTATACGAAGTCCAGACGTAGAGAGTAGGCACACAACCTTCCATGGCTAAGCTAAGAAACAGAATGGCAATTCCAGTGGGTGCATGCCCAGATGAGGATGGAAGGGAGGCTACCCAGGGTACTGCCTAGCTTATAGCGCCCCTTGTTGCCTCCCCTGCCATGTAGGCACACAACAATTTTGGATAAAATTAGGCTAGCTAGATCAGTATTCCTAACAGTAATGTCATTGGTAATGTGTTTTGAGGAAACAAAAGTCCCTTCTTTAAATAGAAGGGACTTAAAAACAAGATGGAATGACCCATGCCCACAAAATCTCTTCTGTAAGAGCTTGTTGCATTTTCTCACGTTTTGCACAATATGCTCACTGACATCACAAGAAAGTTAGAGACTGTCTTCTTAAATCAAATTGTCAGAGAAAAAGAGCGAGAGAGGGCGAGCACTGTGTCAATTCATGTATTTGTCCGAGAAAAAGAGCGAGAGAGGGCGAGCACTGTGTCAATTCATGTATAACATTGACATGTTTGGTACTCTGCATCAATTGAGAACATTATATATCACAGTAATATTGAGAGGCCTGGTACGTTTTCTTTATTTTCAAGCTTGTACTCACATGAACATCGAAGATTCACGTGTTTACATACATACACATACAACGCTTTACGCCCAAAATACATTCTGCAGTTAGCTTAGCATAACTAGAGAACATAATGTTTGTCTTGTTACTTGACTGTCAGAGTTTGAGGCTTGCCCACCTATATCATGTGCATGCTATTGAAAGCGTTGCACTGCGTTCCATGTTCAAAATGAATTTTTCTTTAAAATGAATTTTTTCAAAAAATACTTACCGATGGTGTTACTAATAGGAAAACGTTACCTAGCTAGCCTAATTTTAGCCAAAATTTGGTTGTGTCCGTATAAGGGAGTGTTGGTAGGTGAGGGGCACCATAGTACAGGCAGTAACCCGAGTAGCCTCCCTTACACCCCATCCGGTGCGAGCTCACCTGATAAACCTCAGTTTAGTTTCTCAGCGAACTGGCGGCAAGCGGGGCAGGTGGGAGGGACCTTCGAGTAATACCATCGGTAAGTATTTTTTTTTTAAAATTCATTTTAAAGAAAAATTCATTTGTTTCCTCAAAACACATTACCGATGGTATCACGGCTTTACCAGCCAGTGCTGGCGCCTAGCACTTAGTTCGCTTCCAGCTGCCAGAGAGATAAGGCGCCGCGAGGTCACATTCCACTCTCACCCGCTCATTCTATTTATATCACATTTGGTACTGTGGGGTACACACGGCTCTACAGTGTGACCGGCGCTCTGCCGCTATAACAACTACCTACTGGTTTGTATTCATAACACATCTCTGCCTAAAGTGACTGTTGTGGAAGCAACATCGTTCAAAAGTTGAAATTCTCACCTACACACAGATACCAAACATGACAACATTACGACTTACACTTGTGTAGCAGGTTATGATGAAAATAAAGGGAACGCGAATTTGTTGATGTATGATGTCGGTGTTTGTTGTGAAATTGACAAAGTTCCCACAGCCATAACACGAAGACGTAACTTTTCCCAACGAAACACACTTGCATGCATAAGGGTCAGCATGCCTACAGTAAGTATCACTTACCGGATTTTCGTTCCATGGTGGGGGACGGAAGCAGGAGGGTGGTTAATGAGGTCACTGACAGGTCGCGTGTTGTGCGGTACACGGTGTGACCGGCGCTCTGCCGCTACCTACTGGTTTCTATTCATAACACAAATCTGCCTGAAGTGACTGTTGTGGAAGCAACATCGTTCAAAAGTTGAAATTCTCACCTACACACTGATACCAAACATGACAACATTACGACTTACACTTGTGTAGCAGGTTATGGTAAAAATAAAGGGAACGCGAATTTGTTGATGTCGGTGTTTGTTGTGAAATTGACAAAGTTCCCACAGCCATAACACGAAGACGTAACTTTTCCCAACGAAACACACTTGCATGCATAAGGGTCAGCATGCCTACAGTAAGTATCACTTACCGGATTTTCGTTCCATGGTGGGGGACGGAAGCAGGAGGGTGGTTAATGAGGTCACTGACAGGTCGCGTGTTCTGGCATTTCTAGCCCGCAGCCGTTTCGGTACTCCACAGACTGCTATTGCCATCCCGAAATACGATCAGTCCATAACAGGTCACAATATTCAACAGTGTTTTTAAACATACCTTGAGGTTTAACACATTTTCTGACGCACTAGACATAAGAACCGAATACCGAGTTTCTGTTCACAGATACACAACTCCGGCGCCGTCTATGCGAGAATTTTTTTCTGTTTGACTACTGGAGGAATGACGGAGTGGAGGACGGGTGACACGAGTGTCATGTGCTCGGCCTCTCCTCCTCTGTCTGCAAGCCATATGTCCTGCTCTTTAGAATGTTAATGGTAGCGTGACTCTCTTCACCTCCCTGCTCACCATGAAGCGCCAAACCAAATCCCCACTTTGTCATAAATTCAATGCAGTGACATTCCAGGATGTGTTGTTTCGGAATGATGCTACTGGCTGGAAAAGTACTTCGAAAAAAACGCATGTAGTTTGCAATCTTGTCATTGATGTCTTGCATTGATTCATTTCTGCTCTTCACCGGCAGTTTGTGAGAAACATTAGTGTGGACTTGTGAGTACAGGTCGTTCAGAATTCGGAACTGCTGCATGAAGTTTAGGATCATCTGTCAGCTTCATGGTATTGCTGATAACACTGTCACCAACATCAGTCAACACATCATACTTCAAGTAACGGTGGCAGTGGTTGCCAACAAACGAACGGCCATGGTATGCTTGCATGAATATCTTATTCCTCTTTAGTGCTTCGTCAAGGCCAGAAGTGACAGGCCCGCACAGAAATGGCAACTTTGTCTCTTCCCTCAGAGCTTCTATTTTGTCCTCGAATTCTGCTACCCGCTGCATCTTCTGCTCACGTCATTCATCAAAATGCTTTGCACTCTCATTGTGTCTCTTGTCACTCAACACTGCAATACCCTCAGTCAGCTGTTTTCTTTTTTCCAGTTCTTTGATGACTCTTACTTCTGAAATGTACTTTTCAAAAGGTGTGTTTTCATCATGTGCCTCCTTTCCCTCGGCCAGTCTTTCAGCAATGGCTTTATCAAGTTCGTGGCATTCTTGCTCAAGGAGGGAATGATGTTTTTTTACTATACCTAACAGAAGATGGAGGTATGGTGGTGCCGTTTGCGAAATCTCAACATCAAAGATTGGTTCATGTACAACATTGTTGTAACCCTTGGCATTCTTTTTGTCTCCTCCTGCACGAATGTATCGCCTGTAATCCCTCTTGATGTTGTTCAGAGTTCTTTTTTTCACTTGTACTCGCTCATGTGGAGCTCTTTGTAGCTGACTTTTCGAAGCTGTGCACCAGAGACAAGGGTGGACCCCTTGTGCTCCTGAGAGACCAAAAAGTTTGAGGAGAAAATCATAATCTCCAAACAGAAATACACGTATCTGTTTTTCTTTCCATTTCATGGTTTGGAGAACTGACACCTGCTCTTTAAAAGGCTGCAAAATTGTTTGAAGATTTTCATGACTGTCTTTACAGTTAGCCATACACACCAAAAACATATTGTGTTTAGAGTTAGGGTTTTGGAGATTAGCAACTTGAAGCATTGTTTTATAACTGTTACCGCCATGATCTCCTCCTAGTTTTATCCAAATTTCATCTTTTGGTATTTGTTCATGCCATTCAAGAAGATTTGCAGCTTCATACTTGTTAAACAGTTCAGGAACAAAATGTGTGAGATCTTCTATGTATGCGACAGGCGTTTTCTGGCTTTCCTTCTTGTTCGTGACTTTGTTTTCAAAGGTCAGATTCTTTTGTTCAATGGTCACTCTGCCACAGAGTGCTTCCTTCTGGGCCTGCCTTTCTTTTCTTTCACTTTCAAGGTTGACACCAATACTTCTCATGAAGCGTTTGTATGTTCTGTACTTGGACCAGCTTAATCCTAGATTGGTTCTCAGCGCAATACCCTGTTTTCTACAGACATACACGGATCGCCTATGGCCTGCTCTGTCTAATATTGCAGTCATTTTTTCATTTTTTTCTCGTCTTAACTCGTCAGCTATTTGTTCAGCTTCGTCCACCTCTGATCCACCAGATATATTCGCTCTAACATGGGCTAGCACCTTCGACCTTCTTTGTATTACGGCCGATGATGCCACTGTTGTTGGTTTTCTTGGTTTGGGTATGTGCATAAAATACAAAGGCTGTCCTCCAGTCTTGCAACGAATTGTGGCATCAGCTGATTCATTAAGCATTGTGCGGTTTAGTGCCGTCTGATATTTTTCTTCCTCCTTTGTCAGTGGCATCTGCAGTTCCTGGATAGGTCGAAGGCTGGGTCGTTTGATATGCGGAGATGTGGCTATATCGACACCCGTTTTTTCAATGGGTGAAATGGCTATTTCATGCGTCTGCTTTGCTGGTGGAGATGGGGTCCACACTCTTTGTAACGGCGACGTTTGAGCATCGACTGTGCATGGCGTTTTACGGGGAGTAGACGTCGGCGGAATGAAAACTTGTATACCACTATCACCTTCATTAGTGCTGTTATTAGTGTCAGTGTTATGAGTGTCACATTCCGCGGATTGAAACGATCGTTTCTTTCCATGCCGCGAACCCCGCTTTGCTGGTCGTCCTCCTTTACCTAGCTGCATGAAGTGAACACACGCGACACATTCTTCAACACTCGTATTTGGATCGAACATGGTCCAAATGTGTTCAGTGATGAGGCAATATCAGACGCCGCATTTCGCGTTGTCTCCTCGGACACGCGTGTTTCAGTCGAGTCTATCCGTTTCATCCGACTATAGCAACTCCTACACATTGTTTTTGAGTGCATCATGTCTTTGTCTTCCTGGATATTAATTCCATAACACTTGTGGAGTAAGTGTTCATAATTGATACAAAGAAATGACTTTTTATCACTGTGTTTCTTTTGTGATCTCTCGCCACATATTCTGCACAATGCATTTACTCTCATTGCATGGAACACACCTGTGTGTACACAGACTGTACGCGTTTCATCAGATTCCATCATGATCAAAAGTTAAATCAAAAGTACATTTACAAGGTTGACTGTTAGTGTTACACTATTTCCCAAGAAAGAAACGTGGCTATCTCCTCCAATAGTATCCGTGTAACTAAGCCCTCTCTTTCCCCAATTCCGGGAGTGTACACTAAGGCGGATGTCTGGAAATTGTCTGTCGACACCTGTCAGTGACCTCATTAATTACCCTCCTGCTTCCATCCCCCACCATGGAACGAAAATCCGGTAAGTGATACTTACTGTAGGCATGCTGACCCTTATGCATGCAAGTGTGTATCGTTGGGAAAAGTTACGTCTTTGTGTTATGGCTGTGGGAACTTTGTCAATTTTACAACAAACACCGACATCATAAATCAACAAATTTGCGTTCCCTTTATTTTCATCATAAACTGCTACACAAGTGCAAGTCGTAATGTTGTCATGTTTGGTATCAGTGTGTAGGTGAGAATTTCAACTTTTGAACGATGTTGCTTCCACAACAGTCACTTTAGGCAGAGATGTGTTATGAATACAAACCAGTAGGTAGTTGTTATAGCGGCAGAGCACCGGTCACACTGTAGAGCCACACTGTAGAGCCGTGCGTACCCCACAGTACCAAGTGTGATATAAATAGAATGAGCGGGCGAGAGTGGAATGTGACCTCGCGGCGCCTTATCTCTCTGGCAGCTGGAAGCGAACTAAGTGTCAGCTATGGTAAAGGCGTGGTTATTACTAATAGGAAGAATCCCGAAGAGGAGGTGGGTGCCGCTATAGTGCCCCTAACCAAGACACTGGCCCTCAGACCCGCCCTCCCAAGGCAAAACTCCCGATAATTCCAGCTAAAATACCTACGGCGCCTATGGCGCCGGGAGGGAGTGTTGCGCTGCTGCGAAGTCTCCCACCAGCGAAAGGTTATGCCGCTGGGTGGAGAGGTCCCTCAGGTAGAAGAGGGCAAGGTAGTCTCAGATCGCCATCCCACGGCCACCCCAATGTCCTTGACAGCGCAGTTGCGGTCGAATGCGAGACTTGCGGCCATGGTTCTGATCTCATGTGCCCTGATGTTCATACATTTGGCTGCATCAGGGGCGAGATCCTAGTAGGCAGAGCGAATCACCCATCGGAGCCAGGAGGAGATGGTCTGAGCTGAGACGTCACGTCTACCTGGGGACAGAGGGAGAAACAGGCGGGTGCGTCCTCTGCGGAGCGGCTTGGTCCGGCGCAGGTACACACGTAAGGCTCTCCCCGATCCTGTAGTCTGGTCTCCCGGGTGAAGTCTGTCTCTCGAAAGTGTAGAATAGTCATCATCTGTGGGGCAAGCAAAGGCACCGACGTCTTGGCCAGAAGATCGGTTCAGGAAGCAGTTGCACGGAGCCATCCGTCCGGAACTGCAAGCAATCTGGGCGTGTCGACAGCACGTGAAGTTCACCGACCCTGGAAGCTGTGGCGAGGGCCAAGAGGAAGCACGTCTTCAGCGTCACGTCCGGCATGCGCGCCAACAGAAGAGCTTCAAAACGGTCTGAGTTGAGCCACGGAAGCACCCAAGGTAGATCCCATCTCGGTACCAGAGAACGCAGGGCCGGGCATTGCAGACCGAAGTGGGCCATCAGAACGGAGAGGTCTTTGCAGCTACCAGGATCGGGCCGGCCCCCTTGCCGGTAGTTGTCGGCGATCATGGCGAGTAGCCCCGAAAGGTGCATAGAGCCAGAAGACGCTGGTAGTGAAGAGCGAA
This sequence comes from Semisulcospira habei, assembly GCA_036245525.1. Taxonomy (NCBI): domain Eukaryota; kingdom Metazoa; phylum Mollusca; class Gastropoda; family Semisulcospiridae; genus Semisulcospira; species Semisulcospira habei. Next base: position 25,374,042 of record BTPG01000008.1, on the reverse strand, counting down.
GGAAGAACCCCGCCAGCTGGGGCACCGTCAATCCGTGTGGACAGCCGTCGTCCAGTGCTCACCACATCCCTCGGAACTCGTCTGGTCGAGGGTCTGCTTGTCGAAACGATAGCATCCACCGCCGCCCTGGACAAGCCTCTACTGGTGAGGGCTCGCCACGCCAAGTCCCTGGTACAGCGCCTGTCGTGGTTGCTTGAGCTTTTCTTGCGCGTGGAGAGGAGGTTCCACCTCATCGCGAAAGGTCGATCATGGGAGTCTCCCAGTCTCAGTCTTCTGGAAGATGTCTGGCCATGGTGTCCACCCGGTGTGGAGAAGCTGGCTGCAACGCAGAAGGATGCAAGCGAGTGATGGCGGGTCCCGCCCTGTTCCTGGAAGCAGGGGGATGACGGTAGGGATGTCGGCCAAGACTAGGAGTTCCTGTCGCCCACGGTGAGACTCCCACGCCGTGAAGGTCTGGCACAAACTCGGCTGCCGGTACCTGAGTCGGTTGATCTGGGGTGGTCCTCATCAGCGACCCTGGTCCAGTAACCCCTAACCACAACGGTGTCAAGGAAGAAGGGGAAGAGCCGGAGAATAGAGATCACCGCCGTGGAATCGCCGAATCTCCAAGGAAGATGCATCAACGGTCCAACAACCAACCAGGACACGTCCCTCCAGTCGCAGGCTCGTCCGGTCGAGTGTCCAACCGTATCGAAGGTACCACAGCCACGTGGGGAATCTCTCGCGGCACAGGCTTGCTGCAAAACGTCAAGGCGCGGTAGAAGAGGTCTCGGGCTGTAGACATCAAACGTGTTGGTGGTCCGTCGAAGGTCAGGACGCTGGCAGCCCACCAGCATAACCGCAGCACGAATACACTAGGCCCAGGTTCGTGTCGCAACCTTGACATAGCTGCCAACTTTGGAGAAATAAAAATCCTGACTGGCCGGGGTCCAGGGGCCGCCTAGGCCCTGGCAGGGTGCAGGGGCAGCGCCCCGCTGGGGGGTGCAGGGGGGCTATGCCCCCCTTTCGTAAACGAAAATCAGCATTTTGATGGCAGTTTGGAGGCCTCTCCTTGAAGCAAAATTCAAAATAATAACCAGTTTGTATCCTTTAGTTTGAAGTTATTTACATTCACATCAGCACAAAAAAATCATGGCTGAACAAAATAAATCAATGGAAACGAAAAATCAGCATTTTGAAGGCAGTTTGGAGGCCTCTCCTTGAAGCAAAAATCAAAATAATGACCAGTTTGTATCCTACAGTTTGAAGTTTTTTTACATTCACATCAGCACAAAAAAATCATAGCTGAACAAACTAAATCAAGGACAATGGAAACGAAAATCAGCATTTTGAAGGCAGATTGATTGTACATGCTTACGTTCGACAGCACAGGCTTCTCAGGACGTGCCTGCATGCTTGTAAAAAAAACACTACAGAACATGAATGTATGTCGCACGGTCAAATCGTTAATAACTAACATGGGCCTAATAAGCTAGCCTCTAGCACACATCATATCAGAGTACGCAGTGCAGACAGTAGGGAGTTTAAAAGGCAATACAGGTGAATGGACAAGGTAGACACATGCCCAGATGAGAGAAAACCACCTGTGGGCTGACAGGTGACCTGGACTAAGCAGTTTGGAGGCCTCTTTGAACAAATTCAAGTTATCTACTCTTTGATGGTGGGCAAGGTTGCAGCAGCCTCAGGACTGAGATGTGCTGATTTGCCTCAACAGCAAGTCCTCTCTCTCTCTCTCGTCTCTTTCGGTTTGTGTTCCACACTTTCATAATTATTTCACAAGATGCTCTTACTTTTTCATGTATTCCTTCGTTTATTCAATTCATCATTCAGTCTGACCGACAGACAGTCTTTATTTTTTCTTCATTATACTTCGCTACTTATACTTATACTTGGTGTTTCTTACGTTTTTCGTGCAGACTGATGTCTTTTTGGCCGCCGTGACCGATGTTTATGTCCGCCCGGCACATTTTACAAAAGGCAAAGTGTTCCCCCTTTCTCGATTCGTCGATGTAAGGCAAGGAACGCTTGTAGTCTGGATGGAACTTCACCAAACACTTCTGCTTCTTAGGAGGCATGATTTTGTTGAAAATCGAAAATACTCTGTGACCAGTTGTGAACATCGTTGAGCATGTGCTCGAGGGCAAATTCGAAGGAACCGGAACAAACAGAATGGACGGAATTTGCCGCGCATGCGTAATCAAGACTGGCTGTGGGTCCCCGAAAGCTTAGCGGTACAGTATAGCGGTAGGCTCTCAACTACAGGCGCTTGACCCCGCGCGGTACGCCAAAATGCCACGAATTTTAAAACAAAGCTTGAAAATATGAAAATCGGGAGAAATGTACAAAAAACCGGAGAATCGGGAATTGAAAAAAAATCGAGAAATTCCCGATAAAATCGGGAGGGTTGGCAGCTATGCCTTGAACCGGAGGAGGAGATTGGACAGCATCGTAGATCGGCGGGACGAGAGGTCTTCCCATGAGGTGGAGGGCGACGAGTGCGCCTCGTGTCTGTCTTCCGACACTCCGAGCGTGACACCGTTCCGCCATCTGGCCCGGAGCTAACTTACTTACTTACGCCTGTCACCCCTACCCGGGTATAGACCGTCGACGAGAGACCTCCAGCAACTCCTGTCCTGTGCTTCTCCTTCAATTCTACTCCAGGTGGTTCCCAGTCTCTTGATGTCTGCTTGGAGGTCTCGACGCCAGGAGTTTCTCGGCCTACCTCTTTTTCTCTTTCCCTGGGGGTTCCATGACAATGCCTGCCTAGCGATACTGGAAGCTGGCTTTCTCAGACTTTGACCGATCCATCCCCATCTTCTTCGCCCAATTTCATTCTCTGCTGTTATCCGCTCTGTTCTCTCCCAGAGTCTGACGTTGCTGATCTTCTCTGGCCAGTGGATTTTCAAAATTCTTCTAAGGCAACTGTTCATGAAGGTCTGTACTCTGTTGACTGTGGTTTTTGTCAATCTCCAAGTCTCTGCTCCATATAGGAGAACTGCTTTTACATTGGAGTTGAAAATCCGGACTTTGGTGTGTTGTGACAGCTCTCTGGAACTCCACACTTTTTTCAACTGGAGAAAGGCTGCTCTGGCTTTACCGATTCGTGCTCTGACATCTGCATCAGTGCCGCCTTTTTTGTCTATGATGCTCCCGAGATAGGTGAAGGACTCCACCTCCTCCAACGGGGTGCCAGCAAGCAAGACTGGTTCCTCCCTGGTTGCGTTCAGCCTCATTGTCTTTGTTTTCTGTTTGTGAATGGTGAGGCCCACTTGGGACGAGATGTCAGCAAGCCTCGTGGTCTTGTCCTGCATTTGTTGATGAGTGTGGGACAGTAATGCCAAGTCGTCTGCAAAATCGAGGTCGTCAAGCTGTGTCCACAGTGTCCACTGTATTCCACTTCGTCTGTGCTCTGTGGTCATCTTCATGACCCAGTCTATGGCCAGTAGGTAGAGGAACGGAGACAGCAGACACCCCTGCCTGACACCAGTTCTGACCTGGAGCTCCCTGGTGAACTGCCCTTCGTGGATCACGCGACATGTCATGCCATCGTAGCTGCTCTTGATCAGGCGGACGAGCTTTGTGGGTACACCGTAGTGTCGTAGGAGTTTCCACAGAGTCTCTCGGTCCACACTGTCAAATGCTTTCTCATAATCCACAAAGTTGACGTACAGCAGGGAGCTCTACTCCAGAGACTGTTCCACAATGATGCGGAGAGTGGCGATCTGGTCTGTACATGATCGGTTCTTCCTGAATCCTGCTTGCTGGTCTCTCAGCTGGGGGTCAACGGAGCTCTTCATTCTCTCCAGGATGATCCTGTTGAAGACCTTTCCTGGTACTGACAGCAAGGTGATTCCTCTGTAGTTGGAACACTTGCTGAGGTCGCCTTTCTTGGGAAGCTTGATTAGGTACCCCTCCTTCCAGTCAGCCGGCATCACCTCCTCTTCCCAGATCTTTCCAAACAGTGGGTACAGCATCTCCACTGTTGTCTCTAGGTCTGCTTTCAGAGACTCTGCTGGGGTGCCATCTGGGCCTGCTGCTTTGCCATTCTTCAAAAATGCCACTGCTCTTCTGATCTCTTCTTGGCTGGGTCTGTCACAGCTGATGGGTAGGTCGGTCTCTGCCGACTGGATGTCTGGGGGGTCGGGTGGGCTAGGTCTGTTCAGTAACTCTTCAAAATACTCGGCCCATCTGTCGAGTTGGTCTGCTCTGTCTGCAATAGGCTTGCCTTCTTTGTCTTTTACTGGTCTTTCTGTATGGCCATACTTGCCTGACAATCTTCTGGTAATGTCGTAGAGCTGTTTCATATTGCCGCTGCCTGCTGCCTTTTCTGCCTCTGCTGCCAGGCTGTCTGTGTAGGCCCTCTTGTCTGCCCTGATACTCCTCTTCACCTCGCGGTTGGCTTCTGAGTATTCCCCCTGTGCCCTTACTTTGGCTGCTCTCGTGCGACTGTTGTTGACAACTGCTTTCTTCTGCTTCCTCACTTCTATCTTCTTCAAGGTCTGTGCCGACAGCCAGTCCTTGTGATGGTGTTTCCTGAACCCTACAGTGTCTTTGCAGGTTGAGTTCAGCGCCTCTCTAACTGCCTTCCACTGCTGCTCTGTGGTGGCCGCCTCCTCCTCATTTACTAGCTCCTGTAGCGCTTGAAACCGGTTGGACAGCACCAGTTTAAACTCTTCTCTAACTCCAGTTTCTCTCAGGAGGCCTACATTATAGCGCTGTCTTCTTGTTGTCTCTGTGCGGCTTTTTTTTAGCTTGAGCTTCATTCTTAAGGTAAGCAGATGGTGGTCGGAGGCGACATCTGCTTCCCTCCTCACTCGAACATCTTGAAGGGATCTTCTAAATTTCTTGCTAATGCAGATATGGTCTATTTTGGCATTAAAATCGCCCATGACGATGGTGATGTCTCGCTCCGCACATTTGTCCAAGGCACTCTGGAGTCGGTCGTAGAACTCTTGTTTCTCTTCCTCGTCCCTGTCATTAGTGGGCGCATAACACTGGATGACGTTCAGCTTGAGCTTTTTCTTGGTTCTAAAGGCTGCTGTGATGATTCTTGGCCCAAGAGGTTCCCAGCCCATCAGCGCTCTCTGTGCCACTGGTGACAGCATGAATGCTACGCCTTCTGTATGGGGGGCATTCTCCTCTTCATGACCTGAATGCAGAATCATCTCCCCACTTAACAGCCTTTTCTGGCCAGACTGCGTCCATCTGGCTTCACTGATACCTAGCAGGGAAAGGTTTACTTTTGCATTTCCGCTGCTATCTGCGCGGCCTTGCCGCTCTGGTACATGGTCTTGACGTTCCATGTGCCCATGGTTGTATCCCTGGATAGAGAGAGGCGGCTCGGTCCTGTGGCTTCCGAAGACTTCCGGCTTTCACCACAGGACGTCATAAGTCTTCTGGTAGAAGAACCTTCCTCCTCCAGGAAAGGAATTACTGTTAGTCTTTTCGTCGGCGTTTTTGTAGCTATTTCCTTTTTTGCAGGGTGGGGAAGCTACCCCCACGCCCAACCCCCTTACTAGGAGGACCAGGGGTTTTCTGTCGGGGTCACCTTCCCTTAGACCATGTTGGTTCACGGCACCTTATTTCATTCAGTGCACCCCTCTCACGAGGGACCCCCTATCCACCACCCAGGGGACGCGCCTCAACGCCATATGGTCCCAGCGCGAGGGCCCGGAGCTAAGATCGTCGTAAATTCGGGTGCCAACGTCTGCCCGGAATTGGTAAGGTTAGCAGCCGGTACGTGTCTGTCTATCCTGTGTTGGGAGCCGGCGCCCATCCGCATAGGAAGCTTCTCTGGCCATGGTCGCTCCTCACTGAGCTGCAAACGGGAAGCCGTGCGGTCGTCTGTAGGGGCAGGGTCCCGTTGCGAGTGTGCCTCATGTCTCTCTTCCAAAGCACCGAGCGTGACACCTCCTGTCTGTCAAGTCTGCGTTCCGCCGTCTGACCCGGGGCTAAGATCGTCGTATGTTCGGGTGCCGACCTCTGCCCGGAAGTAGTAGGATTGGTCCGTTTCGTCAATGTCATGGGTAACTTAGAACCCCATCCGCGGTAATGTGCGCTGTGGTATCTGACCTGTTCCAATTCGTCACGGTCAAGGGCAACCTGTTAGCCCCATCCACGGTATTCTGCGCATTATTCGTCCTACTGGCCCGATTCATCACGGTCAAGGGAATTGTACTGGGTCCATCCGTGGCACTGTGAGCGGGAACTGGGGGCCGCTCTCTGATAGGTGTCGGGCGTTCACGGCGGTAGAATCCCCACAGCTGGCACCATCTCTCTTCCAGCCAGGGGGCGCATACAGCACAGGGATGCGTTGACTCACAGCCAGAACAGGGAAGGCAGACTGCATGCTCATCACAGGGCCACTGAAAATCGCCACATTGCATGTAGGTACGAACCTGGTAACTGCAACATAGAGGCCATGATGAAGCACGAGTGAGCGTGGCCACCAAGGCCGCGCACCAATAATTCCACACACGCGAGGGTCAGAACGAACTCAAACGAGTGCACATAGCGTGCCGACGCCCGGCGCTCTTCCCTTCCACTGAGCGCCGGTCAAGGGCATTCACCGAGATTTTACCTGGCCATGACGGAGCAAGAAGCAAACCCACACCAGTTGAAGCGACGTCCTGAGGCGCCACTGGACTCACAGTCACCACCCAGGTCCAAGCTGTCACAGGCCCACAAGTGCAAGCCACGCCGCCCAGTCCAAGTTCGAAACAGCACCAGGCACAAGACGAGAGAGCTCCAAGCCCGCACAATCCGAGTGAGCTCCAAGTCACAGGCACGCTAAGTCCAAAACAGTATGGCAAAGTCACATGACGACCGGTCAATATCCGAGTGAGCCCCAAGCCAAGTTCGAAACAGCCCAAGGCGAGTCTGAGCTCCAACAAAGCCAGCACAGTAGGGTAAAATCACAATACGACCGGTCCCATCCATCACCGTAAGATTCGAAGAGCGATGTACGAACACAACCGTCTACAGGCTAGCTAAGAACTAAACTGAGGCTTATCGGGTGAGCTCGCACCGGATGGGGTGTAAGGGAGGCTACTCTGGTTACTGCCTGTACTATGGTGCCCCTCACCTGCCAACACTCTCTTATACGGACACAACCAAATTTTGGCTAAAATTAGGCTAGCTAGGTAACGTTTTCTCCAATGTAAAAGCAGTTCTCCTATATGGAGCAGAGACTTGGAGATTGACAAAAACCACAGTCAACAGAGTACAGACCTTCATGAACAGTTGCCTTAGAAGAATTTTGAAAATCCACTGGCCAGAGAAGATCAGCAACGTCAGACTCTGGGAGAGAACAGAGCAGATAACAGCAGAGAATGAAATTGGGCGAAGAAGATGGGGATGGATCGGTCACAGTCTGAGAAAGCCAGCTTCCAGTATCACTAGGCAGGCATTGTCATGGAACCCCCAGGGAAAGAGGAAAAGAGGTAGGCCGAGAAACTCCTGGCGTCGAGACCTCCAAGCAGACATCAAGAGACTGGGAACCACCTGGAGTAGAATCGAAGGAGAAGCACAGGACAGGAGTTGCTGGAGGTCTCTCGTCGACGGCCTATACCCGGGTAGGGGTGACAGGCGTAAGTAAGTAAGGTAACGTTTTCCTATTAGTAATACCATCGGTAATGTGTTTTGAGAAAACAAAGGCCTTTGTGAGAGGTCACTCAAATTGGTATGTTTAGAATGGTCTAACCAGCAATCATTCTTGAATCTCATAGGAATGCTGATCTAGAGTCAAAGACAGTATTGCCATACTTACTCATGTTTCATGATGTGCAGGTTCCACATCTTCATCAGCTCCTTTTCACCCTCATTTACATCTGTGAACTCATCTATCATCTACAGACAAAATGGAAAACATTAAATCTATAAAACACTGACACATGAAACAGCTACCTACAGCTATCCCAATTGCAAGTGAAGGACTCATTGGTAGATCACATCTCTTGAATGCACTATTTGCGCTGCCCACCTCGGGAACGCTGAAGAAGAAGAAGAATTTGCACTGCCCACCAACCCACAGCTTACATTCACCTTTTGTCTAACACATCAATTAACACCTCAATTTTTTAACACTTTAACTACCAGTTGACGCAAACTGTGTTTCTGAAATATGTTAATTTAATGCCAAAGAGTGTCAGAAAAAACAGGGATTCAAAGTTGAGTTAGCAAGAGCCACAGACCCTCATGAGCCAGCGAACTGCGGGGTCTCTCTCATAAGGATCTATGCTCTTGCAGTTCAATCACGTTCACTTTTCTCAGCAGTCATGGGGTTAACGGATTCAAACTACACATATACGCACTGTGTAACAACTGTGACAGAGGTATCGACTCTGTTGGTTCAAGGAAAAGTTAAAACAGGATTAGCTTGGTGCCTTCTGAAGTGCCAAACTAATCTGCCACCAGATTGTTTGAAATAACAAGGTCAATTGGTAACAAGCTGTTGTGTATTCAGGGTTAATGTGTTTGCATGATCTGCACAGATTTTTACACCAAAAGCCCCACACCAATCGCCAACTAAACATTGTCAAAAGGTGGTCATCACAGCAAAAGTTCAAAGTTTTATGCATAAATCAAAAGCAAATGGACCTTACCACCACAGTTTTCTGATACAGCCAAGGTGGGTTGTTCTCATCTTCACTATCGTTGTCTATCTCTTGAGGCCGCATGGGCTGACACGTCACTGTGTGGAAGTACAGCCTACAAAATGGACAAAAACTAAGCATATCAAGTCAGTAGTCTATCAAGTCAGTAGTGTATCACATCAGTAGTGTGTCAAGTCAGTATGTATAAGTTAAATAATCGACATGTTCTTTTTTCTTTTTTTTTGCAACGACACTCTAGACAGAGACTTTCTCTCTGACAAAAGATAGATTTGCCTTCTGATGATAACACTTTTCTGACACATCCATATTCAAATGGCTCGCATTTGAAAAACTGTGAACTTCAAACTGTGTACAAGTTGAGGGTGACAGATAGATCATGACAGATCAAGGTTTTACCTTGGTCTGTCACAATCTATCTGTCTCCCTCAACATGTACACAGTTTGAAGTTACCTGGTTCACACTGCCTTGCTCATATTAAAATCGGATCAGGTTAGCCCTGGCTCTGCAGTGAAACTCAGACCTTGTAGAATTCTAATCAATCAAGATGTGAACTGACCATGACAGCTGAAGTTATTCTGGCACAATCCTGGACATATCATGGTCAATATACATTCTGAACTATAATAAAGTCTTCAGACAGCAGCGTCAAAACTGTCACCTCAGGGCTCAGTGTATAAATGCTTTCACCAGGTATATTGCCCTCTTTTATTAACCCATTACATCCTGCAGCTGGTTTTGTATAACTTGCTATGAAGACTACATTACAAATCAGGAGATAGATAATAATAATAATAATAATAATACAGAGTTTTTATGTAGCGCCTTTCCCCACAGACAGCAAGCTCAGAGCAATTTACAGCACATAAAAAGAACAAGAACAAAATAAACACCCACTCACTCACACCAGCTCTCACCATGGAGGCACATTCCTAACACAAGACACACACACACAATCTACATACATATAAGACAACAGTAGATCTTAAGCCAATCTTGAGATCAACTGTTTTAGTTCAAGGGTGGTGCCAGAATACGCCTCAGGCGCCAAGCTATTATGGCACCACCCTTGAACTATCAGTCAAAATTTATTTCAAGTTCAAGCAATGGTGTATCAGGATAAAAAGGGTTAACCCGCCATAAATACTACAAACATACCTGTTGTGACCCTGCACTATCTGTCTGTTGATTGTGCTGTCTGTTTCTGGCTCTAGGAATTCATTGAGTGATGGAACTGGTCGTTTGGGCCTGAAAAAAAAGAAGATATAAACATCAAACACAACGAATGACATCGTCCCATATTTTATCACATTTTCATGTTTTACTTATGTCACATGATACTATTTTCATTAATATACACCACTATCAAACCAATTCTGAAACATATATTTTTCTCTAAAATGTATTTTTTCGAAAAATACTTACCGATGGCATTAATATGTGGAAGATACACTTAGCTTAACGATTTCAGCCTAACAAACTGTTGTGTATACAGACACAACCAGGGAGGCGACTCTAGGGAGCCATTACCAAGGCCCCCGAGTAGCCTCCCTTCCCTCATCCAGGCACATGTGTCGGGGAGTCACGCCAGTCGAACGCTATAGCACTCCGGCGGCAAGCGGGGCAGGCGGGAGAGCCATTCGAGTAATGCCATCAGTAAGTATTTTTCAAAAAAATACATTTTAGAGAAAAATACATTTGTTTCCTCAAAATACACTACCGATGGCATTACTATGTGGAAGAATAGCGAAAAGAAGGAGGGTGCCGCCCGCTAGGTCCCGTCATCACTCGAGCGGTCGCGAACAGAAACAACCTATCGACGATTTTCGTCTAAGCGTACCTTATGGTGCCAGCGGCGCCAGGAGGGCTGCGCCGCAACAATGTCCCCCACCAAGGCCAGGTTGTTCCGCTGGCCCGCGAGGTCATGGAGGTAGAAGCGGGCAAAGGTGGAATTGGCCCGCCACCCAACAGCCGACACAATGTCTCGCACGGCACAGTTCCGATCGAACGTGACACTGGTGGAAACAACACGGACCTCATGCGCACGTATATGAAGCGTCTTAGCACCCGACGGGGAGAGCTCCTCGTAGGCAGAACGGATGACCCAACGCAGCCATGAGGCGATCGTCTGCGCAGATATGTCATCCCTGCCGGGGGAAAGCGGCAGGAAGAGGCGGATCCAGCCATGCCGGATAGGCTTTGTCCTGCGCAGGTAGATTCGCAGCGCCCGGACTGGGTCCTGACGGCGGGAGTCCTGGGTCTGGTCCGGCTCCCTGAGGGGGCGCAGGGTGATGACTGAAGCCCTGGTCGAAGGAAGCCGATTCTTCATCAAGAAGGCGGGATTCGTAAGGAGGTGCACAGAGCCATTTGCCCCGAGCTGAAGACAGGCCGGGTCCATAGAGAGCACGTGCAATTCACCGACTCTGGACGCCGTAGCAAGCGCCAGCAGGAAGCATGTCTTCCGGGTTAGATTCGCCAGGCTGGCCAAGCACAGCGGCTCGAACTTGCTTGAATTCAGCCAGGTAAGGACCCAGGCGAGGTCCCAGCGAGGGATCAGAGAATGTGGGACTGGTCGCTGCAGCTCAAAATTCCGCATAAGGTCCGAAAGGTCCGAGCAGGCCCCAGGGTCTGAGAGCCCAAATGGTGGTAAGTGCCCGCGATCATGGAGAGGTACCCCCAAATGGTAATGGGGGCCTGATTCTTCTCGCCACTTCGCCTCATACACTTCGGGAGAGTGGAAGATCTGCGCGCCACAGCGATAGCCTCCACCGCCGCACACGAGAAACCTCTGGAGGAGAGGGCTTGCTGCACAATCGCCAGGCGTCTAAGAGAAGCCGCTCCGGGCACGGGTGAAAGAGCGGCTGCCGGGGCTGCTTCAGCATCGGGTGAGGGGTGGGCAACGGAAGCGGGGGGTCCGTGGTGAGGCTAAGGAGGTCGGTGGTCCAACTCCTCTTCCAGCTGAACGGGGTGACCAGGAGAAGGATCGCGTTGCTCCCCCGGAGCTTCTGCAAGACTCTGGGCACCAGCACAGACGGAGGGTACGCATAGGCAACGAGACCCTCCCAATCCACAAAGAGAGCATCTACCGTCCACGCTAGAGGGTCCGGGAAGGGGGAGACAAAAGATGGGGAGCTGCCGGTTCCACCGGGTTGCGAACAGGTTGATCATCGGGGTCTCCCAGCGCTCGCAAATCATGCGGAAGATCTCCGGACTCAGCTGGTCCTTCCGCGAGAGGGAGTCGGCGAGGACGTTTAGACGGATGGGAATGTGGCGAGCCTGGAGCGAGATGTCGCGGTCCCTGCACCACAGGAGCAGCTGGTAAAGGAGCATGCAGAGGGTTGGGGAGCGGGTGCCCCCTTGCTTCTGGATGTACGCGATGACCGTGGCGTTGTCAGACATAATGAGGACTTCTTAACGGCGAAGCCGAGACTGCCAATGGTCGAGGACCAACCAAACCGCCTTCAACTCCAGCCAATTGATGTGCCTGTCCGAGAAATCCGGGGGCCACGGGCCCGAGGCGGAGGAGAAGTCCGGCATGAGATGCGCTCCGCAACCCAACGGGCTGGCATCAGTGCAGAGGGAGAGCTGCGGCTGGGGAGAGGAGAGGGGGACCCCCGAATGAAGCCAGGCGGGGTCCGCCCACCATTGGAGGTGGGCTCGGGCGAGCAGGACAGGGACTGGGGCCGCAAGGTCGCGGGAGGACGGGTGCCAATGGGTAAGGAGGTGGAGCTGGAGCGGGTGTGAGTAGAGCCGACCCAGGGCTAAGAGGTCCGTGGCTGAGTTCATAAGGCCCAGCAGTTGTAACCAAACCCGCGCCGAGAATACATCCGCGCTGGAAATCCGGCGGGAGAACTCCACCAACTTCGTGATACGAGCCTCCGGCAGTCGCACGAGATTGGAGTCAATTCAGAACTCCATACCGAGATGCACAAACCGGCGGGACGGAGTGAGATCGGACTTTCCTCCGTTGACCAGGAAGCCGAGGCGACGGAGGGCGAAAAACGCATACCAATCCGTGGCGAGGGACGCGGAGTCCTGGTTGCGAAGAAGTAGATCGTTCAAATAATTGGAGGTGGGGCTGGATGAGGTCTGACACGCTCCGGCGACCACCGCATCTATGATCCCATGAGCTGAGGTTGAGGCCGAAGGGGAGAGCCTGGAACTGATAGACCGTCCCGCAATAGGCGAAGCGCAGGAACCGCCGGGAGGCCGGGTGCACGGGGACGTGAAGATAGGCATATGCCAGATCGAGGCTGACGGCAAAGTCCATGGGGCGCACGGCGGCCTTCAGGGCACGTGCTGATTCCATCTTAAACGAGGGAGCGCAGATGAAGCTGTTGAGCGCGGACAGGTCGATGATAGGGCACCACAGAGGCGGCTGTAAAAGGCTGGAAAATAGTGCTGCGCGATGACCTCCGTTGCGGACTTGAAAAGCAAGGCTGCGATCTTGTCCCGTAAAGCGCATGCCTTGCTCTGGTATTCCGGGACCCGCGTCCAAACAGGTGCCTGGCGAAGAGGAGGTGGGGTGCTGGAAGGAAATCCGCAGACCCTCCTAAACTGTAGCGAGCACCTATGGGTCGTCCAGCAACAGCGACTGCCACTTGACGCTGTGCAGGGCCAGCCGCCTGCCGACTGGGGGCTCTAGGCAAGTCGGTGGGGGCGGGAAAGGGAGAGAGTCAGCGGACCCGGCCCCCCCCCCCCCCCCAGCTCTGCAGGCGGGCCTGGACCAGGCGGGGGCAGAGGCCGCAGGGGGCTCGAGGGCGGGAGGAGGAAGCACGGCTTGGGGGGCCGGCCGCAGTCCTGAAGGCAGGTCGAGGGTAGGGTCTGAAGGACCGCAGGGCGCGACCCACCATCTTATGGGAGGCCAGAAAGCGAGCAGCAGGGGCCCGGGGGGAAGCCGGCCAGGACTCCTTAAAGGTCCCCTGCACGACCTGCAAGGTGGGGCTGAAGAGAAGGGGACCCCCGATCGGCGCACAACGGAGCAGGGTGCGTCGGCCGCAGGAAGGAGAGGGCACAGATCCAGCAAGGCGTCACAGTTCGCGGCCACAGCGAGGGCATTGGTGGATGCGTGGTAGGCCGCACGGTTGGCCGCGATCACCAAGGCTTGGATGTCATTCCGGGGATCCACATCTGGGCTCTCCAGGAACTCCTCAACGCAGTAGAGCATGACCTGCGTTGCTAGCACATAAAACCCCGAGCAGTCGAGGGAGTTATGGATCAAGATCGCTGTGTTGTTGAGTCCGCCGGGGATGCTACGCCGAAGGGCTCGCCGGCCTCCAAGCAGCTTCTCAGCGGCCAGGTCCATCGGAGGAAGGGGGCATACAAACGACTGGGAGTGTCCCGCATACCAATCCTGCCGGAAGCGGATATTGACGCCCGCTGGCCAGCGCGCGTCGGAGAAGAAGCCCTTATCTGAAGGCCAACCCTGCTGAACGCGTCCGTCAAATCCTGAAAGCCGGGGGGTTGAGGGAGGGACTTAAACTTCTTAGTCAGGCGGGGCACGTCCACGAGGGCAGAAGCCATCCTTTTCACCAGCGGGGACGGAGGATAGACATCCGGAGGCAGCAAGCGGGTGATCAGCCGAAACGCAACGTCAAGGGCGCGCGAAGTCTCCGAGCCCACAGGAGGGGGGGGGTGGGGGGGGTGGGGGTGGGCGCAGGGGAAAGGCCGCGCGAGGCCGACCGCTACCAAGAGACCGGGAATCCGGGGACGGAGAACGGTCTGAGCGGGTAGGGTCGGGTGAGAGGAGAGCAGAAACCAAGTCCTCCGGGTGGAGGCTAAAGGTGTCATCGGCATCCTCGGGGGCTGGCCTCGGACGCGCGGGGAGCGCAGGGGGGTGGTGAGGGGGGGGGGGGGGGTCGGAGGGAGTCCGATCCCGGCTACGGCGGCGCACAAGGGGGAGACGGCCGACACTAGGAGAGTCAGAGGCATGGTGGTGGCACCCTGAAGGGCGCTGATCCTGAGACACCGACCTGTCCTGAAGACAGTGAGGGTCCCACTGGTCAATGACGGCGGCACCGCCCAGTAGCGCGGCGGAGCGCCGTACATCACGGGAAGCAGACCTGTGCTGTAGCACAGCTGGGTCCCGTTGCTCGCTGACAACTGTCCCGGTCTGTAGACCGGCAGGCTGCTCTCGGTCACGGGGAGCCGACCTGTGCTGTAGCCAGTGTGGGTCCCGCAGAACTCCAGCATTTGCCCTGTCCTGAAGATAAGCCGGGAGCGAGGGGTCTCGGGGCGCCGCGCAGGGTCGAGGGTGCGACACAGAGACCGCCGGGGAGCGAGAGCGTTGAAGCGAGCGTACCGTAGAACGGACCGACAGCTGGGAGTCTGGACGCACCGTGAGTTGAGCGCTGGGCAAGGTCTCCGCAGCCCGACGAGGTGGGGGGGGTGGGGAGGGCCCACAGACACGGGGGCTAAGACATGCGCGGCAAGCTGCGCATGACGGGAGGCGAGCCCAACGATGTCCTAAGTCGCCCGCCGGTATGGGGCGGGGAGGCCGCTGGTCGAGGGGGTTCCCTGGAGGCAGACGGGCGGTCATGCTGGTAAAAATCCCACAACTGGGACCACTGTTCTTCCTTCAACGAAGAGCATCTCTCGCACAGACGTGCGGAGGACCAGCTCGAGCAAGGGAGACACAAGGTGTGGGTGTCCGAGGGCCACTGAAACCCCCTACACCTACGGCAAGTACGTAGCTGCGCGCTGGAACAGAAAACAAAGCGCATGAGAGAACAGCACGTGGCCCGGCGCACACAGGGCCACGCGAGCGAAACTCACGACTGGTGCCGCAAAGGGTCGGCTGTGTACGAACCAGCCATTATTCGAGGAATGTGCCTGTCGGCCAGAAACCTGACCAGCCGAGGCACGCTCCGAGACCTTACCTGGCCATATCCCAAGTGACCGAAGGCTAGCGAGGAGAAAACACCGACCCAGGGCCGCCACACCAACCACAGGTAGTCCGAGCAGAAGCACAAGGCACCACATAAATCCAACAAGCACACGAAGCACATGTATTCAAGAGTAACCAAAGGAAGTCCAAGGCTAGTCCAAGGGTATCCAAGGTTATCCAGGGCTGAGCACGAGTAACACAACCTATCGCTACGAAGCTAAGCATTCGACTAGCATGACTCCATGGCACGTGTCCGGATGATGAAGGAAGGGAGGCTACTCAGAGGCCCTAGTAACGGCTCCCTAGAGTCGCCTCCCTGGTTGTGTATGTATACACAGCAGTTTGTTAGGCTGAAATCGTTAAGCTAAGTGTATCTTCCACATTGTAATGCCATCGGTAATGTATTTTGAGGAAACAAATCCTTCTCTATCATTTGAGTCATGTCAGCCATTTCTGGTTCGTTTATTTTTTTCAACCCACTGGAACATGCATCTATGTTGTTCATGGTAAAATGCTCATGAGTAAGCGGTCCATTATAATTCATATACCTGTAGACTATGACATGAGTGACGGGTGTGCGTCGCACTGGCCCTATGCGACTGAATGCATAGCCAATATGTGAATGGACGTCCTGAGGGTTTCCAACGTACGATCCATCGTACATCTCATTGACTGTCACTTCTATCTGGGGTCCTTTGGAATGGGGCTGTGATACAAAGAGAAAACAGGAAAAGGATGAACATGATAATAATAATTTAAAATCCCACCAATATTTTCCAACGAAGCAATTATTCAAAAGCAGCATGTCACAAATGATATCAGGTCCGAGTGACATTGTTCCAGATTACCAAATTTATGCACAAATCATGCATGCAATACTTAACACAGAATCTTGTTTCAATATGGCGTCATGTTCTTAACCCCTCCACTGCCAGTGGATGCAGATTGTGTTTTTGAAATCATTCCACATCTCAGAGCCCCAGCCATCAAAATGAATTTTTTTCTAAAATGTATTTTTTTGAAAAATACTTACCGATGGCATTACTATATGGAATACACTCTATAGCCTATAGATTTCAGTCTAAGCCAAGTTGTGTCCCCTACACAACTGGGGAGGAGACACCGGGGATCCATGCATAGGAGCCCGGGTGGCTTCCCCTTACCACCCTCTCCAGTCACGTGCCATAGGGCGAAAGCCCGCCAGTTTCACACTTAGCCAAAGCGGCAAGAGGGGCAGGAGGGAGGGCGATCCGTAATGCCATCGGTAAGTTGTTTTTTTTAAAATACATTTTAGAAAAAAGTTCATTTGTTTTCTCAAAATACATTACCGATGGTATTACTATATGGAAGAATTACAAAGAGGAGGCGGGTGCCGCCCCGTTACCCTGTTATTTACACCCCCGCAGGCCCACTAAGGAACTCCCGACGATTTCAGCTAGGACTTACCTAAGGCACCTGCGGCGCGCGGAGGAAGTGTTGGGCTGCGGAGATGTCGCCCACCAAGGCCAGGGAGTCACGCTGGCTGCATAGGTCACGGAGGTAGAAGCAGGCAAAGGTGGAGTCTGAACGCCAGCCTACTGCATTCACAATGTCCTTTATTGAGTAGTTGTAGTCAAAAGCTACACTTGTGGCCACTGCTCGGACTTGATTGCGCCCGGATCTGTAACCGTCTGTCCCCGTCCGGGGAGAGGTCTTTGTAGGCTGATCGAATCACTCACCACAGCCAGGACGAGACTGTCTGGGCCGAAATATCCGGCCTGCCTGGAGAAAGCGGTAGGAACAGGCGGGAGCAACCAAGGCGGCGTGGCTTTGCGCAACGCAGGTAAATCTTTAGTGCCCGGACTGGATCTTGTTGCCGCGACCCGCTGGAAAGATCCGTTCCTCTGAGCGGACGTATGGTCAGCATCTGGGGCACAGCAGCTCGCTCATGCGGGACGCCGTGGCGAGAGCCAGGAGAAAACATGTTTTCTGGGTCAAGTCAGAGAACCGTGCCAGGGGCAGGGGCTCGAAGCGATCCAAATTTAGCCATGTCAGTACCCAGGCGAGGTCCCACTGAGGTATGAGGGAACGAGAGACTGGACGTCGGAGTTCAAAATGCGCCAACAGGTCCGAGAGATCTTTGCAAGCACCCGGATCCGGGAGGACCAAGTGGTGATAAGTGTCTGCCAGCATGGCAGGATAACCCTTGATGGTAATAGGCGCTAAGCTTTGGTCATCGAAGAGCCACAGGAAGAATTCCGCCAGTTGGGGGTAGTTAAATTCGTGGGGGGGAGCCGCTGGGTGGCACACCACGACTGGAAGACCCTCCATTTGCCTTCATAGACCTTCCGGGTAGACAGTCTGCGGGCTGCCGCAATCACTGCCACTGCAGCATCCGAGAAACCTCTAGCGGTGAGAGCTTGCCGGACAACCTCCAGGCGTGTAGGAGGAGTCGTTCCGGGCACGGGTGGAAGAGTGCCTGCCGGGGCTGCTTGAGCATCGACGGTGGGGTGAGGAGCTCCAAGGGCAGGTCCGTAGCTAGAGCGAGCAGGTCCATGGTCCAGCTCTTGGTCCAGTTGAAGGGGGCCACCAACAGGACAACCGTGGAGCATCCCTGCAACTTCCGTAGGATCTTCGGCACCAGTACTGATGGAGGGTAGGCATACGCGATCAAGCCGTCCCAAGGGATGGAGAGCGTGTCCACTGCCCAGGCGAGCGGGTCCGGAACGGGAGAGACAAAAATCGGTAGCTGGTTGTTCCACCCGGTGGCAAGCAGGTCGACTAGGGGCGTCTCCCATCGCGAGCAGATCAGGCGAAAGATGTCTGGGCACAGTGACCACTCCGTGGCCCGGGATGTGGCGGGCTCGAAGAGCAATGCCTCGGTCCCTGCACCAGAGCAAAAGATGGTACAGGAGTATGCACAGGGAGGGTGAGCGAGTGCCCCCCCTGGTTCTGGATGTAGGCCACCACTGTCGAGTTGTGCGAAAGGATGAGGACCTCCTGGTGTGTCAGCTTCTCCTGCCAGGTGACGAGGGCCAACCGCACCGCCTTCAACTCCAGCCAGTTGATGTGTTTGTCCGCAAATTCCCGAGGCCAAAGGCCCGAGGCCGAGACAAAGTCCGGTAAGAGGTGAGCGCCCCATCCCGACTGGCTTGCGTTGGTGCAGAGGGACCACTGGGTTGGAGGGGAATGCAGAGGCATGCCCATCAACAACCACGCGAGGTTCGACCACCTCTGGAGGTGGGGGTGGACTAGCGAAGTAACTGGAACCGGATCCATCAGGGCGCCAGCAAAGGAGGAGGTGGAGCTGAAGAGGTCGGGCATAGAGCCTGCTGAGAAGTAATAAATCCGCTGCTGCGCTGAGTAGTCCCAAGAGCTGAAGCCATACGCGGGTTGGGAAGGAGGCTCCTAGCTCCATCTGACAGGTGAGCTCGGCAACCTTCTGCCGCCAAGCCAACGGCAGGCAGACCAAGTTGAGGTCGGTTAGGAATTCCATCCACAGATGCAGGAACCGCCACGAAGGGGTGAGATCCGACTTGCCCGGATTGACCATAAACCCTAGCCGGCGAAGGAGAGCAGCTCGTCTCTGTCTTCCTCCAGAGCCGTGGCAACCTGGTTGCGCAGCAGTAGGTCATCCAGATAATTGGAGGCTGGACTCAACGATCGCTGCCGGAAGCTGGCCATCACTGCGTCGAGGAGCCTCGTGAAAACCCAGGGGCTGATGTTGAGGCCGAAAGGGAGGGATCGGAACTGGTAGATGATCCCTTCGAAGGCAAAGCTTAGATAACAACGGGAGGACGGATGCATGGGCACGTGCAGATAAGCGTCCGAAAGATCGAGGCTGATAGCGAAGTCCATTGGCTGGACGGCTGCGCAAAGAGTCCTGGCAGTCTCCATCCGAAAGTGCGGTGCCGCAATGAACCTGTTTAGCGCCGAGAGGTCGATGACCGGACGCCACTTGCCGCCTGGCTTGGGAACGACGAAAAGTCGGCTGTAAAACACCGGTGAGTCGTGCTGAGCGACTATCTCCGTCGCCGCCTTGCTGAGCAAGGCCATCACTTCTCCACGAAGAGCGTCTGACTTGAGCCGATCGTCTGGAACCTGGGTCCAAAGGGGAGACCTGCGGAGGGGCGGAGGGGACTGGAACAACAGCTGTAGGCCTATGGAGACAGAGAGGATCCAAGGGTCGTCTGGGAACAGCGAACGCCAGTGGTCGCTGAAGCGGGACAGCCACCCGCCGACAGGAGACCCGAAAACTGTCGGCGGGGACAGAGGGGAGGGCAAGTCAACGGGCCCGATCGCGCCACAATTTACGTGCGCCACGGGACCAGGAAGGGTGGGAGGTGGGAAGGGACTGCCGCGAGACCTCAAGGGGGCGAGCTCTACCTCGGACGCCGCCGGCTGCACGAGAGGCGGGCCTGGTAGACCGCAGGGCGCGACCCACGGCCGTGCGAGGAGTGTGAAAGCGAAAAGAAGAGGAGGCGGCAGCTGGTCGTGGCCACAGATCCTTAGACGCCTCCTTAATCGTCTGTCAAGTATCCCCAAACAGCTGCAAACCACCAACGGGGGCCTGATGGAGTTCCGACTTCACGGTCTTGGGTAGATCCGAGCAGTCGAAGGAGGGTGTCCTGACACCAAAGGTCACAGTTGACAGCCGCCGCCATGGCATTAATAGATGAATGGTAGGCGGCACGTTTAGCAGCCACAAGGATCGAATGGATATCATGGAGCAGAGACGAGGCCTCCAGGTCCCACGTATCCTCCAACCCGCGCAGTACCACTTGCGTTGCCATCTCCCAAAAACTGGAACATGCCAGGGAGTTACGAACTAATGACGCGATCCTGTCCAACGAGCGAGGCCAAGCGTTCTGGACAGACCGTTGACCTGTGTGATGGCTGCCGAATCCAAGGTGGGAAGAGGGACGGCGAAGGCTTGTGAGTGTCCCGCGTACCAAGACTGGCGGTAGTTCATGTTGATACCCGCGGGACACCAGGACTCCGAGAAAAAAAAAGTTTTCCCCAAAGCTGTCCTGGCAGAGCTGTGTGGAGAACGCCTCCGTGAGATCCCGGAAGCCAGCTGGCTGAGGGAGTGACTTGCGACGTTTGGCTGAAAACTGCACATCCACCATGGCGGAAGCTTGTCTCTTCACTGGGGGAGACGGCGGGCATAAATCAGGCGGAAGAAGGGCCAAAATAAGTCGGGAAGCCTCGTCTAAGGAACGAAAAGTCTTGGAACTCAGTGTAGGCCCGCGGTCCGGGGAAGCAGAGGAAACCGAAGACACCACTGAGTGGTGGGCAGGGGAGACGGCTGGAGAGTCCCGAAGGGAAATCTCTGAAGCTGAGTCCCCTGCATGAAGGCTGAGGATGTCAGGATCGAGATCCAAATGCCGCCTGTCGCGCTGAGCCAAATGGAGGGGCGACCGGCTACGAGAGCGACGGCCAGCCGCCAGCGGCGGGCTGCAGCGCGAGCAAGGGACAGGCGGAACCTCACGCAAAGCCTGTAAGGAAGGGCGACGTGGAGAAGGAGAAACTGCGGTCGAACGACGTCTGGAGGCAAAGGCGTGCTCCGAAAGCCCCCTACCTGCCGAAGGGCGGGTAAAGGGGGGGCTGTGAGAGTCGTCAACGACGCGTCGGTGAGGGGATCGTGGGTGCCGGGGACCGCGCTCCGAGCTAAAGAAGGGAGGCGGTACGGGATCCCTGGCTCGCCGAGCCCGCTTGGGAGAACGCGAGCGGGGGGAGAGCTTGTCAGCAACCTGGCAGATCCGATCTTGCGCAAAAGACTCCCGAGTCCCGCCCAGAAAAACTGGGGGGGGGGGGGGGGGGGGGGGGTGGGGGGGGGTGGGGACGCAACAGAGGCTTGCCAGGCCTGCTCAGAAGTATCGGAGTGGGGAGGTAGCATCAAAGGCGCTCGCGGGCCACGCTCAGCCGAAACGGTGCATGGTGGGAGCGTGTCCAAATCTCGCTGGAACTGTCCAGAAGGATTGGAACGGGGCGGGGACTAAAGAGAGACTCGCCGGGCCCGCCCAGAAACATCAGAGGGGGTGGGGTGGGGGGGAGTGTGTACTGTACATGTCGCGCCGGGCCCTCGCAGACGCTTCAAGGTGGGGGGGGGGGGGGTTGGGGAGGGTAGGGGGGGGGGGGTTGGGGAGGGTGAGGGGGGGGGTGGGGGGGGGGGGGGGGGGGGGGGGACATATGTGGCTCGCCGGGCCCGCTCAGACAGTTCGGCACACACGACACAAGTCTTGTCTGAAAAGTAGCCCAAGCACGGGAGGCAGGCGTCATGCGCGTAGAGGGCCACTGGAAATCCCCACAAAGATGGCAGGTTCTCACCCAGGAAGAAGTCATAACGTCCGTCACACACAGTCCGCCGGGAAAAAGTCACTGAAGAGTCTAGAACTCAGGCCGAAAGCAAACGAAGAAGTGTCCCACAAGTCACTAGTCAAGCATGAAGCCGGAGTTCACAAGGCAGAGGTCACGTTGAAAGTCAAGTCACAGACCGAGACCGGTTGAAAAGCTCACACGGCAGAGTCCACTGAATTCGTAACACTCTTGAAAATAAATAACAGTTCGGTGCAAGTCACAAGACTAAACTAGGCAAAAGCCCAGGCGAAAGTTCACAGTAGATATCGATAGTACAAGTCTGAAACCGTTGCAAAACAGAGTATGGCCAAAAACTTGACTGTCCATGGTCGAGCTAGAAGTGAAACTGGCGGGTTTTCGCCCTATGACACGTGACCGGATAGGGTGGTAAGGGGAGGCCACCCAGGCTCCTATGCATGGATCCCTGGTGTCTCCTCCCCAGTTGTGTAGGGGACATAACTTGGCTTAGACTGAAATCTATAGGCTATAGAGTGTATTCCATATAGTAATGCCATCGGTAATGTATTTTGAGAAAACAAGGAACAAAGTGGTTTCAGCAAGATCCTCATGAGCCCCCTGCAAATGCAAGGGTTTCTGAAGATCTATATCAATTGCAGCTGGATGGTGTTCAGTTTTTCTCAGCAGTGGTTTCAAAACATAGCCTTAAATTAACCCAGGAAATAGTGAGTATCACCCGGATGCAAGATGCACAGCCTTTCATAACCTCCCGCAAATTTTGAAGGTTTGTAAGGACCCATGCTTCTAGCCAGCCTCATGCAACTGCATTTTCTTTTAACATAGCAGTTAGCGGGCTGTCAGTCTACAAAAGTTATAGAGACGTTTCAGTATGTACAGTTTGACTTCCAGCCAGCAACAAACACTTGCTTCAAAGAAGTACATGTACTTGTGTCCATCAGCAGGAGTTAGGAGCTCACCACATATATGAAGTTAAAACGTGGATGGGCGAGGCGCAGATGCTTTAGAAGACCAAATAACGTGGGACAAAGGAGGGCACACCAGGGACATCGCAGATCCTCCCTCACTTCAGTCTGCTGCCGCATCATCTCTCCATTGCCGTACTGGAATATGTATTGCAGTCGCAGGCGCTTGCGAGGTGTTGACTGATTGACCTCACGCACTTTGTAGGATTTTGAACCTGCAACAGAGCATGGTGCAGCTTCCTTCTCTGCATCTCTTCGGACATCTTTGGATTCGTCTAAGTTTGCTTGGCATTCGTCTAAGTTTGTGAAAAAAGAGGAAAAGTCTGTCAATTACAACAACTCGCAATGAGTAACAAAATCATGACAACAAAGAGGAAACTTTTCCCTTTCAGCACAAACCATGAGATGATGTCATGATCCAATAAACAGCACATCATGGTGATAGTAGCTGGACTGAGCCACCATACTTATTCAATACAAAACGAAGTGAAGATGAGAAAATAGCAAGTCCCTACAGTGCAATACCTGAGTGATTGTTGGAGTTTCTAGGAGAAAGGCTGTCAATTCCTGATATTGAACTGTGTGTGTTGTTGCTCCCCTCATCCCAAGCCAGATCAAATTTAATGGTGGGTAGCTTGTCGAAAATCTCAAACGGTTCTAGAGCCTGAAAAGAGGAAGACTAAACAATAAAACATACAGATCTTGCACAAGTAAACACACATTTCCCTCTCTCAATTCACTTGCAACGCACAGTATACAGTACAACTCACCATTCTCAAGACAAAGAAGTACCCAACGAAGAAAGAAACACGCTTAGAAAAGACGGTTACAACACAATTTATTAATATTTCAATTAAATACCCTTTGTCAAAATAGAGAGAGAGATCAGTCGCTACTTATCTTCATTCGCAGAAGGAATGTGGCAACTGAATGCACCACCCAAAGAACGATAATAACAGTGCAAATCGAACGCACAAATATTAAACCAGCAATCCTGACAATCAGACAGAGCATGAAAGTACTTATTCAGCCTCAATACGCTGAATTATCTGTGCGCATGATCAAATAAATACATAGTCAAGTTACAAAAGTAACATTAACCCCCTTGTAAAAGCAAACACCACACCAGTACTATATACAGTTCAGCTGGTTAAAAGCACAAGAGGCTGTCAATAGTGCTTTCTGTCACGATTCCTGCAGGAATCATAGCAACAAAATGTATTTTTCTCTAAAATGTATTTTTTCGGAAAATACTTATCGATGACATTACTATATGTAAGGTACACTTAGCTTACCGATTTCAGCCTAAGAACCCATTGTGTATACATGCACAACCAGGGAAGCAACTAGAGAGTTGTTACCAAGAACCCTGTGTAGTCTCCCTTTACCTAAATACGTGTATGTGAGCAGTGTACTCATGCCTTCGAGTAATGCCATCGGTAAGTATTTTTTAAAAAAATACATTTTAGAGAAAAATAATTTGTTTCTACAAAGTCCATACCGATGGCATTACTATATGGAAGAATAACGAAAAGGAGGAGGGTGCCGCCCCCTATACCCCAACTGCATAACACTTAGTACAGGTCAAGGTGCAACCTCCCGACGATTTCAGCTAAACGTTACCTATGGCATCTGAGGCGCCCGGAGGGAGTGTTGCACCACTGAGACGTCCACCACCAGGGCCGGGTTGTCGCATTGTCCGGAGAGGTCTCGCAGATAGAAGCAGGCGAAGGTGGACTCAGCTCGCCACCCGACAGCCACCACAATGTCCCTCAAAGGGCAGTTGCGGTCGAAGGCGACGCTCGCTGAGACCACTCTGATTTCATGGGCTCTGATGCACAGGCGTTTCGCTCCCTCCGGGGAGAGGTCCTCGTAAGCAGACCATATGACCCAGACAAAACCGTCTGCGCAGAGATGTCGTTACGGCCCGGGGACAAGGGCAGGAAGAGGCGGGACTGGCCTCTCCGAACAAGTTTAGATCTGCGCAAGTAGATCTTCAATGCCTAGACAGGGTCCTGCTGCCGGGACTCCTAGGAAGAGTCGAGACCTCTGAGTGGGCGGAGGCTAATCACCTGAGCCGAGGCCGAGGGGAGTCTGTTTTTGGCCAAAAAGGCCGGGTTTGTCAGGAGCTGTACTGACCCATCGACTCTGAACTGCAGACAAGCAGGATCCATGGAGAGTGCATGTAATTCGCTCACTCTGGCAGCTGTGGCGAGGGCAAGCAGGAAGCAGGTCTTCCTGGTCAAGTCCGCAAAGCGGTCCTGCGGGAGCGGCTCGAAATGGCTCGAATTCAGCCAGGTGAGAACCCATGGAAAATCCCAGCATGGGAGCAGAGAGCGGGGGACCAGGCGCTGGAGTTTTTCTTCCTCTTCAGTGTTCCCGAGAATCTGCCTCAGATGTCAAGATTGGTTGTTGAGATGAAGTTCGTGGTCTGCAGTAGGTCTAGAATGGAGCCTCAGAGTTTCTCTGACAGCGTCACTCCATGTGGCCAGTGCTGTATCCTGGCGTCTTGGTACAGGGGACAGGACTGCAGTACATGCTCTGGGGTCTGTAAACCAGTTTCACACAAGAAGTCTGCAGTGTGTGTCAGTCCAAGGCGGTACAAGTGTGCACGCAGTCGGCAGTGACCAGTCCTTAGACGGAATATGGTGGTCTGTTGGTGGCGCTGGAGGTGTTTTAACTGGTCATCAGATGGTGGGTTGTGTTGGGTCTGCCAGTCTGCATGATAGTGCCGCTTAATGAGGGTTTTGACTTCCTGGAAGGACATCGGTTAGTTTGGCTGCTCAAGCTTGCTACCGGACTTGGCGAGTCTGTCTGCCTCCTCGTTTCCTGATAGTCCACAGTGAGCAAGTACCCACTGAACAGCCACTTGTGTTAGGCGTGAGAGGGCGACCAGCAGGTGCAGTGTTTCTTTCTCCAGCTGCTCACTGGGGGACTACAGGCTTTGGATGGTGATCTGCAGTCGATCAGGAAAACCATGTGTGAGGGCAGGGGATTGTCTGCACCAACAAGGCTGGCAGCCTCTCGTAGAGCAGCGAGTTCAGCCTGGTAGTTGGTTGACAGTCTTCCCGCAGGCAGGGATTTGGATGTGGTGTGTCCATCTGGGTAGCAGATGAAAATTCCACTGCCTCCATTCTAGACAGTTGCGTCAGAGGATCCATCTGTGAACACGTGTGCCCAGATTGATGCATTGTAATCTCGGTCCAGCATTTCCAGTGTGAGAGACATGAGGATGGCTTCTGACTGGGATTCTTTGCTGGCTATTCCTGGGACATCAGTAACAGCACGTTTTCGAGGGAGGTGCTCCAGTCCTCAGTACCTTGAAGAGGTTCTCGACTATTTGAGGCATTGTAGATGGTGTCCTGGTGAGCTCTCGTGAGCTCTTGCTGGAGCTCAAAATGTGCCATCAGGTCAGAGAGATCCTTACATGATCCTGGGTCCGCCCGGCCCAAGTGCCAGTAAGTGGCTGCGATCGTGGCCAGGTAACATCTGGTGGTGATAGGCGTCAAGTTCTGCTCCTGGAAAAGCCAGAGGAAGAACTCGGCCAGCTGCGGATTCGCCAGAGCCGCGGGGGAAAGGTGGACTGACCGGCACCAGGGCAGCATGACTCTCCACTTTCCCTGGTACACCTTCCGGTCTGCGTGCTGCAGCTATCGCCTCCACTGCCATACATGAGAAACCTCTCGTGGCGAGGGCCTGCCGCACAACCTCCAGGCGTGTAAGAGTGGAATAGATTCCGCATGGGCTGCTTCAGCATGGTGGAGGGAGCCAGTAGGCGTAAGGGAGGGTCCATGGTGAGACTCAAGAGGTCGGTGGTCCAGCTGCGGCTCCAACAGAACGGGGCCATGATGAACAGCACTGCGTTGCAGCCCCTGAGTTTCTGCAGACACTTTGGTACCAGGACCGTGGGAGGGTACGCGTAGGCCACCAGGCCGTCCCAATCTATGGAGAGAGCATCCACGGCCCAAGCGAGAGGATCCGGGATAGGCGACACGAAGAGTGGAAGGTGACTGTTCTATTGTGTCGCGAAAAGGCCGATCATGGGCATCTCCCAGTGGGCACAGATCATTCTGAAGATGTCCTGCCGAAGAGTCCACTCAGTGTGGAGAAGCTGACCCTGCCGCGAAAGGGAGTCCGCAAGAACATTCAGGTGGCCAGGGATGTGTCGCGCTCGCAGCGAGATACCGCGATCCCTGCACCACAGGAGGATCTGATACAGGTGCATGCAGAGGGACGGGGAGAGTGTACCTCCCTGCTTCTGAATGTAGGCTACGACAGTCGCGTTGTCAGAGAGAATCAAAAGCTTCTGGGAACTGAGACGAGATTCCCAGTGGACCAGCCCCAGCCTGCAACTCCAGCCAGTTGATGTGCTTGCTCACTAGGTCCGGAGGCCACCGGCCCGAGGCTTCGTTGAAGTCCGGCAGTAAGCGCGCTCCCCAACCCGTGAGGCTCGCGTCCGTGCAAAGCGAAAGCTGGGGTGGCGGGGAGAAGAGGGGTACTCCGGTCGCTAGCCAATCCGGGTCTGTCCATCTCTGTAGGTGAGGCCAGACCAACAGCAGAACAGGGACCATCGCCGCCAAGTCGCACGAGGACGGGCGCCAATGAAGCAGGAGATGCCGCTGGAGAGGTCTCGAGTAGAGCCTGCCGAGAGGTAAGAGATCCGCTGCTGCGTTCATAAGCCACAGAAGTTGCATCCAAACTCTGGCCAGGACTGCCTCCGCAGGGGACACCTGGTGGGCCAGTCCTGCCAACTTCTGGATGCGGGCCTCCGGAAGTCTCACCCTGTTTAGGTCGGTCAGGAACTCCATACCAAGGTGCACAAACCGGCGTGAAAGAAACAAGGTCCGACTTGCCGAGTTTGACGAGGAAACCTAGCTGCCGGAGAAGAGTCAGCAGCGCGTCCCTGTCTCTCTCCATGGAGGGTGCACTCTGGTTCCTCAGGAGTAAGTCATCCAGGTAGTTGGAGGTCGGACTCACAGACAACTGCCGGGATCTGGCCACCACCGCGTCCACGATCCTCATAAAGATCCAAGGGCTGAGGTTGAGACTGAAAGGCAGGGCTCGGAACTGGTACACCACTCCCTGAAAGGCAAGGCGCAGGCATAGCTGCCAACCTTGAGGCAGCAAAAATCCTGAGCTGCGGCCTCCACGACGCTAGCCCTTGCTTCCAGGTGCCGAAAAATCAAACAAGGGGGGGGGGGGGGGGGGGGGATGCACTTTGCTCCAGCCGAATAATCAAACACAGTGCGCGTCAGCCTGCCTAGGTTTATTGTGCAGTGATGTTTATGTCTGCCCGGCACATTTTACAAAAGGCAAAGTGTTAGCCCTTTCTCAATTTGTCGATGCAAGGAACGCTTGTAGTCTGGACAGAACTTCACCAACCACTTCTGCTTCTTTGGAGGCATCATTTTGTTGAAAATCGAAAATAATACTTGTGAAAATTAATTTTTCTCTAAAATGTATTTTTTCGAAAAATACTTACTGATGACATGACTGTCAGGAATAGTCTACTTGCTTACCAATTTTAGCCTAAGACCCAAAGGGTCCCCCCAGGAGGCTCTCGGGGATCCCTAACAGGGACGAGAGTAGCCTCCCCTGCCCATCCGGTCACGTGCCACGTGGTGCATCCTTTAGCCAGTTGTCTACGGAGCTACCAGCGGCAAGCGGGGAGGAGGGAGGGACCTCAGAGTCATGTCATTGTAAGTATTTTTCGAAAAAATACATTTTAGAGAAAAATTAATTTGTTTCCTCAAAACACATTACCGATGACATGACTGTCAGGAAGAATGTCGAGAAGGAGGAGGGTGCCGCACAATCCCTTCAGAAACCTCGTTCGGGACAAACCGGCCCGTCACTCCTAATCACACACTCCCGACAATTTTAGCGAAGTGCAACCTAAAGCGCCGAGGGCGCCTGGAGGGAGTGTTGTGCCGCAGAAATGTCACCCACTGGTAAGGTTGTCGCGCTGGACTGTCAGGGCGCGGAGGTAGAAGCGGGCGACGGTAGATTCGGCCCGCCACCCCACTGCAGCCATAATGTCCTTAACCGCACAGTTGCGGTCGCAGGCGAGACTTGCGGCCATAGCGCGAACTTCATGGGCGCGGATCCTGAGTGTCTCAGCTCCCTGTGGGGAGAGGTCGCGATAGGCGGACCGTATTACCCAGCGGAGCCAGGAGGAGATCATTTGGGCTGAGATGTCGGTTCTGCCGGTGGACAGCGGCAAAGAGACGAGTCCGTCCCCTCCGCACGGACTTGGAGCGACGCAGGAAGATACGGAGTGCACGCACCGGATCTTGCTGCGGAGTCTCCCGAGGAAGGTCGGGCCCTTTAAGCAGCCGAAGCGCGCGGACCTGAGGCGCCGTCAAGGGAGATCTAGTCTTGCGAGAAGGAAGGATCCGGGAGTAGCTGAACGGAGCTACCCACTCGGAACTGCAGGCAGGAAGGGCACGACGAGAGCGCGTGGAGCTCGCTGACGCGGGCTGCCGTGGCGAGGGCCACCAGGAAGCAGGACTTCTGAGTCACGTCCGTGAAGCGGGCCAGATGGAGCGGTTCAAACGGTCCAAATCCAGCCAGGTGAGGACCCAGGGGAGGTCCCAGGGTGGAACGAGGGAGCGGGAAACCGGACGCTGCAAGCCGAAATGTGCCCTAAGGTCGGCCAGGTCCTGCAGGCACCGGGGTTGGGACGGCCGAGGTGACGGTAGGTGTCGGCAATCATAGAGAGGCAGCCGCGGATCGTGAAGGGAGCCACACCTCGGTCTCGGAAGAGCCAGAGAAGAAGTCCGCGAGCTGAGGAGTCGTCAGGCCGACATGGGAGAGGCGACGGTCAGAGCACCAGGCACGAAGCACCTGCCACTTTCCCTCGTAGACACGTCTGGTGGAAGGTCTGCGGGCTGAAGCGATAGCGTCCACTGCCGCACTCGAGAAGCCTCTAGCGGAGAGGGCTTGCCGCACAATCGCCAGGCGTGTAGGAGAAGTCACTCGGGGCAGGGGTAGAAGAGCGGCTGGCGGGGCTGCGTGAGCATCGTGCGCGGGGTGGGAAGTGGAAGGGGCGGGTCCGTGGCGAGACTGAGAAGGTCGGTAGTCCACGATCTGGTCCAGGAGAACGGGCCACCAGGAGAAGGACTGCGTTGCATCCCCGGAGCTTGAGCAGGACTTGGGGACCAGGACCGTCGGAGGGAAGGTGTAAGCGACAAGTCCGACCCAAGGGATCGCAGCGCATCGACTGCCCAGGCCAGAAGGTCGGGAATCGGGGAGACGAAGAGGGGAAGCTGGCGGTTCCACCTCGTGGCAAAGAGATCAAAAGGGGAGTCTCCCAACGAGCGCAGATCAGGCGAAGATGTCCCGGCGCCGGGTCCATTCCGTGTGAAGAAGCCGACCCAGCCACGAGAGGTAGTCTGCCAGGACGTCCAGGAGACCTGGAATGTGACGGGCTCGGAGGGAAATGCCGCGGTCCTCGCACCAGCGAAGGAGTCGGTAGAGGAGGATGCAGAGGTCGGGCGAACGGGTACCTCCCTGCTTCTGTAAGAATGCAACAACTGTGGTGGTGTCGGGGAGGACGAGGAGGTCCTGTGCCCGAAGATCGGATTCCCAAGCGCGGAGGGCCCGCCAACTGCATTCTGTTCCAGCCAGTTGATGTGCCGCGAAGCCAGGAGGCGGTCCAGCGGCCGGCCGTTGAGCGAACTCGAAAGAAGGTGAGCGTCCCAACCGTCGAGACTGGCATCGACGCAGAAAGAGACAGGGCCGTGGCGAGGTCAAGGGGATCCCGGAGCCGAGCCAAAAATGCCCGTCCAGTGACGCAGATGGGGCCGCAGCATAGGAGAGATCGGCACCAGGGTAGAGAGATCGGCGGAGGACGGTCTCCAGAGGAGGAGGAGATGCAGTTGGAGAGAATGGGAGTACAGACGACCGAGGGGAAGGAGAACTGTCGCCGCACTCATCAAGCCAAGGAGCTTGAGGCACACTCTGGCGGGGACCACCGCTTCCTGAGCTAGCAACGGCTAGATCGGCGAGTCTCTGGATCCAAGGCTCGGGAAGACGCACCAAGATGTGGTCGGTCACAAACTGCATCCCCAGGTGAACAAGGCGAGAGGTCGGACTGTTGGCGTTGACCAGGACGACCAGGCGAGAAACAGGAGGAAGAGACCACACGGGAGAGCCCAAACTGGAGACGGTCCCGTCGACGGCAAGCTAAGGTAACGGCGGGGGGCGGGAGGCAGGGTGACGCGCAGAAGCATCGGACAGATCCAGGCTGGCGGCGAAGTCCATGGGCTGAAGGCGACGC
Source organism: Semisulcospira habei (assembly GCA_036245525.1). Lineage (NCBI taxonomy): Eukaryota > Metazoa > Mollusca > Gastropoda > Semisulcospiridae > Semisulcospira > Semisulcospira habei. The sequence goes on along the minus strand of BTPG01000008.1, from coordinate 25,342,982 downwards.
GAAGGGCCCCGGCTGTCTCCATGAGGAAGGACGAGGCGGCAAAGGACTGGGTCCGGGCGGGGAGAACGATGAAAGGCCTCCACTTGCCACCAAGCTGGGGACGACAAGAACGGCAGTCGAAGGTGAGCGACGAGATCCGTCGCAGCTTCCCGAAGAAGAGCGGAGACCTGCGCGCGAAGGGCGAGGGCCTTGGTCCGAACGGACGGGAACTCGGTCCACAAGGGGCACTGGGCCAACGGGCCTAGACGGCTTCCTTCAGAGACTGCCAGGCAGGGCCGAAGGGCGCGGGCACCCACAGGAGCATGGTAGAGCTGCGACGTCGCATCAGGGGGGGGAAGGCCAGGGAAGGGAGCCAGTCCGCCATGAACGAAGGAAGGCTAGAGAGCGGAGGGTCCAAAGCTACGCGGAAGATCTGCTGGAGCTGGGAAGAGCCGCCGCAAGCACGAGCGCCGGCGGAACCACCGGAGGCAGCGGGCACGAAGGGTAGCGAGTGGCCAGCGAACCAGGAAGCCGAAGGCGAGGTCGACACCAGCCGGGCAGCGGCGAACAGAGAAGAAGACCGTGTCAGCAGCGGAACTCGCTGGAAGGGGGGGGGGGGGGGGGGGGGGGGGGGGGAGAGCGTCCCGAGGTCACGCCACTCAACCTAAGGGGCAGCGTCAACAAGGCAGCAGCATCCACTGGGCGGTGGCAAAGCGCGAAGAGACGGGCCTCGTCGCTCGAAGGCGCGTAGAGACTCGCCACAAGGAGGGGACAGGGCAGCAGGACGCCGAGTCATCCACTGGAGAGGGTCGGGGGGATGCTGGAGGCGAAGGGCGCTGAGAGTGGAGAAGACGGCTGTCCCGAGGAGAACGACTGCGCCGAGCACAAGGCGAAGGCCGACAGTAAAACAGGAGGGAGTCGAGCGGGCGGGCGACGAACGCCGGGCACAGTGTCTATCCAGGCGAAGAGGGCTAAGACGTCAATCCCCTCTTGCACTGGGTGTACCCAGGAGGGAACCCAACCGAGTGCTAACCGAGCGCGACGTTGCTTAACTTCGGTGAACAGACGAGAACCGGTGAATACAACGTGCAATGGCCGTAGGCGCCTGGGGAATCGGCCCGAAGTCCCGAGGTGTATGAAAGACGACCCAGACGCAGTGCCCGAGGCTCAAGGAGGGGGCACGTAGCTGGCTGGGCGACTCGACGAAGGAGTCAGCGGGTAGGAAGGAGGGCCACAAGGCCGACTAGGGTGCTAACAGGCGACAAGGGTCGCGGTGCGACTCGCCGTAGGAGTCAGCGGGCCCAGAGACTGAGGCCGAAGTGTGTACTAAATGGCGACAAGGTCGCAGTGCCCGGGGCTCAAGGAGGGGGGCACATAGCCGGTTTGACGACTCGCCGGAGGAGTCAGCGGACTGAAAAGCTGGGGCCGAAGGCCGACGCGTGAACTAATTGGCGACAAGGGTCGCGGTGCCTAGGGCTCAAGGCGGGGGCACGTAGCGGCTTGGCGACTCGCCGGAGGAGTCAGCAGGCTTAGGAGGGGCCGCGAGGCCAACGCGTCTACAAATAGGCGACAAGGTCGCGGTGCCCGGAGCTCAAGGAGGGGGGCACGTAGCCGGCTGGGCGACTCGCCGGAGGAGTCAGCGGGCTTAGAAAGTAGGGCCGAAGGCCGACACGTAAACTAATTAGCGATAGAAGTCACGGTGCCCGGGGCTCAAGGAGGTGGGCACGTAGCCGGCTTGGCGACTCGCCGGAGGAGTCAGCGGGCTTAGAAAGTGGGGCCGAAGGCCGACGCGTAAACTAATAAGCGACAAAGGTCGCGGTGCCCGGGGCTCAAGGAGGGGGGCACGTAGCCGGCGTGGCGACTCGCCGGAGGAGTCAGCAGGCATGCGTAAACTAATAAGCGACAAAGGTCACGGTGCCCGGGGCTCAAGGAGGGGGGCACGTAGCCGGCTTGGCGACTCGCCGGAGGAGTCAGCAGGCTTAGGAGGGGCCGCGAGGCCAAGCGTCCACTTTTTTTTTTTTTTTTTTTGATACATAGGCGACAAGGTCGCGGTGCCCGGGGCTCAAGGAGGGGGGCACGTAGCCAGCTAGGCGACTCGCCGGAGGAGTCAGCGGGCTTAGAAGTAGGGCCGAAAGGCCGACGCGTGAACTAATGGCGACAAGGTCGCGGTGCCCGGGGCTCAAGGAGGGGGGCACATAGCCGGCTCGGCGACTCGCCGGAGGAGTCAGCAGGCTTAACGCGTCTACTAACATGCTACAACTTACCAGAGATGCGAAGCATGAGTTATCCCAAGTCCGAGGGAAGCTTGAACAAACCCACCGTGCCGTGGTAGGACCCAAGGGCGGCGGACAGAGGCGGGTCGCTCGTCGGTAGAAACACAAGAGTATAGACCAAGAACTTCCGGTCAGGTGGCGCAGCCAGCGCAGCCGATGACAGAGGAGTAGCCGGCACCCGGTAGACACACTGTGTGGCGGACACCAGGCCACTGGAAGTCGCCGTACTGGGGAGGGGCGCACTTGGTAACTGCAACACATACCCATACATGAAAGGTGACCGATGGCGGGCAACTAACCCCGCCATATAAAGCTCCGAAATTAAGTAACGAGCGAAACTCACTGCGAAATGCGGAGAGAAAACAAACAGTAGTCCGAGCCAAGCACGACGTCCGGCCCAGTAGGGCGAGACATGGGAAGCGGCCGAGACTTTACCTGTCCATAGCGGAACGGTAGAGTGACGAAGCACCAAGCACCGGACACTAGGTCACTGGAAGTCGCCGTGCTGGGGAGAGGTGCACTTGGTAACTGCAACCCATACCCATACATGAAAGGCGACCGGCGGCGGGTAACTAACCCCGCCATTTAAAGCTTCGCAATTAAGAAACCGCGAAACTCACAGTGAAATGCGGAGAGAAACAAACAGTAGCTCGAGCCAAGCCCGACGTCCGGCCCAGCCGGGCGAGACGTAGGAAGCGGCCGAGACTTTACCTTTCCATGGCGGAATGGCAGAGTGACGAAGCACAAACCACCGCGTGTGACGGAAGTCTAGAAGGTTCCAGGGCCAGCAAGCTGCACGAGGCACAGAAGCGGCCAGGCAGAGAAAAAGGAGGCCACACAAGGAAGAGGAAGACGGAAGGCAAGCCGGTGAGGAACGGTCGCACCGTACACAGTCTCCGTAAGGGCCGGGTCCGTAGGCTCTAGAAAACATGTGCGTACGCGAACAGCGAAGTAGACAACTGGCTAAAGGATGCACCACGTGGCACGTGACCGGATGGGCAGGGGAGGCTACTCTCGTCCCTGTTAGGGATCCCCGAGAGCCTCCTGGGGGGACCCTTTGGGTCTTAGGCTAAAATTGGTAAGCAAGTAGACTATTCCTGACAGTCATGTCATCGGTAATGTGTTTTGAGGAAACAAATCGCTAAGCATGTGCTCCAGACCAGGGCAATTTCGAAGGAACCGGAACAAACACAGAATGGATGCAAATTTGCTGCGCATGCGTAATCAAGACTGGCTGTGGGTCCGCGAAAGCTTAGCGATACAGTATAGCGGCAGGCTCTCAACTGCAGGCGCTTGACCGGGAGCGGTACGCCAAAATGACTCGAATTTTTAAAACAAAGCTTGAAAATCTGAAAATAGGGAAAAATGTACAAAAAAAACGGAAAATCAGGACTTGAAAAAAAAATCGGGAAATTCCAAAAAAATCGGGAGGGTTGGCAGCTATGCACAGGTACCGGCGAGCCGAGGGGTGCATAGAAATCAAATGTGTAGGTAGGCATCAGACAGATCGAGGCTGACGGCAAAATCCTGGGGCTGGACATAAGCTCTCAAGGCATGCACTATCTCCATCTGAAACGGGGGCGCCGAAATGAACTTGTTTAGCACCGAGAGGTCTATGATGGGCCGCCACTTGCCACCTGGTTTCGGAACCACAAAGAGTCTGCTGTAAAAGGCCCGCGAGTCGTGACATGCGAACACCTCCTTGGCGGGTTTCTGGAGTAAGGAAACCACTCGCCTTGAACAGCTTCCATCTTGCACTGGTCGACAGGAACTCGTGTCCAGAGGAGGGAGGCCCATGGGGGGCGGGGGGGGGGGGGGGGGGGGGGGGGGGAGGATGCTGAAAGGAAATCTGTAGGCCCTCCGAGACGGTGGAGAGGACCCAAGGGTCATCCGGTAACAGCGTCCACCACGCGTCGCTGTGTAGCGCAAGCCTCACACCGACTGGAGACCCTGGAGAGATCGGCAGGGGCAGAACCGGGAGAGAGTCATTGGGCCCTGCCCCGCCCAGCCCTCTGGGCAGCTCTGGGCCAGGAGGAAGAACCGGGGATAGGGAAGGGATGCAAACGAGCAAGGTGGGACTGACAACTAGTACGGGTGGGGGCTCCGGTGATTGGACAAGTGGCGGCACGGCTGTGCAGAACCACACTTTTAGTTAGGAGCGGCCGGGGGCCACTGAGTGCAAGATAAGCCATCTGTGGCAAGGCCGGGCGTGGGGGCAATTAGTCGTTAGCGCGCGCCTCTTCAGGCAGAGTGACAGAGCTGTTCATGGTCCTAGAAAGGAGTGCTCTTTCATTACCCTACGCTATGTGTACGTGCCGACAGCAGCATACTGGCGCTCGGCAGCGGAAACGCTGAAAAGTGTTAGTAACTGAACATTCACAAAATGCTTTTTTTTTTGCAAGAATATCATTATAACATGAGTGTAGATTTGTAGCTGATAAAATTTGCTTTCTTTTCATACTAAACATGCCCATGCTGCTTACTTCCAGCACACCTGCAAGAGCAGTTACATTTCATATTTGCAATACAATGAACATGCACTGACACAAAAAAGCACTAACTTTCAAGCTCAATCTGTTGTGCATCTAAGTTTTCTGTGGGATGAAAATTTGATGTATCTACGCAACATTCTAGCCTCTACTGTTATCACTTACTTGAATTCTTGTTTCTTTCCTGCTAGAGCAACACTAGCGTCAGAAAGTACTCCACTGCTGAGAAGCTGGTAAGCTGGTAATCCGTTAGGTCCATCAAGACGATCAACACAAACATGCTGATCCCAGCAGTGTTTATGCAGTACACTTGGGTTTACACGACAGTAAATTCATAACCACTAACACAACAGGTCTTAAGCACATCACACTGGTTCCTTTATATTAACACAAATAACTAGGTCTGAAGCACACCACACTGGGCCTTATATCGACACGAACACAAGTAACGGGTCTTAAGCATATCACACTGGTGGTTCCTTTATATGAACAGTTTTTAGAATTTCCCTTACAGGGATGAATACAGTTTTTGTAATTGAATTGATGATTTTCTTTTCAGTTTCATTAGGCTTTGGTAACATTTTACACAAAACGAATTTGAGTAACACAGTCCACTAGTTTCATCTACAGTGATTCCATGTATTTCCTGAAGTTCAGCTACATAGATTTCACACAGTTTTATTGGATTTTGATCAAGTGTTCGTTTTGACCTTCCTCCACATACTCTACATACAGAATTTAACCTTTTAAAATGAAAGGCTCCTGTGTGTGCAAATGTTTCTTGTGTATGTTTTGTTCCCACCATAACTGTACTGTCTACTCCTTAGGCATTTGGAACAAAGGAACCAGGATAATATGGATGAGCAGACAACAGTTAGTACATGATACTACTAAACAGTATCACATCTATATTGGAGGCTATGAGCAGAGCATAAAGCACAGGGATTACACAATACACAACAGAATTCCAGAACAGAGAATGAATGTTCAAACCAACTCGCTACTGTGGGGCTCAGATAACTTACCAGCCATGTTCAGTCACACACAAACACGGTACCTGTCTTTATCCTCGGATTGCACTCTTAAAAAAAAGGTAACTGGAATAATACCACCAACACAGGAACCAGCACACAACAGTTCACAAGTGTGTCAAACGGTTCTATGTAGAAAATCTTTGAAGAGGAGATAGAGAACATTAAACACAGGCATAGCCACCACACATCAGCAGTCCGTTACAGAGATTAGAGAAGGAATAGCTATCAGACTGTGACCTACTTTAAGCCTGCTCGCTGCGAGAGTGGCTGCAGCAAGCATGTTGCTGGTTAAACTAAAGAGTGGAAAATCCAGCGTTCTGCACAGCCGTGGCGGGTCTAGAGATCTGCAGGGAGCGACCCACAGCCTTGCGGGGAGCCCGAACCGGGAAGGAAGCGAACTAGGGGCGCGGGGTTAGAGGTCCTTAGACGACTCCTTGACTTTGTGCCAGGTCGGTCCGAGCAAGAGAGCGCCTCCCAGGGGAGCCTGATGAAGCTGAGACTTGACCAACGGTGGTAAGGACAGACACTTCCGCAGAACGGTGATGCGCCGAATAAGGTCACAGTTCGCAGCAGCGGCTAAGGTGTTGGTAGACCCATGGTACGCCACCCGGTTAGTCGTCACCGCTAAGGTGCGAATACCGTGTAGGAGTTCAGGCCCCGAGCGTTCCGGACAGTCTTCGGCTAAGCGCACGATTGTCTGAGTAGACAACTCCCAAAAACCTGTGCAGGCCAAGGCATTCCGGATCAAGTTCACCGTCTGGTCGATACCGCATGGTATCCCGCGATGAGCCTCCAACTTGCCCCCTGCCTGTACCTCTGCACAGACATCAATGGCAGAGAGGGGGCAGACGAAAGACTATGAATAGCCCGCGTACCACTGTTGCTGGAAACTCATATCCACGTTCTCCGGCCACTTCTTATCCGCAAAGAAATGTCCATCGGGGCAACTTGCTCTGTAGATGTGAATTAAAGGCCTCCGTTAAGTCCCGAAACCCGGGGGACTGAGGGAGCGACTTCGATCTCTTTGCCATATGCTGTGCATCCACTAGCGCCGACGCCTTCCTCTTGCGCAGCGGCAAAGGCGGGCATACGTCGGCCGGCAAAACACTTGAGATCAAAACAGCGGCCTCTCCCAGAAATCTAGCAGTCTCCGAATGTGGGGCGCTGATCGGCGAAGGGCGAGTTGGACTGCAAGGAGAAAGACATGCACACCGTCCATCGTCATGGTCCCGGAGAGAACTTCCAACGGCCGAGAGAAGATCCCGGGGGGAGCACGAGGTTGAGCGATCGCAAGAGTAGCGCAAGTTCTCTGAAAAGAGCGCCGAAGCGGAGTCCTCCGGGTGGAGGCTGAGGGTCTCCTCACCCGAGGGCGAATCTCATCGCCAGGAAGGGGAGCGTCCAGAACAGAGCGATGGTGAGCGGCCCTCAAAGGTCCGGGAGCGTGTAAGACGCAAGGAGGCCTGCCCGGAGCAAATAATCCCGCACAGAGCGGTGAGGAGACGACCGACGCGAGAGGCTTTTCTCCGTGCGGTGAGTCCGCCAAGACTGGTCTAGATCATGAGAGACTTAAGAGCTGTGGCTGACCTGACAGCTCGCCCCCTGGGGGCGAGAGTGACACCGGGCCGAAAGTGCATCCTGTCCCCAGTGAGGAGAAGTCCTCCGACGGGAAAAATCAATGCGACTGCGCCGAGGTGAGATGTCCAGCCGAGTCGGGATGCCGATCGCGGGAGCAATGTCGTCGGAGCGGAGAGGGCGAGCGCTGCCTAGAAGACAGATTCCGAGACCCTTGACGGGCTGCCAGTTACCATGGTAGACCGGGGGAGGTCTCTAGTCTGGGAGGCCCCGGTGTGACGAGAGGCCGACTTAGGCCGAGAAGACTTATGTCCAGAATGAGACTTGCGCGAGGCTCCATCCACGTCTCTTGCCGCTCAGCTGCGGCGTGCGGTAGCAGGGGGCTCCGCTGTCCTGTGGCTACTGCCACCCGAGGGATGCGCCAAATGGCGCTGCTGACCATGCTCCCCTGTTGAGCGAGTGGGGGGCATAGGCTCCGCTGTCCCGTGGCTGCTGCCACCTGATAGATGCGCTAAAGAGCGTTGAGGGCCACGAGTGGGGTGCACAGGTTCCACTGTCGCGTGGCTGCTGCCACCTGATAGTTACGCTAAAGAGAGCTGGCCAGCCACGAGTAGGGGGCATAGGGTCCGCTTTTCCATGGCTCCTGCCACCTGATGAATGCACTAAAGAGCGCTGCCGACCACGAGCGGGGGACACAGGGAGGAACAGTCCCGAAGCAGAAGGCCAGATCCGGCAAAAGGAGATCCCAGTATCTGAAGCGGCGTGTCTGCGAGAAGCCAAGGAGCCAGTAGGCGCTTGAGCCGGGTGGGAGTCGAACCCCGCCGGCATGAGCTCCAGGTGCGGAGATAGGTCTCGGGACGCCGCTGGGCGCTCCCGCCGGTAAAACCCCCATAGCTGTGACCAGCATTGCTCCTGCCAGGAGGAGCAGGTACCACACGGCCGGGTGGAAGAGCAGTCCGAACAAACCAGCATATTGAGTGGTTATCACTGGGTCACTGGAAGCCCTTGCATTGACGACAGGTGTGAACTTGAGCACTGTAACAAACAAGCGGAAGCATGAAAGAACCGTGCGTGGCCATGGCGGCCACGTAAGACCCGACCGGTCCTAGCCAAAGGCTTTAGCAACCACACAAATCCAAACGTAATGCCGTTGTCCGCTGAGACTTGCTTATGCCAGCAGCCAGAGGCCTTACCTCGCCATATCCAAGGGAAGAGGAGGCAGAATTCCAATGAAAACCCCAAAACACCAAGCCTGAAGTCAGGACAAAGGCTGAACGGCAGTCCTTACACAAGGAAGCTAAGCATAAGACTGGCGTCAGTACACTGCTCACATACCCATATTGGGGTAAAGGGAGACTACTCAGGGTTCTTGGTAACAACTCTCTAGAGTTGCTTCCCTGGTTGTGTATGTATACACAACGGATTTTTAGGCTGAAATCGGTAAGCTAAGTGTACCTTCCCTATAGTAATGCCATCGGTATGTCTTTTGTAGAAACAAAAGTCCTACCAACATCCAAAGGGTTAAAGCAAACTGTACCAACCTGCGTGTCAGTGACTGGTAACCAAGACGCTGCTCTGCCAGGAGGTGCCTCTTTTGGCTGCAGGTCTGCTAAAACCACCTGGTATTGGCCATTGCCAAGAAGACATTGACGGTTCCGGTCATACACCCTCAGTGCAGTACCAAACAGCATTGGTTCTTCTTCATGGAATGAGAGTCGTCCATTTTTCCTCCTTTTCTGTGGTGGTTCATCTGAAACAAAAATGATATAAATTGAAATGCGAGCTGGATCATGATTATAGACTGTACAGCCTGCTCCTGTGAAATCCAGCTACAAACCTGCACATAAATAAACACTGCTTCTCACAGTCAATGAAATAAATAAAACAACTTGATATGTTATCCTTGTGGTATGTCTGCTTTTGTTTATCCTCCTTTCCACTGGTGGTTATCACATTCTGCCCGCAACACACCACAGCAAGATATGGCTCAACCATGTTAGTTCAAGGGTGGTGGCAGAATAGACTGGCGCCTATAGGTGCCAAGTTATTCTGCCACCACCCTTGAAATATTATGATCAATCTGTCTCCTGAATTGTAATGCAGTCATCAGAGGACAACGCAAAAATGTGGGCATTTCATACCTCAGGCACAATGAGTTATGGGTAATCTAAAAGATAATTTTAGTATGTAACTGGCATTGTAGTGTATCAGGGCTGAATGGGGTCAGGTATTCACAGCTATACACAAACACAAAACTTCAAACAACAGTGTGACCCAAGCAGTTAACCCCTTCACTGCCACTGTATGCATCACACAGGTCTGTTTTTTCTTGTTATGGTTTCTGCACACCCCAATAAAGGAAAAAACAAAACAATAAAGCCCTCACCATGATTATGTAGATCTCCATTGCACAGCCCATTGGGCAGGTTGTGGCGGATTGGACAGACGACTTTCACAAAAAGGCCACAAGTTCGAGCCCAGCTTCCATTAGTGTGAGTAAACTTGTGAATAATGCTAGACCCATTTTCTTGCATTGAGGAGGATGAGGGGCTTGGATTGATGGGGATCTTAGCCTTTCCCAGGCTGACTTGTGAGGAGCAGGTTGATGATGCTGACTGCACACATAGGCAACGAGGTTTGTTGCATGTGAAGGAGGCAAGAGCAGGGTGGATGTTTGCAAATAAAGTAGTGCTTAGCAGCAGCAAGCTTTCAAAGCCCCAGCACCCAACCCTGCAGCGCCTTCAACATCTTGAAAAAAGGCGATGTGCATGATATGGGAGACACCTTACCTTCCTGTACTTACTTTAGTTTACACATGTACATAATACAGAGACTTTCATTATTTGTGTGCACTGGCTTGTGATTTGGAATTTTATCACTCTCGGTTCGTAAGGTCCAACCTATGCATAAAGATGAATATTTTCCCACAAGAACTAAAAAAGGCCAATGTTATACCCCTCCCAAAAACAAAAGATATGGCTGATAAATAATTATCGGCCAATCTCATTACTATCCATCCTTAGTAAATTTAATGGCATATTCATAAACATCTTTTAGAATATCTAGAAAAATATAAATTTATCCACACATTCAGTCAGAATTCTGACAGAAACATAGCTGTCACACAGCCCTAGAACAAATCACTGATGTCTGGCGAAGTTCAATGAACCAGGGCGAATTTACAGGCACTGTATTCATTGACTTACAAAAAGGTTTTAATTTTATAGATCATAAAATTCTACTTTCTAAGCTAAATATGTACTCCAGTACTCCTTTTGTGCATAAAAACAATTCTTCCTCAGATAAATGCACCCAGACATCTCTTTACTACTCTAGAGCAAATCTGCTTTTTGCTTCCTATCTTTGTGACAGACAGCAGTAGGTCATGGTCAATAAATCATACTCGTGAAGTGACTTATAGACACAGGAAGTGCCCCATGGCTCTGTCCTAAAGCCTCTTCTGTCTCTTTATTAATGACTTGCCACTATATTTGACCAGCGACGTATAAAATGTGATGTGTTCGCTGAAGACACCACGTTTACAGCAGGCGCCAAGCTAATCTGGCTCTACCCATGAATTATTATGATTGATCCATCTCCTGCTATAGTGCACCAGAGCTAAATGGGTAACAGTGTGTTCTGGCAGTGAAAGGGTTGAAGGCCCTTGCTTGAAGACAGGTGGGCAAGTGGTGAGGCTGCAACAAGGGTCTGTGTCACCATCAATGTACTTGCTCTGTAGCAGGACTCACCTTTCTTTTCCTGTGTCCATTTTTCAATAACTGGATTTCTACGTCTCCATATTCAGCATCTGTCTGGACTGAAAAGAAAACAATCAAAACAGTAAGTAAAAGGTCTTCAGGCCAATATCAGCTGCATTTGGCTCACATACAGCTAAGCACGGAGCGAAATCAGCTGATGGCAGCCCAATAATAGCCTTATTCTTATTAGGACAGACATCAATTCACTTGCAGCCAATGGCACTTAGCACTACAATTTTGAGAGATGAATATGTTTATAATAAATCAAATTACAATGTGGACTTACCATCACGGTTAAAGAATCCAGCAAACTTCACAGTGAGGACTTCCTGCTTGTTCCTAAGACACAAAAATCAGAAAATTGTCTAAACTTCCAGAAAGCTAAAGTGAACTAATTTTAGACAAGTTATGACACGCTAAGCAGGAGCGGGGGCAGAGTGCCCCTGGGAAGAGAAGGGTTTGGTTATATTCTTTTTTTTTTTAATGTTTCACAAAATTTCATTTCACCCCCATATTTTCAGGGTCTGGATGTCATGTCAACTGAGGTGTATTTTAAAGAATAGACCGACCCATTTTGTATTCGGCTTTTAGCCCCTTTAGTCAGGGTCCAGCAAGAATGCAATGTGTGCTTCACGGAAAGAGCGTGAGTGTAGTCTGCTAGCACAGTAACACGCACTATTTGACATTGCTTTTTTTAACCATTTTTAGGATGGCATATATATAATCTAAAGTATACCATTTCTGGAGCCATCAAATAATCAGTACAAACTAGGTATTGGGTTTAATCAGTACAGCAAGTGGGGATATTGTCAGTCAAGAGATTATGTAGTTATTCAACCCTAAACTTAGCATTTTACGACATGCGCAAATCGTCTCATTTTCGCCAAATCAAGTGGTGATTTGTAATAAAATATAAAAGTTAGAGGTTTCAAATTTTGCACGACCACACATTTGTATGCGCTCTTTCTGATGGTAATATCAGTTTTTATTTGTTTACAGTATGAAATTATGGGTGATCCTATATCTCTACATGTGAGCATATCCCACTACTGAGTCTCTAAAAGAAATTCTCACGCAGTCAATCATCAGTACACTTTTCTGAAGTCTGACTAAAAACGTCTCTTTTTTCCCCCTGCAAACTTCTGCTAGTACTAGTCTGTTTACATCAAGTGTCTCTCGCACACTCTCAAAACCATACGGGGTCAGCACACACACACAGCTGACAGATCTAATCTACGATCCAATTTAGCACAAATGCATCACACACAACTGACAGATCTACGATCCAAGTTAGCAGACCAAATGTAAGTACAAGCGATCAAGTCAGTCTGTGAATACTATGGTGGAACATGGAATAGTACAAATTTTACTTTCGAGCATATGTAGTGATGTCTTGTGATTCTCTCAGGGTTCAGCTGACCATGTGGCCAACCGCAAGCTTTTCTTTCACATTTTTTCATGTCTGCCGGTCGTGATAAAGGCTTCGGGAACGGAAACATTCTTCACCTGAATATGGACTGGGGTATCAGGAATCTGAGTGTAACAACAAATCTGGACAGAGAAAACAAGACCCAAAATACCTGTTTGCATGTTTTTCACTGTGTTTACTGGTGACTGTGATTAAAAGATCATCCACCTTGACGGCTTTCCTGTGACCAAGCAGAAAGTTGAGACATTAGTACATAAATGTACTAAATTGATCAGACACATTGACAGCATTACATCTGATTCTGAATAACTTCTTTAATTCCCTCCTCCTAATATTAATTAACAACAATACTAAAACTGAACACATTTTGTTGAATTAGGCATGTTTCACACTTTATTTAGTGATTACCAATACAAATTGAATGATACTTTGGGCCAGTCTGCAAGTCCTTCATTTTGAGACAAAATGAGTGCTGCATCATGAGATAAAAATGTCAACATGGCTCTGACATTAGATACTATTTACAACAAGAGATGGCAGTGATAATAAACAAAAAAGTACAAAATTAAACCTTTTTGAATTTGCAGTACAATTTGAGCGTCGTTGCTTCATGTACCATAAATTTCGTGGAAGAAACACCGGCTGCAAAAAAAAAAAGAGAAAAACTTAAAACATGTATTTTTGTTAATATTTTCCAACTGCTACCGTATTTTTTTATGTCTAAATCTAATCAAACTCCTGGAGGGGCAGGGGGGCTAGGGTTGTCAAGACTAGTCTGAACAAAATGTTCATGAAGCAGCAACATGATGCTGACGGAGTGACAGTCTTTAGTTCAAAGGATCTGATACTAGAATTATCAAAAACAGTGCCGGTCACGCTGTTGTCAGTATACATGTAGGTAACGCAACCTACGTAACCGACTGCATCCGTTAACAACTAACTGCATGCATCGGGCTTTTCCCGGGGAAGCCTGTGGCTGCGTTTTCAGAAAAACGACAATCGAAGGTTTGGTTCCGCGACTGAAACTTTCACAATAACAGCGACTTACCAAGACTACATGGCGGGTTCGCAGGTACCTGTAGATCTGTGTCGGTTCTGCAAATAAAGCAAAAAACGTTTACTTTGCTGTCTGAAAAACGGGGTCAGCATGTAATCGATGTTCCGAAAGGAGGTCGGCAACCACCAAATTAGAATCGACACTTACTTTCAAACGCCTGTAGAAAAAGCTCATGATCGGCTTCGATCGTCTCTGGGGTGGGTTCCGGAGTGGACATACATTCGGCGGGTCGTTTTTTTGGCCTCATTTCGATCCCTACACCTGAAGAAAATCTCTAATTCCGCGCGAATGTTCGTACACAAAGCACATTGGAGACTCGATGGCCTTTGCTGGGGAAGAAAACGGATGTGACGATGAGAAGGGTGCAGCCAATCGAACGATAGAACTTGGAAATAGGCGGGTGTTTGTTTGCGGCTTATTTAAGTGTGTTTTACGTCTCGTTCTGACTGACTGATATGATAATACGCGGCCGCAGCGGGGAGGGGGGGGGGAGGGGGAGGGGGAGGTGGGCGGGGGTATGCGGAATGGTGGCGGCGGAAGGAGCCAGAGGGGGGGAGGGGAAGGGGGGGGTTCCGTCTTGACTGAGTTCTCTGCCGTTGAGCGGCATCCTTCAGTTCTTGGCCGGTCCGGCTGCGCCGATGAAATCAATTTCCAGGAGCGGATCCGCCGCAGCCCGGCGGCGGTTCAGTCACGTTCTTCCGACGGCCGAACGGCGGAGACTTAGAGGCGGGGCGGGGGGGGGGGGGGGGGGCTTGTCTGCATTACTTAGTTGAGACCTCAGGGTTTAATCTCAGCCCGGCAGAAACCGTGCTTCAGTTCAGTCCGGCGGCCCGAAACTTGGGAAAAAAGAAAAAAAAAATGACCTGAAAAAGCGGGTCACCATGCCGGACTGATTTGTTACCGGTGCCGTGTCGAGTTAGTCAGTGTCACAGTCCCCTGAGTGTGTGCCGAGTCAGTGCCGTGTGTGCCGATGTGGCTGCGGGGTGGCGGCGGGGGGGTGGGGGGGGGGGGCGGGCAGCCCAGTAAGACTGATCGACCTTTCAAGAAATTTTTTTTCAAAAGCGGCCTGGATGGATGCCGGCAGATCGAGGTTCTGAATCCGTCCAAAATGGGACTGTAATATTGCACTCATACTGATGTATTTCAGGCTGAATCGGGGTTCACTAGTTCGGGGTTCACTAGTTCCGGGCCCACCCCCCCCCCCCCCCACCGCCCCAAGATCCGTCTCTGATAATCATAATTTCTCTGTGATTTTCGTAATCCCCCACCCCCACCCCGAGCCCGGGTGGATGCCGGAGCCGGACTGCCAGGAGGGGACCGTCAGCGTTAACTGACTGACTTACTGTAAAATACTGAAGTGACACCTCAGTTCTTCTAAATCAAATTCTTCCGCAAGGCAACATGATTTATTTATACAAATTCCTCAACAGTGACAGTGTGGCCGGCATCAATCGGATTTGTAATATGCATCAAAGAGTTTTTAAAAAAAAAACGCGGCTGAGACTGACCTGCCGGCTCTCGTCACGTGTACGGTTGTCAGGGCCGGGTTCATAAGTATAAGGTTTGACAACCGACCAGACGTCTGGCAGCCACCCATGGGCCGGGCACCCCCCCTGAAAATACCCCCAGAGTGGGTCTCACTTGGTTTTACCTCTCTGATACCTGCAAAGTTCAAAGCCGACTGATGCCACTCTGGCCGCATCATTGAGGAATCAACTTTTAAAGTTCAAATGAGATGGCGGCCAACATGGCCGCGACAGAATGAAAGGAACTCCGCTTTGTGTCAGTTAAAAACAACACTAAGCTATGGTGTTTGTGCTTTAAACTTGGCAAAAATAAATTGTATTCGTGACTCTTGAAAGTTGCGGCTTGAAGGCCCACTATCGCCGTAACTGTTTAAAGGTACACTTCTGTAGTAACAGATGGTCACGCCGGCTCACACACGGGTCTAGATATGGGTTCATTTAGACACAGGACAATCCAGTTCAACACACGTCGTTTCGATATCAAGTAATTTGACAATGACTCCACTCCGTTCTATAAATACAACGCTTTCAGTACGAGAAACAGCTAAAATTAGATTGACACGCTAATGCCGGGGCTGCGGGGCAGATAAATAAGTGCGATTACGTGTGGGCTTTTGCTGCGTGTCCCCGCTGCTGTTAAAGTTCATTAGGTGTGTCGATAAGGCATCAACAAACACAAATGGTGCTGAAATGTGTCTTCAAATACGCGTAATGATACTTTAACCCATTTCATTCTGAAATTAAAAAATACAAGCTTCAGAATTGTCCTATGAAGGCTACATTACAGATTACGACTGAGATCAGTCAAGCATTATAGTTTAAGGGTGGTGCCAGAATAGCGTGGCGCCTGTGGCGCCACGCTATTTTGGCACCAACCTTGAACTATCATAGCCAAAATTTATTTCAATCAGGATGAAAAGGGTTAATCGTCCAGTGCCGTTCCGTGATTTGTGCACGCTTAAGTGTTACAACGCTGAAAATGAGTCAGTGACAAAAGTCAGTTTTAAGTCAATCCTCAAGGCACACACACACGCACGCACGCACGCACGCACGCACGCACACACACACACACACACACACACACACACACACACACACACACACACACACACACACACACACACACACACACACACGCGGGGGTAAAAAGAACACTTTAGATGTCAGAGTTTAATCATACTGACGAATAATGATAATTTATACCACACTATGATGCATAAAATCAGTCCGCTTAACCCTTTTCGCCCCGGGACCCTGCAGCAGGAAATGGATCAGTGATCATGATAATTCAAGGATAGTGCCAGATGAGCTTGGCGCCTGAAGGCGGCAAGCTCATTTGGCACTACCTTTGAATTATCATGATCAATCCATCTCCTACAACTGATACCTGGTCGTTAGGCAACACCTCCGAAAATTGAAAAGAAATGGAACCTTGGGGCTAAAAGGGTTAATATTTTGAAACCAGCACGAGGCATAGATCCTCATGCTCTCACGCTTGTGCGGGGGACTCATGACTGACAACCCATTTAACCCCACGGCCGTATTTCCAAATTTAGGCGGTGTCACGATCACCTAAAGGCTATGTATCAGCTGCAGGGGAAGGATCGACCATGATAATTCAAGGGATGGCGCCAAGCTAATCTGGCACTACCCTTGAATTATCATGGTCGATCCATCTAATGCTGTAGTGCGAGGGGCTCATAACTGACTAAAATGATTGTCTCTTGCACGGGGTTTGGGCCGCGAGTGTTGTCAACTGTGCTTCGGGAGTGACGCGGTGGTTAAAAGACTTGTTCAGTCGGTCGCATTGTGATGTCATTGACCTGAAAAAGAAAACAAAAACTCAAATAAAGCGACAAATAAACGGGGGAAAAAAAATCACGCGGCATCATTGTACTACGGCTGCATGCACAACTTGAGGGGTAAAAGAAAAATCTCGAGGCAGGGTTTTTATTTTTTTTTAATTTTTATTAAGATGCTCATTGGCTAGAAAATGGCAGTTTCACAAAAACCGGTTGATTCACACTGGAGTCCGTAATTTTTATTATTTTTACTTGATTTTGTGCATATAGCTAGATAAAAGGAAGATACTGAATGAGTTCGTTAACCAGCATTGTACCTCTTGAACTTTTTGAGTGATAATTAAATATTTTGGAAAATAAATAGTTTCACGTTTTTTGGATTAATTTCACGAATAATTTGGGGTTAATCTTTAAAACAATTGATTTTTTTTACGAAAAAAGCAATCTTCTCATTAATAATCGCATGCTTTTTTATATAGGATATTAACATAAGCCTACAGATTGAATCGGCTGTCGGGTACGATTAGGTCAAATGTGCCTAGGTGTGAAAAATCAGATACTGATTTTGCACCACATTTTCGGAGTTATTTTTAAAACAGCTAACATAACTTTGATTTTTCTTTTACGAAAAACCCCATAATCTTAATCTTAATAATACCCGCATGATTTTTCATAAACATTGCCGAGTTTGCATATGCATATGCCTGGCTCAGTCTGGGCCGTCAAATTGTGACCTGTAAGCCCTAGGTGTGAAAATCAGCAAGAAAATTGTCAAGTTCGATCCTATAATACGTAAAATATTAGTACTGCGATGAGCGACAAATAACATCGAGTCGTCACTATAAACTCGCACGCGCGCTCGCTCGCTAACTCACTCACTCACTCACTCCAGTGACAATTGTGTTGGCAATGTATGGTTGTGATGTGTAATTTTTAGCCTCAGTGACTTGTGATAGTGACTTCTATTGGAATGTGACTTTTCCATTTGTGTAACATTCATTTTTCGAGAGTTATGAACGTTTCTTTTTCTTCATCACTATTCTGTTGAATACTTCGAGCGTTGCAACATGGACTTTTCCGTTTCTGGGTCGCTTGGCGCCAGCCCGGCGTGCCTAGTACAGTCGTATTAAGCAATCCAGAGTCTGCCGTGAACCTAGACATAGATTCTTATGGTTCCCGCAGATGCGAAAGCGTATGTGAATCCTGGCGGCGCGAGTAGATGCAGTAACTGCTTCCATCGGGTCAGTACCGATTAGACGTGGTGACAGCAGGTATAAACAGACCACTCTGCTAGTGCCAGCTCACATTTCAGTGTGTAATTCCAGATGTGTGGTAAAGTAAACCGACGCTAGCCGGGCCCCAGTGCTTGACAGTCGCTGCCGCCGCCACTCTTGAGCGCAGCAGTGAGCTATCATGGCAATCGGCATGACCGCGAGGCTGGCATCAGCTATGTAATCCGCCAACCACACGCTTCATGTGTAGCATACCACCACCCCTTCTCTCCACCACCACACCCTCCCCTCAGTCCACCTTCCTTTTACCATGGGCTGCTAGCTCTATGCTGGCACTTCATGCGTAGCATACCACCGCCCCTTCCCTCCAACACCACTGCCCCCCTCCTCTACCCCTCCACCACCACCATGGGCCCTATCACCCGATCTGCGGCAAATGCCAAGCATGCCATGGACACTTCCATTGAGAAAATTCGCCATACAATGGATCCGATTCAAAAGACTTTCACTAGCGATAAACTCCCGTTATGGAGATGCATACTCCACACACGGTACATCGCAGGGTGTCCAGCCGCCATTACCGCCGACTGGTTCGACTACGAGCAAACCAGCAATCAGCCCAGCATCATCACCCTCCCCACTCCACTGTGCAGCCCTTCCCCTCCTAATCTCTACAAGACATTTCTCCAACTCTACCTCGAATCGAGCAAGCTCATCACTATCACCCTCTACCATACTACAGGCACTGTGCTTGTGCAGGGGACCGCATGCCGACAGTGGGTGGATGAGGAGTTTGACAAGATGAAAACAATAGTGAGCACAATGTCTGACGAGACAACTACGCCTGCCACTGAACCCCCGATATCTAATTCCTCATCCGAACACCCACTGAGTACCCCGTCAATACCTGCCATTGAACCCCCCTCATCTGACTCCTCAATTTCACCCTCCCAGTCTCCACTCGCATCTCAGCCCGGCCATCCAATCTTAAACGCTGTAATCGCCACTAGCACTCCCCCCTTCACCCCTCCCCTTTCTGCTGATTTTTCTGGTCCCCAGCACTTGTCGAAATCGGAACCCCTCATTGACACGATGACGTCATGTGTCAATCATCATTTCATGGCCATCAAGTCAACAGATGAGAGGGGCGTGACGATGTGCAGTGAAGCACACCCCAGCCCCCCGGGCACTGCTACCTCCTGTACCCCGCGCTGCAACCACACCACAGCTGCCTTTGGGCCTAATCCCCCAACGCCCTGCCCTCCGTCTCTAACACCCGTGCCTGGGACTAACATATCTGCAACTAGCATCGAACCAGCCAACCATGAAGGCGTCGGCGCCCTGATTTCTCTCCCCTGCCAAGCTAGCGAACTCGCCCGGGGCGTGCCCTCAGCTGAGGTTAACACAGTTGTAGTGGACACACCCAACACACAGAATACTACTTCACCATCATCAACCTCACTCGTTCCTGTATCTGACAGCACGGCCATGAGACTGATCATCGCCCTGCAGCACCAACTAGCTGAGTCTTCAGCCACCATCACCACTCTCCACTCAGAGCTTCGCCAGTGCCGTGCTGAGCTGCAGGGAGTCAAGAATGAGTTTGCTGACCTCAAACAGGGTTACGACACTTTGACCTCACTTGTCCTGGACAGCGAGGTGAAGGCCAAGAATGAGATCAAGGCTGTTGAAGCGAGTGTGAGGGAAAACATCGATAAAACTGCAGAGGCGCTGAGAAAGAGTCAAACAACGCTCAGTGAGAAAATCAGCAAACTTGTTTCCTCTAGAGACTCTCACACTGGGAAATTAGAGGAAATCTGCAAGCGACTAGATACGTGGACCCCATCACAAACAAAGAGTGTGAGAGTCAGTACGACAGAACATTCACCCACCAATCTTTCTTCGCAAAATAAATCCCCTTCTCCGCCGCCAGCATCCGGTACTACGCCTAAACCACATGGGTTCCACTCTAACAATAGCAGCGAAGGGCCAACTATTCCTGTTACTAACAGGTACCAAGCATTAAACCCGGAGCAAGAACTTGACTCTCCTGGTTGTTCACCCATCCACAAGAACAATGATGGAAGACCTGCCAGTCGACGCGACAATGAAAACCTGGCACCGCTGGAGAGACTACGCGCCATGAAAATTCGCCCTGAGGTCAACACTCTTCTCATCGGGGACTCAGTCACTAAATACATCGATGAGAAGAGAATGTCTACTCATGAGTCAATCATGCAAAACTTGTCGGTGTCTGATCTCAGGGTGGATCATCTGACGCAGTGGCTGAACACACAGCCCCACAACCCCAACATCCGTACCGTCACCGTTCACATCGGCATCAACAGCTGCTGGCATGGGCCTATTAGTCAGCAGACCTGGCTGAAGCTGTGCCGCATGCTGGTAGTGTGTTTCCCCAAAGCCAGACTGCAGATGTCCACCCTCCTCCCAACTCGCGGCCGCTACCACCCTCTCCACAAACCTGCCTACGAGTCAAATAAAGCCCTGCAGGCAGTCTGCAAACAGGAAAAGATCACGCTCATCGACCACACGTCATCTTTCCTGTCCACTAGAGGCGCTCCTAAGCAGGCTATGTACTTTGACAAACTGCACCCAAGCGAGCATGGCGTGCATGCGCTGGAGTGCAATATGAACCGTTTCGTCAGATCGCACTTGTCCTCAGGTGAGGAATATCAGGATACGAGGCTTTACGATCACCGGGCCGTAAATCGTCGTCGTCGCTCCGAGTCACCGTCAGCAGGAGGAGGCGAAGAGAATCACCCTCGCCACTCAGCCGCGCGCGGTCACGCCATCAGGCCACCACCTAACACCCGTAACGACTCGCAATTTCCTCCCCTGCAGCCGATCAGCTCTCCGACCATGTTGGCACCCAGAAACAGAGGGTGGGAGAAAAGCGGCTTAGCCGCCCCGGCCTCTCCTTTCGACAACATTCAAGCTCTGAGTGTCAGCATTGCACAAGCGATTGCGCAATTTTACTGTCAACAGTAACCCGTTTTGTCGAGCTCACAAAGGAGAAGTAGCCTCCGTCAGCCAGCCTGTCCAGTTAGCAGGAGGGATACATTATCATGAGTCCCTGCGGATGAAGGAGCTCGTGACAATGTATGTCTCTTGTTGGAAATGGATTATGGGACATAATTAGTTCGCGGACCGTCTTCAATCATTTCAACTTTTGTCACCGTCACCGTCATTATGTGACCCTTTATCGCATTTTCGTCCAGCTTTATTTTACCTATTTTGGACGGACCCATTGACTCCTGATAGTGCGAGGGCGACGCCCAATAGCGTGGTGCCTAAAGTGCCAGGCTATTCTTAAGCTGTCACGGTTTATATGTTTCCTTTAATGTGATATGGTCCGTAGATCATAACTACTGTTCTTGGGTGTTTTAGCAATGAGTCAATCAACGTGGTGAAATACTATTCCTGATTTTGTGGTGAGATAATATTCTTGATGTGGTAGTTGCTACACATGTAGCCAGTTTAAGCTTGTGCATTACGTTATTTTGTTTGCAGACAACGGACTGTACTCTTTCTTATTATGAAGTTTGTGTCTTATTATTATAGTTTTGTGGATTTCTGCATCATCTCAGTGACAATCTAACGCCGGATAGCGGCTGTGCCTGAGTGTGTTGCGCAATGTTTTCTCTGACCAGCACTTTAGTGAAACCTGGACAGTTGTACTTTCACATTGATGCTTCATAATTAAGCCGCACGCTGTGTGGACCGCGATCGTGTGGACTGTGGGAGGGACTTGTACAGGCTAATCTATAAAAGTACTATACGAACAGCCTCAGCAACCACACGCAATATTCTCTTTCTGCGCATAAAAGGTGTTTACTCTCATTTTGAAAACGTTTTCGCCGACTGAATACTGGTTCTACTTCTTCTGCTACTGCAACATCATAATTTTTGTTCTTCCTAAAATTATAGTTCTTCTTCAGTACTTCTAAGCCTAATCCTTGTTTGCTTTGATTCAATATTATTGTTGCTTTCATTGTTTTTTTTTTTTTTTTTTTTTTTATTATTATTTGTGTTTGTGTACTGATTACTATATTATCAATAGCTGTATTACGTTAAGTGTACTTATTGTTACCCTCATTTTCGCCACCTTCGTTTCTTTCTCGTCTGTCACGATGAATCAAGCAGACGTGAAAGTAAGAAATCTCCGCATTGGGCATTTAAATGTATACCATCTATATGCAAAACTTGCTGATATTTCCGTTTACCTGAATGACTCAAACCCATTTCATATTTTTGGATTTTCTGAGACACGTCTTGGTTCTAATGTATCTGATGAATCAATACAGGTTCCTGGCTTTTCTGTCCTGAGACGTGATCCAACGGCCCATGGAGAAACAGGATTAGCTGCTTATATTCACACGTCTGTTCAAGCTCTTACACGTAGACGACATGACTTAGAAACTGAGCAAGTTGAGTGTATGTGGCTTGAGCTGAAAGCCCCCCAATCACCATCATTTCTTATCGGTTTTCTGTACCGCAACCCTGCTGCAAACTTTGAGTGGTACGATAATTTTCTTAGTATGTTTGATAAAGCCTGTAAACCTAATTCTAATGTCATACTTATGGGAGATTTTAATATAGACATGTTAAGGTCTCATCATGCATGGGACTCTACGATGACGTTGCTGGGTCTTAAACAGTTAGTCACTTCGCCGACACGAATAACACCAACAACATCTACACTCATAGACCATATCTATGCCACAAAGCCCGAGTCTGTTCATAATGTGTCTGTCGGTAACCTTGGCATCAGTGATCACTTTCCCATCAGCTGTACGTGGTCCACTAAGTTCCCAAAAGTAAAGAAAGGATGTCATACATATATCACCTATCGTTCTTTTAAAAAATTTAGTGAGAGCGACTTCTTATCTGACCTTAATAACGCACCTTTTGAGGAAGTGCTTAGTGAAACTGACCCTGACAGCGCTCTGTCTGTCTGGTATAGCATTTTTCTTACTATTTTAAATAAACACGCGCCTGTGCGGCGGAGGCGAGTCAAACACGCTTCACTCCCGCCGTGGCTGACTCAAGACATCATTCAGGCCATGAGGGTGAGAGATGATCTGAGAAAACAGAAGTTTTTTGCTGAATTTAAACGTGAGCGCAATCGTGTCAAATGTTTAGTGCGGCAGGCTAAAAAATCTTTTATTGATCGTTTGATTAAACAAGACAAAGATATGTCCATGCTCTGGCGCGCTATGGCAGTAGTGACTGGAGTCAAGAGTAGGAAATCCGCTGTAATCCCGACTACTCTGACTGCCGATAATTTTAACGATCATTTCCTTTCAATTGCCGAGTCCCTGGTCCCCTCTAAAACAAATTCTCGGCCTTATACCTGTCCTGACACCCTGATTGATTTCTGTAGAACGCGAACTGCGAGATTTCATCCTTTTGCTATTCCACCCCTGGCAGTTCACGAGGTTGGTAAGACAATAAGTTCCATGAAGAATAAAAAATCTTCCGGGCCAGATGAAATAAGCCCCAAAATACTGAAACTATCACTTCCCTATGTTGTAGAAACAATAACTTATGTCTACAATTTATGCATACAGAAAAATGTTTTCCCAAAAGAACTAAAAAAAGCTAAAGTTATTCCCCTACCTAAAACAAAAGATCTGTCCGATGTTAACAATTATCGCCCCATTTCACTTTTGTCTGTCTTAAGTAAACCCCTTGAACGACACATTCATAAGCATCTGTTAGAATACCTGGGAAAACACAAATTAATCCACCCCCTCCAGTCAGGTTTTCGCCCGAAGCATAGTTGTCATACAGCCTTATCGCGACTTACTGACACGTGGCTAAGTTCAATGAACAAAGGCGAATTCACAGGTGCTGTTTTCATAGACCTTCGGAAAGCTTTCGACATGGTAGATCATGAAATTCTCCTTTCCAAGCTCAGCATATATCTGGATGGTTCATTTTCAAGTAACTGTTTTCATACATCAGACGGCAGTTCTCAGGCATCTATTCATTCCTTTAAAACAACCTCGTTTTTCGCTTCCTATCTTACAGACAGACAGCAGCGCGTGATAGCCAATGGATCTTACTCTTCAAGTGGTTTAGTAACAAGAGGAGTGCCCCAGGGCTCTGTCCTGGGACCTCTTCTCTTTTGCATATTTATCAATGACCTGCCACTACATTTTACGAATGACAGAATTGAATGTGACTTGTTTGCCGATGACGCAACAATCCACACCCCCGATAAGTGTCTCGAGTCTTTAAATGATCGTTTGCAACAGGGACTGAGTGAAATTTCCAAATGGTGTGAAAATAATGCAATGATCCTTAATCCCACCAAAACCGAATGTATGACGATAGCAACCCGTCAGAAGCATCAGCTCAAGCCACTTTTGCTTAGCCTGGAAATCCAAGACCACACCATTACACAAGTAACTGAACATCGCCTACTTGGAGTTATTGTTGATAACCAGATGAAATGGCAATCTCACATCAATGGTGTCTGTAAAACTGTGTCTAGAAATGTGTTTATGCTGTCTAAGCTAAAATATTTTATTGATGTCGACACTTGCAAACTATTTTACAATGCCCATGTCAAATCCCACATCGATTATGCCTCCACGACATGGGACGGCAGTGGTGACATACACATGAAGAGGCTTAACTCCTTGCATCGCAGGGCAGTGAAGCAGATCCTGCCTGATCCAGCTCTTTCTACTGACCAAAAATTTGAAAAACTAAAAATGCTTCCTCTTGACAAGCACCATCTCTTTAACAAAGGGGTAGTCATGTATAAAATCTGGAATGAAATCCACCCAGAATACTTATGTAATCTCTTCACCAAGGTAGCTTCAGGCTATTCAACATCAAGGCGAAACTTCGTCACACCACGCCCGAGGATAGATTTATTTAAAACTACCCTTGCTTTCTCGGGCGCCTCGTTTTGGAATAAACTGCCAGCGCACATAACACACACTGGTTCACTCCCCTCTTTCAAGGAAAGCCTCTTCAAGTACCTGCTATCTAACAGCTCATTCACTGGTTCGGGTATCTCCATCGCCTAAAGCCTTGATATTAACCTCCGCGCGCACGTGCGTGTATATGGGTGTGTGTGCGCGCGCGCGTGCGTGCGTGCGCGTGTGTGTGTGTGTGTGTGTGTGTGTGTGTGTGTGTGTGTGTGTGTGTGTGTGTGTGTGAGCTGTGCGCGCGTGTTTGATGTGTGTGTTTGTGAGCATGCGGCGCGAGCGTGCGCGCGTGTTTGATTTCAGTGAAAAAAGGAATTTTAAAGACTATCTTTTTTTTTTTTTCCTTCGTTCACATTGTTAGTAATCATAATTGGTGCCCTCCATTTTGCCTTATCCATCTCTTTTTAAACGACTTGTTATATTATGTGCACTTTCATGTTAGTAGCTTTGTACTTTTGTATCTTAGTAGCTTTGTACCTTTAGCAGATTTGTACCTTTGTAGTTTAGAAACGGCAAGCGTGAAAAATGGCACATGTGCTAACTGCTTCTTCCGTTCAGAAATAAAGTTTCATTTCATAAAGTTTCACTCACTCACTCACTCAATCACTCCTCTTTTTTTTCTTTCCATTTTCTGCTTGTTTGACGTCTGTCTTAAAATATTATTTTCTGAAACATGACACAGGCTGAACAGTAAAACTTTGATTATACAAGCTCCGCCAGTCAGTCACATGCATCTATGACGCTGAGATTAGTTTGGCGGTTACCTCCATGTGAGGTGGTGTATCCAGTATGTACAAAACAGCGTCCTTGATGTCCGCTGCTTCCAGACACTGAAAAACAGATAGCGGTGATCAGTCACTGCATAATGCGATGACGCACAGAGTAGATTTCTATTTCAGTTTTGTGCAACTAAATAACACTTTAGTAGTCAGAAGCATATCGTGGGGGTGAGTTTTCGGACGGGGTGGCGCCGGCCGGCTCTGGGCAACTTTCTGAGTTTTGAACTCATTCGCGACGAACGGCATCCCGGGATACGCGGCTTAAGTTGCGTATCCGGATGCCGTTCGTCTCGATTGAGTTAAAGGTTCCAAACAAAAGGTTTGAACACCCCACCCGATCCCATCCCACCGGCCCTCCCGAAAAGGATAGGCTGATCCGCCCCTGCTAGCAACAGGCCGCCGTCAGTTTTTCCGCCCGGCCGGTCAGTTTATGTAACTTCAGTGGCCGCGGGAAACCACTGACTGCTGCACCAGTGTCAGTGCTGGTCTGTGATTTTGGATCTTACAGTTCTAGGGTGATAAGGTCCACAATCACAGATCAGCACACATTTCAACAATAAACTTGAACAAAAAGTAACCCGAATCAACTGACACACCGCGCGCAGCTATTTTTGTCTCATTTCAAGTGGAAGGCGGCCCTTCCCGATCCGAGGCCAAAATAAAGGACCCAGTGCGCAAAGGCCATCGGGCCGACGTCGGCCCGAAGGCCTTTTGCGCATTGGGGAAGGACTCATAGTCGGCTGAAGTATGTTGTGTGTCAAGACAATAATATAAGACTGATGTAAGTAGTCGTTAGACTGAAGTGGTCTGCGTTTGACTCCCATTCAGTGCCGAGAAACGTTGAATCATCAGTGAACACCCAACTGCAAGAGGTATAGCCGGATCCGGCCTCAGGAGGACCCGCAACGTTGGGGGGTTTATGGGAATCTACGTCTCATACTGAGCTCAGTTTACATCTATGTTCCTTTGACGGTTGTGGATCTTTGACGTCTAATTTACAATTATATCAGCACTGACGATGTTAAAACACTTTCGAGACGTGTCGCATCCGGATTCGCGGCCTTAGGCCGCGAATCCGGATGCGACACGTCTCGAAAGAGTTAAAAGTAACATTAGCCGGATGCGACACGTCTCGAAAGAGTTAAAAGTAACATTAGCCGGATGCGACACGTCTCGAAAGAGTTAAAAGTAACATTAGCCGGATGCGACACGTCTCGAAAGAGTTAAAAGTAACATTAGCCGGATGCGACACGTCTCGAAAGAGTTAAAAGTAACATTAGCCCCTTATGTCAGTCGACGATTCCTGCACTGGGAATCGGCGGCAATCGCGACAAAAGTTCAGTGCTACAAGCTGACCATATGTCAACCGCTATCTGAGTACATATCGTCATCCGTGTGGCGTAAAGTTCTAGACGCTTTTTTTTTTCAGACTCGGAATTTGGGTAGGGGGCCGTGTGGAAGGGGGGGGGGGGGGAGGGGGCACTCACTTACCTTCATGGATGAATACACCTTATCCGCTCCTTCCTCACCAAGATGGCGTTGGACGAACTCCGTTTTTACGAAACCGGGGCACACTTGCTGTGAAGGGATAACAAAAACACACAATCAGCCTTCGAGTTAACATTATCTGTCAGCTGAAAATTTATTCCCGATTAGGTTTATAAACTTTATTATCTATCGATTTGTTCGACTGACTATAGGCCTACCGGGCAAAACACATTCGAAATAAGTTTGTATTTTCCACACGGCGTTTCATTGACTTTTTGACATGTATGCTGGCGGCAATGCTGGTACTAAACGTATTACTTATTCATAGTAGAATTATAAAACACGTGTACCACGTTAACGATTTAAACTGTATTTTGGTTAATACAATATGTAAGATTTCTTTAAAATCTTTCACGGATGACTTTTTAGGTAAAGAACCCAACTCCCCCACCCCCCACTGACTTCCACATTTCGGAATTAGAGTAATCCATAAGACTTGTACGTTTGATGTAAGAACGGGCACAGTGCGGGGAAGAATGGAGGAGAGAGAATGAGAAAAGAGACTCGAAGAAGAAAAGAGACTGGAGAGAGAAGAAAGAGCCAAAGAGCGTGAAATCAGGAAACTCGAAATTCAACGAGAAGAAGCAGAGAAACAGCGAAGAGAGGCAGAGAAACAGCGAGAAGAGGCGGAGAGGCAGCGTCAACACGAAATTCATCTAAAGCAGATGGAGATAGAGGCACAGAGCCAGAAGGCTAATGAAGCAACAGCACGGAGAGCAAACAGCCCGTGCGCCAAAGCTACCACCTTTCGTTTAAAATTCAGATAAGATGGACGCTTATCTGGAGCGATTTGAGCGCTTCACAGGCAGCAATAACTGGAGACAAGAGACTTGGGCTATCAAACTGAGTGCACTTCTAACCGGCAAAGCGCTTGAATTTTACACTCGCTTGCCAAGAGAAGAAGCCGAAGATTATACGCAGTTGAAAGCCGCCCTGCTGAGACAGTATGACTTCACTGAAGAGGGTTACAGGCGACGATTTCGGAACTGCAAGCCTGAAGAAGGAGAAACACCCGGCCTATTCATTGAGAGAATCAGAAGCTACCTGGAGAAATGGATAGAGCTGGCTGGTTTAAACAAAGAGTACCAGGACCTGTGTGACCTCATCATCAAAGAACAAGTCTTCAACGCATGTTCTAAGGACCTGGCCTGCAAACTCAGGGAGCATAAAGACCAGTCCCTAAAGGCCCTGGCCGACTTCGCTCAAAGATACCTTAATGCCCACAACATGAAGTTCGGGTCCAGTAAGCCGCAGCGTGTGTCTGCACCAGCAGAGGAAAACCACAATGTCAGAGACACCCCGAAATACAAGCCCGTGAAGAACCTGACATGCTTTCTCTGTGGGAAGAAAGGTCACAAGGCGATACGGTGTCCTTCTAAAGATGTTTCCCGAGGCGACAACATCAGAAGATCCAACCAAGATCGCGGGACAGCAGGCAGAGGCAATACCACGTCTCAACACAAAGCCGCCGCAGTATTAGCCAATGATGTGACGTCATCCAGTGACTTTGAGTCTGGAGAAAGGCGAGTGACACTGGAGCTGATTGAATCTTTCAAAAAGAATGGATGCATCCCAGTAGGAGATGGAGCTACATTTTTACCAGTCTCAAACATCGCGCTACCTGAGAGTGAAGTGCCGAACATGCCGGTGGTGTCAGGATTCGTCGGAAACACAACAGTGAGAGTGCTGAGAGACACTGGTTGTAGTTGCATCGTCGTGACCTAGTAACTGAAGACCAGAAGCTACAGGAGTGGACCACCCTCATTTTGGCCGATGGAACTGTGAGGATTATCCCCCTTGCCAATGTCAGTGTCGACACCCCGTACCTGAGAGGAGAGGTGAAGGCGTTGTGCGTGAAGACACCAGTCTACGACCTCATCGTCGGAAACATTGATGGTGCCAGAAACGCAGACGATCGAGATCCAGAGTGGAGACCTGAAACATGTGCTGTTACCACGAGAAGTCAAGCAAAGAAGAGTCACCAGACCATCCCTTTAAAAGTGGCGGACAACACGGAAGCAGCTGCGGTGAATAGGGAAAGGGAGCTACAGAAAGTCGACCCTACGCTTGACAAGTTTCGAGGTCAGACTGAGCCCGTGACGCGAAAGGGAAAAGAGATAACCTTCGAGACCAGAAGAGATATCCTGTACCGGATATTCGACAGCAATGGAGATAAACCTGTGCGTCAAGTAGTAGTCCCTGAACCTTTGAGAATGCACGTGATGAAATTGGCCCACGATTCCATATTGGGAGGACACTTGGGAATCAACAAGACCCTCGATAGGATCCGAGCCGTCTTCTACTGGCCTGATATGGGAGGCGACGTCACCCGATTCTGCAGGTCGTGCGACATATGCCAGAAGACAATCTCCAAGGGAAAGGTGACCAAGGTTCCTCTAGAGAAAAGGCCACTGATCGATATGCCTTTCAAGCGCGTGGCTGTGGACCTGGTGGGGCCAATATCTCCTCCAAGTGAAGATGGTCATCGCTACATTTTGACCCTGGTGGACTACGCTACACGTTATCCTGAGGCCATACCATTTAAGAAGATCGACACTCCAACAGTGGCAGAGGCACTCGTTGACATGTTCAGCCGTTTGGGGATTCCTGAGGAGATCCTGAGTGATCTAGGAACTCAGTTCGTCTCCGACTGCATGGAGGAAGTCAACCGACTATTGAGCATCCGACACCTTACTACCACCCCTTATCACCCCATGTGTAACGGGTTGGTTGAGAAGTTTAACGAAACATTGAAGGCTATGCTGAAGAAACTGTGTGCTGAGCAGCCAAGGTTGTGGCATAGATATATCAATGCCTTGCTCTTCGCATACCGTGAAGTTCCTCAGGATTTGACAGGGTTTTCCCCTTTTGAATTACTGTACGGTAGGACTGTGAGGGGGCCCATGCACATCCTGAAAGAGCTGTGGACCAAGGATATCGACGTGCCTGAGGTGAAGATCAGTACGTCTTCGACCTGAGAGAGAAGCTGGAAGATACCCTCAGGATGGCTCGAGAAGAACTAGGGAAGGCGCAGAACAAGGGGAAGCATTACTATGATCGTAGGGCGAAACCTCGACGGTTCCAGCCAGGTGACCAGGTGTTGGTTCTTCTTCCTACCAACAACAACAAACTCCTGATGCAATGGAAGAGACCCTACGTTGTCGACACGGTGGTTGGCATCAACGACTACAGAGTCAAGGTCAACAACAAGGTGAAGACTTATCATGCTAATCTGCTGAAAAAGTATATTGAGAGAGGTCGTCAAGACAAAACACAACTGGCCGCATCGGTGCGTCTTGCTGATGACGAAAGACTAGACGACGAAAACCTGTTTGACCTTAATGAACTCCGACACAAGGAGGATGTAGAAGACATTCAGTTCGGTCAGAATCTGACCCAGACTCAACGAGAGGAACTGCAAGTTCTGACTCAAGAGTTCAAGCATCGGTTTACACCTGACCCAGGAACAACAGACACCATCCAGCACGAGGTTAATCTGACGTCAAATGAGCCAGTTCGCAGCAAACCTTATCGTCTTCCTTATAACACGAGGGAAGAACTGAAAAAGGATATCAAGGAAATGCTGAGTCATCAGAGAGTCCAAGTCACCATATGCGTCCCCGGTTGTCATCGTGAAGAAACCAGATGGTTCCAACCGGGTGTGTGTGGACTACCGTAGACTCAATAAACTTACAGTTTTCGATCCAGAGCCTATGCCCACAGCGGAAGAACTGTTCCAGAAGGTCAGTGGAGACCGATTTTTCTCCAAAATTGACCTAAGCAAAGGGTATTGGCAAATCAAGGTTGCAGAAAAAGATATCCCCAAGACAGCATTCGTTACACCCGACGGTCATTGTGAGTTCCTGAAGATGCCTTTTGGTATGGTGAACAGTGGTGCCACATTGAAGAGAGGACTGAAAAAGATCCTAGATGTGGTCTTTTACTGGGATGACATTTTGATCCATACCAAAACTTGGGGGATCACATCAAAAGCCTCCGAGAACTGCTCCAAAGACTGTCAAATGCAAATTTCACCATCCGTCCAAGCAAGTGTATTCTTGGGGCCGACAACATAGACTTCATCGGACACAAATTGAGCGAAGGTTTAAAGGGGCTACACGACGACAACGTGCAGAAGATCAGGGATGCCCCGCGACCTACGACCAAGACGCAAATTCGCTCATTTATGGGCTTGGCGAACTACTACCGGGAGTTCATACCAAACTTTGCGGCAGTCACAGCACCCCTGACTGATTTGCTGAGAAAAGGACAACCTAACGTAGTGAAGTGGGAGGAGGCCCAAGAGCGAGCATTCCAGGCGGTTCGAGACATCCTAACCGAGATGCCTGTTCTACACCTCCCTGACCCGTTGAAAACCTTCGTCCTGAGAACAGACGCCTCCAACGAAGGAGTAGGTGCAGTCTTAATGCAAGAGGATAATGGAAAACTACCCCCAGTGAGCTACGCCAGCAAAAAGTTGACCAGAGCTGAGAGAAACTACTCGACCATCGAGAAGGAGTGCCTAGCCATCATCTGGGGAGTAAGGCTATTCGAACTGTACCTTCTGGGTGTGCCATTTGTTCTCCAAACGGACCATCAGCCCTTGAACTATCTAAACTCTGCAAAGTTTACAAATTCTCGTATTATGAGATGGGCGATGTTCTTGCAGAATTTTGACGTTAAACTACAGTCTATCAAGGGTTCGCAGAACTTTGGAGCGGATTACCTGAGCAGAGCAGTTTAGTAGAACATTTCTGTGTCCAGAACAGTTTAAAGAAACATTAGGTGTCCAGGACTGTTTAAAGGGACATGTCACATATTCGCTCAGGACAGTTTAAAGGAACTGTGAGACGATTATTTTATTTTGATTTTGATGTGAAATTGTATTTGTTTTAGGGTTCTGTGTAGGTTAACACAGCCACAACCGTTTTTGGTTTTTTTTTAGATTTGAAAAGAAATTTTTGTGAAATTTCATTCTAAAGAGAGGGGTAATGTTACGATTGTGGTTGTGTTGTCATGTGAGAGCATGCATGTGTTAAGCGTAGGAAACGATCCGATATTTATTTGAGCTATCATGGTTACGTTTCACGTACCTTTTCAGTAAGATTTTCTTTCGTTCGCGTGTAGAGCGGTTTTGGCTTTGTTATGATACGCTAAGTTTAGTCCAGAACGTTCTAGACCTCGTATGTGTGATGTCGGTGAATGGGCGACAGTTTGCAACAAGTTGTTTACTGTGCGCGTGAAGTTAACAACCGTTTTTTGTGTTTTATGAAAGATCATGAAGCTTCCAGAAAGTATAGGCAAGGTCGTGAACGGTCGGCCATACTATTGTGTGATGTCGTTATACAATAGGATTTGGGGCTGAAATGAGCAGCCGAATTTTTGTAGCCTATTGTAGTTATTCCAGAAAATTCTTTCTTTGTTAATATTTATGAGTTTCAGTAACATGTTTCGTTTTGATTGGTTGCGTTGTATGATTTTCTTGGATTATTCTGGAAAGTGGTTGTATATATAAAGAGGGCGCTAGGCAAGCACGTTCATACATTGTCTTGCATTGTCAGTTGTAGAGACACACAGTTTATCGTAGGTACGTGGCCCGTATAGGGTGTACATTGTGAGAGACACAGCGTAACGGTGGTGTACGTTGTATGAAAAACATTGTGTCGCCAGTGTGGACATTTGCAGAAGAGACTTTGTATCAGTGTTGGTGCATTTGGAAATGCATTGTGTGGAGATCGCATCGCTGAATTAAAATATTGTTGGAACTGTTACTCCAGTATTGTATACATCCTTAAGCCACGTGTGACGGGTTGCAGCTGAATGAAGTTTATTTAAAAGAACCTTACGTGCGTGCGTCTGGTGTGTTTATCATACTACGACAACGACTCCACCACGTAACACCAAACAGTGGGTACAGCATCTCTACTGTTGTTTCTAGGTCTGCTTTCAGAGCCTCCCCTGGGATGCCATCTGCCCTTGCTGCTTTGCCGTTCTTCAAAAATGCCACTGCTCTTCTGATCTCTTCCCGGCTGGGTCTGTCACAGCTGATGGGTAGGTCAGTCTCTGCTGGCTGGATGTCTGGGGGGTCGGGTGGGTGGGTCTGTTCAGTAACTCTTCAAAATACTCGGCCCATCTGTCGAGTTGGTCTGCTCTGTCTGCAATAGGCTTGCCTTCTTTGTCTTTTACTGGTCTTTCTGTATGGCCATACTTGCCAGACAATCTTCTCGTAATGTTGTAGAGCTGTTTCATGTTGCCGCTGCCTTCTGCCTTTTCTGCCTCTGCTGCTAGGCCGTCTGTGTAGGCTCTCTTGTCTACCCTGATACTCCTCTTCACCTCGCGGTTAGCTTCCGAGTATTCCTCATGTGCCCTTGCTTTGGCTGCTCTCGTGCGACTGTTGTTAACAACTGCTTTCTTCTTCTTCCTCCCTTCTATCTTCTTCAATGTCTGTGCCGACAGCCAGTCCTTGTTATGGTGTTTCTTGAACCCCACAGTATCTTTGCAGGTTGAGTTCAGTGCCTCTCTAACTGCTTTCCACTGCTGCTCTGTGGTGACCGCCTCCTCTTCATTTACTAGCTCCTGTAGAGCTTGAAACCGGTTGGACAGCACCAGTTTGAACTCTTCTCTCACTCCAGTCTCTCTCAGGAGGCCTACATTATAGCGCTGTCTTCTTGTTGTCTCTGTGCTGCTTTTCGTTAACTTGAGCTTTATTCTTAAGATAAGCAGATGATGGTTTGAGGCGACATCTGCTCCCCTCCTCACTCGAACATCTTGAAGGGATCTTCTTAATTTCTTGCTAATGCATATATGGTCTATTTGGTTCTCTGTAGTATGGTCACCCTAGCAAAGTAATGCTTAGAATCATTCTCAACCGCCTCAAAACTTTCGCCGAGGAACTGCTGGCAGAAGAACAGGCTGGCTTCAGAGTTGGAAGAAGCACTGTAGAGCAGATTTTCAACTGCCGCGTCCTGATCGAGAAACATCTGCAGCATCAGCGCGAACTCTACCACAACTTCATTGATTTCAGGAAAGCATTTGATCGCGTCTGGCACGACGGACTCTGGCAAGTCATGAGATCGTTCAACATAGAGGAGGGACTGATCCAAATGATAGAAGCGCTTTACAAGAACGCCTGCAGCGCGGTTCTACTTAACAATCAGTCAGGCGAGTTCTTCAGGACGACGATCGGTGTCCGTCAAGGATGCCTGCTCTCTCCTGTCCTTTTCAACATATTCCTGGAGAAGATCATGCAGGAAACCCTCCACGACCACCATACTTCAATCTCTATTGGTGGCAGATCCCTGTGCAATCTTCGATTCGCAGACGACATTGACCTCATGGCAGGCAGCAATAGTGAGCTCCAAAACCTGACAGACAAACTTTCAAGTAGCGCAGGGTCTTATGGCATGGAGATCAGTACGGATAAAAGCAAAGTGATGATCAACACCACAAGCGACAGCAGCAGCAACATTCACATGAATGGCCAAAAGCTAGAAGAGGTCAATAGCTTCAAGTACTTGGGAGCCACCCTGTCCAAAGACGGTAGTTGCATAGCAGAGATCCGTATCAGGATAGGTACAGCAACATCCGCAATGGCCAGGCTGGACAGGATATGGCGAAGTAACTCCATCAGCTTCACCATCAAGTACAGGCTTTACAAGTCCCTCATAGTGTCTATTCTACTCTACGGCTGTGAGACTTGGACACTGCTTGCAGACTCAGAAAAGAAAATCCAGGCCTTTGAGAACAAGTGCCTGAGGAAGTTGCTCCGCATCTCGTACCGCGAGCACAAGACCAACGAATATGTACGGAGCATCGTCACTTCCCTGGTGGGCCCACATGAACCCCTTCTGGCAACCGTGAAACGGCGCAAGCTTGCTTGGTTTGGCCACGTGACCCGACACAACACCTTGTCCAAGACTATCCTCCAAGGCACTCTCGAAGGAAGTCGTCGGCGAGGTCGTCAGAGAAAGAGTTGGGTCGCAAACATAAAAGAATGGACCGAACTCGAGATGTCAGACTTGCTTGCCACCGCCCAAAATAGAACTCAGTGGAGAGCACTGTCTGTTGCTGCTGCCTTTCAGTCCCCCCAACGCCCAGTTCGGGCAAGGGACTGATGATGATGAGTATGGTCAGGTGAGACCCACGTTGCTTTGTGTATTCTTCTGTGTGAGAAGATGCTGCCTCCAATGACAATTCTGTTTGGAGCACAGAAGTGTACGAACCTCTCCCCGTTCTCACTCATCTCCCCTAGTCCCTGTCTCCCCATCACCTCTTCGTATCCGGTGTTGTCCTCCCCTATTTTGGCATTAAAATCGCCCATGATGATGGTGATGTCTCGCTCCGCACATTTGTCCACAGCACTCTGGAGTCGGTCGTAGAACTCTTGTTTCTCTTCCTCGTCACTGTCATTAGTGGGCGCATAACACTGGATGACGTTCAGCTTGATCTTTTTCCTGGTTCTAAAGGATGCTGTGATAATTCTTGGCCCAAGAGGTTCCCAGCCCATCAGCGCTCTCTGTGCCAATGGTGACAGCATGAATGTTACACCTTCTGTATTGGGGGCATTCTCCTCTTCATGACCTGAATACAGAATCATCTCCCCACTTAACAACCTTTTCTGGCCAGACTGCGTCCATCTGGCTTCACTGATACCTAGCAGGGAAAGGTTGTCTTTTGCATTTCCGCTGCTATCTGGGCGGACTTCCCGCTCTGGTACATGGTCTTGACATTCCATGTGTCCATGATTGTGTCCCTGGATAGAGAGAGGCGGCTCGGTCCTGTGGCTTCCGAAGACTTCCGGCTTTCACCACACGACGTCATAAATCTTCTGGTAGAAAAACCTTCCTTCTCCAGGAAAGGAATTGCTGTTGGTCTATTCGTTGGCGGTTTTTTTTTTTTTTTAACTATTTCTTTATTTGCAGGGTGGGGAAGCTACCCCCACGCCCAACCCCCTTACTAGGAGGACCAGGGGTTTTCTGTCGGGGTCTCCTTCCCTTAGACCATGTTGGTTCACGGCACCTTATTTCATTCGGTGCACCCCTCTCCCGAGGGATCCCCTATCCACCACCCAGGGACGCGCCTCAACGCCATATGGTCCCAGCGCGAGGATGTCCTAAGGCCGTAAGGTCCAAAATCACAGACCAGCATACACGTTTTGATGGCTATAATTTAGAGGCCATACGGAAATTTTGCAGCGGGACTGAGTCAGGTTCCTCATTTCATGTCGCAGCCCGTCACTGATGGCAGTCACGGCAAACTTGGTGGCCGAATAACAATGATACATCTTTAACATCGGCACTTTGAGGCCAGCCAAGCTATAACACACCGATCAGACAAACTTTTAAAATTAGTTGGTTAGTTAGTTAGTTAGTAATTCAGTTATTT
Organism: Semisulcospira habei; assembly: GCA_036245525.1. Taxonomy (NCBI): domain Eukaryota; kingdom Metazoa; phylum Mollusca; class Gastropoda; family Semisulcospiridae; genus Semisulcospira; species Semisulcospira habei. The sequence continues at coordinate 25,306,155 of BTPG01000008.1, read as the reverse complement.
ATGTATTTATTGTTTATTTATGTATTTATTCAGTTATTTATTAGTTTCATGTATTAATTCAAGTATTAATCAGTTCGCTTATCTATTAATTCAGTTAAATATTTTAGTTTAGTCCATTCACTTATTTTTCTCACTCTTTTTTTTTTTTTTTTTTTTGTGTCAGTGGTGGTGGTTTGATCATAAATTCAGCAGGCTTAATGTGCGCACAGCCTCAGAAAGATAACAGCCTAGAATAATCATATTTAATAAGCCTGTTAGTGTGAGTCAGTCACTAATTGCCACGTGGACGACGAGGGTGCATGGTCTGGCTATTGCACGACTGCTCGGCAATTCGCAGGTCAACTCATCGGTCAACACATCCATGGTCAGTCATCAAGTTATCTGGGATAGACCAGCGGCTCAAGTCAGGCCAAGAGGCGCAGGGCAGCTGGTCCATCCCATACAACCGACTATACCGCGCCGCATACTTCTTTTAACCCATTACATCCTGAGGCTGATTTTTGTAAAATTTGCTTATTGTCCCGTGAAAAGGCTACATTACAGATTAGGAGATAGATCCCCACTGTTTTAGTTCAAGGGTGGTGCCAGAATCGGCTTGGCGCCTCAGGCGCCAAGCTATTCTGGAACCACCCTTGAAGTATCAGCCTAATAATATATTTCAAGCAATGGGTACAACAAACCAAGGGGAATTACTCAGCGCTGGACAACAGTTAGATCCCCTGCCCCCGCCTATCAGGCACCCAATCGCCAGCCCACAGAGAAATACGCAGGTATAGAATAAGACGATCATTTGCATCTTCAAATAAGATGCATCAGGTCTCTTATATAATCCATGTCTTTCTCCGGAACTTAGGAAGTAGGGCAGGGGAAACATACATACACAAACACGAAGGTGCATTACTATATGTGGTCGGGTAAATACCCTGTACTCCCACAGTAGATGCACAGAACATTACACAACAATGTAACGATACAAATTTGCCTCGAGTTATACTGAGATACTCACAAACCAGATAGGTGAGGCTAGCGCTGGCAGAATTGTACAACAAACCAAGGGGAATTACTATGTTCTGTGCATCTACTGTGGGAGTACTGCAGGGTATTTACCCGACCACATATAGTAATGCACCTTCGTGTTTGTGTATGTATGTTTCCCCTGCCTACTTCCTAAGTTCCGGAGAAAGACATGGGTTATATAAGAGACCTGATGCATCTTATTTGAAGATGCAAATGATCGTCTTATTCTATACCTGCGTATTTCTCTGTGGGCTGGCGATTGGGTGCCTGATAGGCGGGGGCAGGGGATCTAACTGTTGTCCAGCGCTGAGTAATTCCCCTTGGTTTGTTGTACAATTCTGCCAGCGCTAGCCTCACCTATCTGGTTTGTGAGTATCCAAGCAATGGGTGTATCAAGATGAAAAGAGTTGACCGGCAAGCTAAGCAGCAAAGCTTGGGTGGTATTTAAACAGAAGACGGACGCCAGGACAACAGTGTCAGGATTAGGCTGTCGGTAGCCGTTTTTGTCGCGATGATTCGTGACGAAAACCGCTCAGTACCGACACTCAAAGGTTAATAATTAATGACTTTCGACACAACTTTTCAAGGCGTCTTCAGACTGTACTGTGGGAGATGGATCGGCCATGATAGGCCGGTTGTGGTAGTTCAAGGGTCGCCGTGCCAGATTAACATGCCGGCGCATGGTTTAACCCAGATCGGCCATGACAGGCCGGTCGTGGTAGATCAACTTGAAGGTCGCCGTGCCAGATTAACATGTCGGCGCCAATTAAGCTAACATGGTTTAACCCAATTAACCCCACGTGCAACCTCACAGGCATACAGGAGCGCCCTCTCAGTCTGCGCTTCTCAGTACGTGCAGATGTGATGTGCATGCTTATTCATTGCCACATACCTGATCTATGTTAACGACTTGTGGCTGTACTTTGTACTATACCGATGTTGCGAATGAAATGTGTCCATTATAACGAAATAAAACAAACTGTCCATCAAATCACCTTTTTGAGAGTACAACGTAAACTGTTGTCATATCTAGTGTGTTAATTGCTCCACTGTAATATATTTGAGTAAATAAAATCTATCCTTGAAAAAAAACCACGGGAAATATGATGTCAGAAGGAAACAAATAAACAAAACAAACAAACAAACAAACAAAAAAAAAACAAAAAAAAAAAAAAAAAAAGAAAGAAAGATTTGACACCTTCTAACTTGGGCATCTGTCGCCCATCTTGACTGATTCCCCCCCCCCCCCCCCCCCAAAAAAAAAAAAAAAAAAAAAAAAAGAAGAAGAAGAAGAAGAAAAAAACCACGGCCGCTTGTCCCAAATTTTGGAGGTGTCACCTAACCACTGTGTACCAATTGCAGGAGATGGATCGACCATGATAATTCAAGGGTAGTGCCAGATTAGGTTGGCGCCATTAGGCGCCAAGCTAAAAATCTGGAACTACCCTTGAATTATCATGGTCGATCCATTTCCTGCTGTAGTGAGTCGGGACTAAATGGGTAAATGCCACTGAGCTATTATGGCCGATCAATCTCTAACCGATCATAGCAGTGTCTCAAACGTTAATTATAACGTGCTAAGTCTGTAATAAGAAAAGGCCAGCGAATCATGTTGTGGGTAGAATCGGCTCAGTGCTGGGCAGAAATAACTGCATACAATTATAATGAATATGGATCATGGCATATGAGAATGGTTGTGCAACAGAACATATAACTACAGGATACGATTGGGCTTGATGATTTTACGCAAGGCTCGACGAAAAAGAAAAACAACAAAAAAGAGAGAGAAAGAAAATTAAAAAAAAAAAAAAAACAAAAAAAAAACAAAAAAAAAACAAGAGAACAAACAAAATCCTTCGTACTGAGATCCTAATGCGTGACTCCATTTCCCTAAGCTCATTGCGGAGTCCCTCCCGAATGGCGTTAACGGCAAACTTGGTAGCCGCGTAACAGTGAGTGCCCTTGCTCTTCACAACGCGCAGTCCTGACATACTTCAAACAGAACCAACCAAAGAATTAACTCACACACCTGACACACCACGGAAAGATATGGATTGGCCATGATAGTTCAAAGGTGATGCCTATGGGCGCCAAGCTATTCTGGCATCACCCTTGAACTATCATGGTCGTTCTGTCTCCCGGCTGCATTCATATAATGCAGTCTTCACTGGACAAGTGCAAAAATGGGAATTTCGGCCTTAAGGTTCAATATTATAAAAATCAACAGCACAAATCATATGATGTAACCTGTTACATCGTTTCTCTGGAGCAACCAAAGAATCGACAAATCAAAATAGTAACTTTATGTTAGCTACCAAAGACCAAATAAATGTACACTAGAACAATGTATGTAATTTGATTCAAATCATGTTACTCAGTGGTGAATCTGGACATTAAGTTACTGCAGAGTAACAAAAATCACACGCGGCACCAGCACATGACTCTTTGGCTCACTGTTAGTTTAATTCTGAAGCCCTAAAATCGTATTGCTGGATAAGCTAATGGATCAGGGAAGCTCGTAAAACTACACTGCGTAATTATTTTAAATCACACACACTAAGTTACAAGCGTTACACGCAGTGATAATGTAATGGTTTGCTGTTTTTTTCAGGGCTAATACGGCGAATTTTTTCTCTTTCTTTTTTATGTATTTTAGAATAAGTTGTAACATGTGCTGGTACGATCTAGGTCATACAGACCTGTTGATGAGAATGATGTGACCATCGTCAATGTTCTTTTCTCGCATCAACTTGAAAGACTCTTGTGTACACATCAGCAAACCCAGCACATTCACCTGCGAACAAATGTTTTAAACCCTTTCAGCGCCAACACCCTACAGCAGGAGATTGATTGACCATGATAATTCAAGGGTAGTGCCAGATTAGCTTAGCGCCTTTAGGCGCCAAGCTAATCTGGCACTACCCTTGAATTATCATGGTCAATCCACCTCCTGCAAGGGGTACTACATAGTCGTTAAGTAACACTTCCAAAATTCGGGAAATGCGCCCATGGCGCAGAAAGGGTTAAGTGGCTGTTTGTAGTGTGTTTTGTCGCGATGATTCCTGTGCTTTGATGTCCCTAGTTAGTCGTAGTTGTAGCAACGGCAGGTACGAAAAATGGCATAGTCACTGACTGTGTTAATATCTTCACCGTTGTAAAACTGATAAAGATTCATTGATTCATTGAATAAACGATTTCAAAAGAAGGTTAAAATTGCACCTACGTGTTTCGACGAAAACAGTGGATTGACCACTTCACTGCCGAGCAAATATTGAACGCGATCCATGACTGACTGCAAGAGGACTCATGAGGATCTTTGCCTCTTGCTGAGACCAACGTGTATCCATGTTTCTTGAAAGGTCGTTGAATGAACACAGATTTCAGAAACAAAATATGCGTCCAGTGGCAAAGACGGGTTTAAAAGCCCTGGACAAACGTGTGATATCGCATGTATGATGTTCGGGCATTTGACCCATATCATACGGAGACTAAAAGCTTCAAATTTGTACACTGCCATATGCAAGCTACATTATAGTACTTACGGATAAGGATACAGACCAATGGCTTTAGTTCAAGCGGGTGGTGCCGGCCAGAATAGCTTGGCGCCTAGAGGCGCCAAGCTATTCTGGCACTACCCTTGAACTATTTTGGTCAAACTTATTTCACACACTGGTGTATTCCGAATGATAAGGGTTAATCCACGGCAGAAAGGCCGCGCGGCAGAACGACCAAAACATTTGACACTGTCGTCTCTAGATACCTCTGACGCTAAGCTTTTACTTTTATCTTTTTTTTTTTTTTTTTTTTTTTTTTGGGGGGGGGGGGGGGGGGGGTCGCCTGCGCAGATGGGTGTGTGTGTGTGGGGGGGGGGGGGGGGGGGGGGGGGAATTTATGACTAAATTGTGCAGTCTGACAACTGACGAACTGTCACGTTTTCACGGACCATGAAAGTCTCATTTTGACTTTCACGTTTCACGGCGACCTCTTCTTTCACGAATCACGAGCGAAAAGTAAGCAATCACGAATCACGAGCCAAAAATAAGCAATCACGTATCACGAGTACTAAAAACGCCGATCACGAATCACGATTTTAGAGCATGGCAGTCCCCCCCAAACCGTGGCAGAATAATCAACTTTCTTCAGTCTATCGTGGCCATGTACCTGAACAAACAAATACTGATCAGACGGTTTCCGTCGTCGAAACACGGGCGAGTCTGACCTACTTCTGATTTTTTTTAACGCCTATTGCTTAAGTTGTGTACGCAGGTGGGTAGGACATTTCATGAGTTAAGCGGGTCCGGCTGTGTCTTGTTGGTAGATCCGGATTGGGTAGAATTGTGTGTGTGTGTGTGTGTGTGTGTGTGTGTGTGTGTGTGTGTGTGTGTGTGTGTGTGTGTGTGTGTGTGTGTGTGCACGTGAGTAGCTTAATTATATTTTGATGTGTTTATGTTCTTCTTTTTATGTTGCGCAGCACCGCAACGATTTCCTAATGTATTATTACATAATTATGGCAATAAAGTTCTATCATCATCATCATCATCATCATCATAATATGGTCAAGTGCACACAACTCAAGTACTGGGACTTTTCTGCAGCTTGACAGTGGCCGGACAGAAAAGAGTTGAGATTAATTACTGACAGTAACGCATTGCAGAATGGCCGATTTGTGAGGCGCTGAAAACCCTTTTAAAACCAGCCGCAACGCAACTGAATAATATACTATAGTAAACATTTTGCATGCCGCATTTGAGTTCATTCCCACCATATTATAAGGCTTGCCGTGAGCCTAGATACGGTGTGGAAATGGGAAGGCCGGCGCCAGATTAATCTGACACTGGCCTACAACTCTCGTAAAGATGGATGTGTTAACCATTTGACTGCCCGAAAAAAACGTTATCACGATCCATCTGCAATGAGACATAGAACTTCATGATCTCCCGCAGTTGCGGCAGCTCTGTAGGATCTATGTCTATTGCTGACGCCACTTGAAGTGCACGTGCATTGGACCGGTGGCACTCCTTGCCGTGGAATTGACCCTTTGCGTGTCCGCGGTAGCGGAGTTATTCGCGATGATTCCTACAGGAATCATCGCGACTAAAACCGCTACCGACACGCAACGGGTTAACTAAGATTTCTGAAACGCAGTCTGCGTCTTCCGCGGGCAATGAAGGGTTAATAGCTGAGCACATACCTCAAACATGTGCTTCCACTGACTGGGCTGGCCTGTCAAGAGAGGAGCATCGTGGGCCAGGCCGGCGTTGTTGATGCACACGTCCACACGGCCCAGATTAGAATCCTCGCGAATCTTCTGGAACATGGCACCCACCTCTTCCTCCTTGCTCACGTCACACGTCATGGCCGTCAGCGACCCGGGCTGACCTTGGCTTTTCAGTTCATCGCTCAGTTTCTGCAATGCAGTGCCAGTAAATACAAAGATCAAATGAAAAATCACACAATTTTTCACCAGGTCTTTGTAATGCTGGCTGTAAGGTTTTTATTTTTAACTATGCAACAAACTGAGATTTTAAGTCTTCGTCACGTTGGGCTGAATATCTTCAACTCATTCGAGACGAACGGCATCGGGACTACGCGGCTTAAGCCGCGTATCCGGCCGGATGCCGTTCGTCTCGAATGAGTGACAGTCCTATAGTTCATGGGACCTTTGATCTTATGTAAGGTCTTCGACAGCAGTACTAGTAATTAGAATCAGTATATACGGAATGATACACGATTTGATGTTACATCAGAAAAATCTTCACAGCCATGTGTCAGTGTTTGCACTACTGATTTTTTTCCTAATATTCAGACATTTATATGTGATTTTCTACGTTCTTGTGCGTCATTATTTAAAAAAAAAAAAAAAAAAAGGCATTCGACCCCAGATGACCTTGTCCCCAACGGTCTCAACCATCCCAATACGCAAAAGGCCATCAGGCCGACGTCGCCCGTCGTTGGCCCGCGCACAGGTGCGCGCGGGCCAACGGCGGCCGATGTTGTCCTGATGGCCTCTCAGTCGCGTATTGGGATGCCATTAGAATATTTTTTTAAACAAAAGTATAGTAAAAGACGTCAGTCACCAAAACAACCCAAAAAAAATGGTATATACACATTTGACCTCATATGGCGGGTTGGCGAGGCAGAGAATTACGTCATAGTCAAGTCAAGACACTCGCACACACTGACACCGCACCGGCGGACAGCCGCCACGATCACCACTACCGGTGCCGCAGGAACATCAGCTGGGCAACAAATTGACAACAAACCGTAAAACCATAAACCGCACTTAACTGAACGTTGACACACGCATTCACAATCACCACCGGCCACTAACGACAATAAAGTTGGACACAACTATGATAAACACATGTACCTGAATGCTGTCGATGTTGCGAGCACAACCGACGACCTTCATGCCCCGCTCTACCAAAGCTCGGGCCACTGCCGCTCCGATTCCGGCAGATGCTCCCGTGACTAAGGCAACACGCCCTCTCCAGCGATCAGCCATCTCAGCGGAACCCGATATCAAACAAGACAGACTGGAACTTGGATATACGGGCTTGGTGTCAAGGTGTGCGTATGCTAACACGTTAAACCTTCATCCTTGCCCTTGGCAATGATCGGTGCACGCGGTGTTACTGGGCCTGGCTAGTGATAACAGATTCAGCTGTGTCACGGCATAAGTACGTGAACGCTTTGAGATAAGATTTTCCGGCGGATCAGATACCTCGTGGGGGTGGGGGTGGGGGGTCCAACTTTTTGTTTGGGACCTTCAACTTGACACAGAAGGCCTCCCCGACACTAGACCTTCTTTCAGTGGCCATTGGGGGGGGGGGGGGGGGAGGGGATGAGGGGGGGGGGGGGCGGGGGGGGGGGGGGGGGGGTGAGGGGGGAGTGCACGCGTGTGTATGTGTTGAAATGCACTAAAAAATTAAATATGGAGGAGGGGAAGGGGGTCTAAACACCCGAAACAGGGACTTTGTTATAGCATTTTAAACAATTTTGGGTGGGGGTGGGGGGGTTCCCGGAACCCCTAGGACCCCCCACCCCACCCCCGATCCGCGCCTGCGGTATCTGCATGAAGGAAACTTCTGATCAGTCTTGGCAGCTTAACCCGTTCCATCCTAATACACCTTTGTATAAAATGAGTTTTACTATGATAGCTCCAGGGTAGTGCCGGCCAGAATAGCTCGATACGTAAGTGTATGAGTATGTCAGTAACAAAGAATTATATCAGTTAACCCATTTACCCACATAGCCGCGTTTCCAAATTTTGGGAGGCGTCTTCTCCTGGACCAGTTGCAGGAGGTGTATCGACCATGATTATTCATGGGTAGCGCCAGATTAGCTTGAAGCCAAGCTAATCTGCCACTGCCCTTGAATTTTCGTGGTCGATCCATGTCCTGCTGTAGTGCATCTGGGCTAAATGGTTTAAGAGACAATAAATAATGCGAGCTCATTCCAGTTGTGATCTAGAATACTGACCTTCAGAGGATGTGGGTGCGGGGAAAGTTATCAATGTCTGTTAAGCCATATCATACTGAGGCTAAAAGATTCAAATTTGTGTACTGTCATATGCAAGCTAAATTATAGTACTTCCAGATAATGATATAGACCAATGGCTTTAGTTCAAGGGTGGTGCCAGAATAGCTTGGCGCCTAGAGGCGCCATGCTATTCTGGCACTACCCTTGAAATATTTTAATCAAACGTATTTCACACACAGGTGTATTCTGAATGATAAGGGTTAAAGGTGGTGTGTAGTTCAACCAAGGTTGATGTCAGACAGGTTAACCCATTATATCCTGAGGCTGATTTTTTAAACATTGCTTTTTATCCTATAAAGGTTACATTACACTTACAGATTACAAGAAAGATCGACTATGATAGTTCAAGTGTGGTGCCAGAATAGCTTGGCACCTGAGGTGACAAGCTATTCTGGCACCACCCTCGAACTAGCTATCATAGTCAAATTTATTTCAAGCAATAGTGTTTCAGGATGAAACGCGTTAAATTGGTATGTATAGTATGCATGCATGTGTGTATGTGTGCGCATGAGTGCATGATTGCATGTGTGTGATGTGTGTGCGTGTACAGAGACTATCAAAAAAGAGAGTGAGAGAGAGATGACAGACTGCACAAAACTGTCAGCAATAAAAGATATCCAATAATTTTATTGCTTCCATGCTGCAAAACACAATTGTAGATGTCCAGCACACATACATTTTTTCCTTACATACAGTCATGTATAGACCATTAGGTGCAGCCCTGAGTGGCACATCTGTCACGCATGTACTTCGTTCTGAGAATGTTACCGCATGCTTATTTTCATCAAACTGTTCCTGTAACCTCTACAGCTTTCTTCTAGATGACTGAAGCCAGTGGATCAAAATCCCTGTAAACAGTATATACAATCATTCACACACCATTGTTCAATAGAAAAATTTAACGATTAAATATATGCATTCAATCTGCTAACTCCCCCCTCCTACCCCCCCCTCCTGCCCCCCCACTTCTTTCCTCTCCCCCCTCCTCCCCTCTCTCCCCCCCCCCCCCCGAAACACCCCCAAAAAAAGCAGAACAAAGAAATCACTTAACACCTGAAGTATACAGTAATCCTTTTCCCCATGTGAGGAACTCATTATGTAAATGGAGCATGCAAGTGACACAGATATTCATGAGCCCCTTTGCGGATGGATCGCAGTGGCCTCAAAACTATATAGTATACATGATCAAACTGACAAAATATTGCACTGCTTTGTTCACTTGTCAGACAACCAACACCAGATGCCTACACAGCAACATTCACACCTAATAATGGCTTTTTCAATGTTGGGAGGCATAAATAAACACCTGCTTTGGGACATGGATCAGCCATGACAGTTAATAATAATAATAATAATACATGGTATTTATATGGCGCATTTATCATATTAATAATATAACTCAATGCGCAGGTGAAAACCACACACACACATACACACAGTCTGCAAGGGGTGTGTACAGAAAAAAACGTAGAGACTACATGAAAGTCTGTGAGAAAAAGTAAGTTTTTAACTTTGCTTTGAACTATGCCAGGGTGGAGGCATTTCTCAGCTCAGTCGGTAAGGAATTAAAAATTAAAGGAGCATTACATCTGAAAGTGCGTTCACCGGCAGATTTGAGATGGAACTTGGGAACTTTGAGAAGTTTCTCTCCCGATAAACGCAGTGAGCAAGAGGGCTGGTAAGTAATTAGACTGGAGGAAAGGTATGACGGAAGACTGCCATCAAAGTGGCGGTATGCAAGGGTCACTATCTTAAACTTTATGTGGGATTGGATTGGATGCCAGTGAAGGTCTTTCAGTATAGGGGTTACGTGGTCTCGTTTTCGCCCATGCTTCACAAGCCTTGGGGCATTATTTTGAACTTGCTGAAGGCGGTTAATCTGCTCAGATGGAAGAGCAAAAAACAGAGAATTGCAGTAGTCAAGATGGCTTGTGACTAAAGCATTCACTAACTTTGCAGTGGCAGATTCAGAAAGACTGTGTCAGACAGAGGCGATGCGTCGATTTCACCGACGTGATCCTGCATACTCAAAGTCTTATCGAGCTTGACACCAAGATATTTGACCAAAGACTGAAATGGAATATCAGTGTCATCTATGCATAAGACACTCAGTGTGAATTTGTTGATGCTCTGTTTTTTCTGGGTTTAACATAAGTTTGTTACTGGCCATCCATGTTGTGACATCGTCAACACAAGACTTGATGCCATTTTCAACAGACTGAAATTCCCCAGGTGGACTACTCTGAGAGATTTCTGTGTCATCGGATAAGAACACTGATAGCTGGAAATAACATCTGACAGCGGTTGTGAATACAATGTAAACAATACAGGGCCAAAGACAGAGCCCTGAGGCACTCCAAACTCCAGAATGGAAGGTCTAGAGACACTGTCTTTTACCCCTACAAACTGGTACCGATTGGAAAACGTAAGATTCAAACCAAGAGAGAACCGTTTCATGCAGGCCAAAGGTGATTTCAAGCCTCTTCAAGCCTCTTCAGAATAATGGAATGGTCCAGCGTATCGAAAGCAGCGCTGAGATCCAACAGGGCCACAAGGGAGACAAGTCTCTCATCTGCTTTACAAAGCAAGTCATTTAGAACACTCAGCACCGCTGTCTCCGCGCTGTGACCTTTCCTATAGGCTATACACTTCCAACAAACCATTCACCTCTAAGTGTTCCAGGAGCTGTTGAAAGAACTTTCTCCAGTACCTTAGAAATGAATGGTAGGTTGGATACAGGCCTGTAGGGTATTTCTGTCCGAGCCTGGTTTTTTGAGCAACGGGGTAACAACAGCCTGTTTGAGAGATTTTGGAACAGTTCCAGCTGACAGAGACTTCTTTACAATAGCGGCAATCAATGGTACAAGATCGCTGATGCACTGCTTTTGGAAACAAGTCAGAACAGGATCCAACATGCAACTTTTTGTTGGAGACTTTGCAATTATGGCAGCAATTTCGCTTTCTGTAAACAGATTTGAACTTTGCAAAACATGGACCATCATAAACAGCAAAAACGGGTGGATCACACTGCTTAGCATCTAAGTTCTCATGCAGCAGTATGATTCTGTCAGTGAAAAAAATCACAAAATGTCTGCGGCAGTTCAGAAGAGGGGACACCAGCAGGAAGAGCTGCAGACTTGGGTTTTCCCAGCAGTTCATTTGACACTGAGAAGAACAGCTTGCTGGAAGAAGCAGCCGCATCAGTTCAAGGGTAGTGCCAGATTAACCCATTTAGCCCCAACACCCTACAGCAGGTCATGGATTGACCATGATAATTCAAGGGTAGTGCCAAGGGTAGTGCCAGGTGAGCTTGGCACCTGAAGGCGCCAAGCTCATCTGGCATTACCCTTGAATTAGAATGGCCAATCCATTTCCTGCAACTCATACATAGTCTAAAGTGACACTTTAAACATTTGGAAAATGCAGCCTTGGGGTTAAATGGGTTAACTTGGCACCTGGAAAGGCATCAAGCTAATCTGGCAATAACCTTGCACTGTCATGGTCAACCCATCTCTGCATGCGGTACCCTAGGAGTGAATATACACAAACCTGTTGCAACGGAGACATTCAGTGACTCCACTCCCAGTTCCCATGCCTGTTCTGAGTATGGGGCGATCGTCAGCAAAACATCACAAAGGTCAAGGACATCTGAATCAACTCCACTACCTTCATTACCTGAAAAACAGAAGACTCTACATTGTATACAAGTACAGCCAACTGCACTCGATCACAACACTTTTTCAAAGCTCCCTATCGCAATTTTTCTATATCAAATAGTTTCTTAACTAAAAAGCTTTGAATATAACAACAAAAATATTGGAAATCTTTAGGCCTTAACATTGTTTGTCCACAATGAAGGTGATTTCAAACATAGGGTACTAAATGGATTTTGAACAAAGTTGGACCCTAGGTGGATTTGAACCCGCAACCTTTTGGATGAAAGTTGAACGCTCCATCCAGCTCCCAACAAACAATATTAGGACCCATGGGACTTTCTTTCATGTATATGCCATGTTCACTGAATACAGTAAAATTTGGGTACCGATACACAAAAATCACCCTGACACCCAAATTGTCTCATTTGTTAACTTCAGGGAGAGAACTGTGCCTTCACAGACCAAAGAACACTTGCTGTCTTCCTCAATTCTCCGCTGCAAGCAAAAGCAGTAATGAATCAGGAAGACAACCAGTGTGAGCCCAAAGATCACAGATCTAACTGGCCTTACCCACCAACAATAAGCAAAGTGGGCGATGAAGGGATGAAGTCCTGTAACTTGCGTGTTGGGCGCAAACTGTCTGTGTCCGAGGCAGTGCCAACCACTACACCTCCTGCTGACTGCCAAACCTGCAAGACCAAGTTAACCCTTTTTACTCTGATATTGCTTGAAGTCTTTTTGACATCACAAGGAACCTCAGCACTAATCAGGGTTTTTTTCCCCCATGTATTTGGTCTCTTTCCAACTTTTTAGGCATGTGAAAAAGTGTGCCATCAGTATGTCACACTTGGCAACTGAGAAAAAAGTTTTGACTGGATATATTATTATAATGTATGATAATGAAGTGGCATGTGGACATGTGAAGTTATGTAGAAAGCAGTGGCATAAGTGACCTCATCTATGACACTTTTTTTTTCAAATGTATTTAACGAAATGTGGTTCCTAAGACTCCGGCTTTCCATGATTTTTATTAACCCATTTAGCCCCAACACCCTACAGCACGAAACTGATTGACCATGATAATTTAAGGGTAGTGCCAGATTAGCTTGGTGCCATCAGGCACCAAGGTAAGCTGGCACTACCCTTGCACTATCATGGTCACTCTACCTCCTGCAACTGGTACGTAGTTGTTTAGTAACACTTCCAAAATTTGGAAAAAGCACCCATGGGGCTAAAAGGGTTAATCTACTTGGGGGGAAAAAGTACTACGAAGCCGACTTTTGTGCAGCTCTGAGGGGTGCTTCTACTATGCGTCTTCTTCATAATGTAAGGAAATCAGACAGCTTCTAATTTTTAAAACCTTGTCCACAGACTGCCTGAAGTATTCTTATTTCCCTCACTTTATCATCATCTAGGGAGCCACAGGGAAATGGCACTGGTTCATTCAAAGGTTTGGAATAACCAGGTGTCAGGATGTAAATGCTGATTTCTTGCAGCACCGACATGTTACATTTGTAACTCGACCTTAGTAAAATACATTGCTCTAGCTTTGTCAAGGATCTGTTTCATCAAAAACTCGGTAGAAATATCCTTGACAAAATTTCACCAAAAACATCATGAAACATTTTTGACAAAGTACATGTACCATCCAAATGGGGTGCAATGGGCCTGCGTACAATTGCAGAACATATGATATTGTCACTACCTTGGTGAGCTGTAGTATACTGCGATAGGTGCCAGACACCTGACATAGGTCAATGACCTCCAGTGCTCCAGAGCTTGCCTTGCTGACCACGGGACTGGGGGAACAGCTGAAGGATCGAGACACACAGAGAAATGGCACTGGTTCATTCAAAGAAAAAAGTCCAAGACTACTGCAACTAGCTACTATGTGTCTTCTTTGGTTTAACTCATTCAGCCCCGCGCACGCATTTCCCAAAGTTTGGAGGCGTCATCTAACGACTATGCACCTGTTGCAGGAGATGGATCGACCATGATAATTCATGGGCAGTGCCAGATTAGCTTGGCGCTAGTCTAGCACTACCCTTGAATTATCATGGTCGATCCATCTCCTGCTGTAGTGCGTCAGGGCTGTATGAGTTAAAGTGGCCTATTCCTGGCATAAAAGGACCAAGAGGTACCAATATCTCCCTAATAAATGTTCTTAGTATTCTTACAATAATGCAAGACAAAAGGTCTAACTTATGAAGTATGAATGTCATAAAATGAAAGACTTTTCTGCTTTTCTTCTCTTTTTTATGCACAAGAGTAACTTCAGTCATGATCAAAAGGCAGTGGAAAACCTCCGTTACGTGTGCATAATCACATGGACTGTGAAAAGATGGGTAGAAAAGTTGAGGCAAGACAACACTGATAACCTGCTGCATTGGTGAATTTTAGCAATCAACGCCCACCTTGGGAGCAGATTGCTTAAATTATTTCCATTGAATGTTTGGGTGTCTATTTTGTGAGTTCAGTGGTATATATACTTCAGATTATTGTGTTTACTGATACACCCATTACCTGAAATAAATTAGCCTGATAGTTCAAGGGTGGTGCCAGAATAGCTTGGCGCCTGAGGAGCCAAGCTATTCTGGTACCACACCTTGAACTAAAATAATAATAATAATAATAATACATAGTTCTTGTATAGCGCTGTTCTCCAGGAAAACACTGGACTCACTGCACATGCACAACAGCACACCCTCTCTCTCAGACACACGCACGTTTATACACTACTTTAAACCACCCCATCTCTTCCCAACACTATACATTCACTTCCTCTAGGATCAGAATAAAAGGCAGTCAACAGTTAGCTAAAGATGAGCTAAGTGTTAAATGCCCGACAGAAAAGAAAAGTCTTTAAGTGAGCTTTGAACTGTGACAATGTGGGCAGATTCCACATTTCAGCTGGCAGGGAGTTCCACACACTTGGGGCTAAAAAGGTGAGAGAACGCTCCCCGACAGTTTTCATGTTAAGCTTTGGGATTTTAAAAAGTTTTACACTAGAGGAACGGAGGGTGCGTGATGGCTGATAAACAGACAGCTTGGCAGAAAGGTACGGTGGGAGAGATCCGTCAAAATGCTGATAGGTGAAAATTGCAATTTTGTACTGGCAGTGGAATTTTACGGGCAACCAGTGCAGCTGCTTCAGTAGAGGCGTAACGTGGTCTCTCTTTCGTTTCTTCAAGATGAGACGTGCCGCATTGTTTTGAATCATCTGCAAGCGTGAAATTTGATCTGCCGGTAAACCTGCCAGTACAGAATTGCAATAATCGAGCCTGGACGTAATGAATGCATTTACAAGTCTTGAAGCCGCACTTTCTGTGAGATACGGTCTGAGGGAAGAATACCTGATCTGTCTACTTAGCCTTTATAGGACAATAAGCAATTTTTTTAAAAATCAGCCTCTGGATGTAATGGTATGCAGGTGTGTCATAAGAGACCAACAAAAAAAAAAAGGTTCTACACACCTGTTTGAAGCTGGGACAATCACCTGATCAACCCCAAGGAAGAATGAAGACCTCAAAATGGCACCAAAATTCATGGGATCCTGAGGGACATGTAAACTGTATAAACCCCTTTAGGTCAGTCACATGAGTGAGCTTAGTCCTGCGCCAGCCATTAAACAATGTGCTCCACTATAGCGGAGCAGCTTGATTAATGGATTGTGCTGGATTAACTCACTCATGCAACTAGCCCCTTGTGCATGCAGCCATCAGTACTGTGAACTGTACCTGTAGCTGCAAGCACAATGGGGTTAAAATACAATGGAGTAAAAATGAATTTTTCTCTAAAATGTATTTTTTCGAAAAATACATACCGATGGCATTACTACTAGGAATGCTTCGCTTAGCTTAACAATTTTAGCCCAAAAAACTCGTGTATCTGACGACAGGGGAGGCAACCACGCAGGGGTGTCATTACCAGGACACCCCGAGAGGCCTCCCCTGCCTCCCTATCTGGCGGGGCGCTCACCGTTTCCCGGCAGTCTCCGAGTCTTAGCTTGGGAAGGCCGTCGGTAAGTATTTTCCGAAAAAATACATTTTGAGAAAAATTCATTTATTTTCTCAAAATCATTACCGACGGCATTACTACTAGGAAGAATGGCGAATAGGAGGAGGGTGCCGCAATCTGGTACACCTGTCCCCTGCCCGAGCGCTCTGCTTGTGAATCATCGAGGCCCGTCCCTACGTGCCACTCCCGACAATTTTACCTAGGCGTTACCCATGGCGCCTGTGGCGCCAGGAGGAAGTGCTGTGCGGCCGAGATGACCCCCACTAGTGCCAGGTAGATGCGCTAGCCGGATAGGTACGACAGGTCTCTGCGGCCGGCGAAGGTAGACTCAGCCCGCTCACCTACGGCCGCCACAATTTCCGCCCTGTGCCAAGCTGGTAAGGCGTTGCTACTAGCCCCTGCTTGACTTGTGTGCTCAGACGCGCAACGTCTGGGCCCCCTCAGGGGGTATGCCGAACGAACGACCCAGCAAGCTAGGGACCGTTTGCGCCGAGGTGTCATCTGCCCGGAGACAAGGGCAGGAATAGGCGTGTGTCTTTGTCTTAATGGCGTAGTCTTGCGCCTGCCACTATAAGGTGCCCTGACCGCGTCGTGTAGGCGGAACTCCCGGGACTGGTCCGTATCACTGACCGGACAGACGGTAGAACTTGCGGTGCGGACACTGGAAGGAGGTTACTAGCCCAAGTCCAGCCGGTGGAGTGCTGCCCTAGTCATCGGCCCTGATCTGGAGACCGGAGGGACGCCCCGAGAAGGTGCAATCTTGCTAACTGTGAAGCCGAAGCGATGGCGAACAGTCAGCAGGTCTTTTTGTTAGGTCTCCCAGCATTGCCAGCGGAAGCCGGCTATCTTGCCGATGACAGTGCTTGATCCGATCCGAGAGGTCTGTACCGGCGCTGGTCCGTGCTAGGTGAGTGAGTGAGTATAGATTGCTTTACGTCCCGCAAGCGACAAAGGCCTTCTCAGGACGTGCCTGCGCTAAATGAAGAAAAGAACTGCAAGAAGCGCAGACAGGAGGGAGAATTTCAAAAGAAAAATACAGATGAATGGACCAGAAAGACAGAAATACAAACCCCCAAAAGAGTAGAACCCACCTTGCAGGGGTTAGACAAGGTGACCCTAGGAACTAAAAAGTAGACAACCCCACCAAGGTCCCCTAGGGCAGACCCGGTGGGGGTCCGTGCTAGGTGTCAATAAGTGTCTGCCACCCGGTAAATTCGAATGATGCTGAGGGGTCTGATTCCGCTTGGGAACCCTTAAACGAACTTGGCCAAAATGGGGGTAGTGCGGTCTGTGGGGAGAGTTGTTCGCTGCACATCAGGCCTGTAGTACTCTCCCCTCTCCCTCGTATCCGTACTGTCAGAGACTCCTTGAGTCGCTGCAATCGCATCCACTGTCACATCCGAGAAGCCTCTTGGTGCGAGTGCTGACTGTCCATCTGCCAGCGTGCTGCGCCAACCGCTCTGTGTCTGTACAAACAGTTGTTGCCAATGTTGCGATCGTCTTGGACGCAGAGCTGAGGCAGGGGTTCGCCGCGCGTCTCCAAAGGACTGTGATCCAGCAGAACGGTCATCAAAGTCCTAATCACCATTTTCATCCCTGAGCTTTTGGGGCCCTTAGGTACCCGTCCTGTGTGAGGGAACGCGCTGACGCATCTTAACCCATATCTGCCTGAGGCTAACAGCTTCAATTTGTGCCCTGCCATAAACAGGTTATACTATAGAAAAAATAAAAATACAGCCCAAAGGCTTTACTTGAAGGCTAGGCCGGAATAGCGTGAAGCCTAGCGGCGCCAAGCCACTCCGGCGTTACCCTTTAACTATTCTTATTCGAACGTATGTCACCCTCTGGTGAACAAGATAAGGGTTAAGATGACTTCCACCATACCCGTTGTCCCAGGCGGTTATGCAACTAAGGATTAACCGCCCCCCAAACGGCTTAACTTCGGTGAACAGACCAACCGGGGAAATCACATGCAATGGTGGTTGGCTACGCAGTCCGTTCCTCGAAGGAGCCCATCCACGGCCCAGGCTTGTGGATCCCGTCTGGAGGCGACAGAGGGAGCAGCTTCCTGTTCCACTACAGGAGGACAGGCCTATCATCGGAGTCTCCTCACACGCGTAGAGTAGTTGGAATGCAGCCGGGTGTAGTAACACTCTTTGCGCTGCCGCTGACCCTGCCACAAGGGGAATCCGCGCGTACGTTGAGCTGACCTCCGAAGCGCCGTGTCCGATGAGTGCTGTCCCGATCTCTGCACCACCAGTGGAAGTGCTACACGAAGAAACCCTGACCTTCTAGTAGCTGGAGCGGACCCGTACCTTCCGTAGCGTAAGCCATTGTTTCCATCTGACGCTCGCCAGCCGCACCGCCTTCAACTCCAGCCAGCGGATGTATCTGCCTGTGTGTTCACTCGTTGCTATACCGCTGTTATCGGTCAGGCACTCCCTGCCTAGGCGGCCAATCTGCGTCAGACACTTGCTAACGGAAGGCGTCACCCTCTCGATGAAATCCCGCGTCAGCTAGGGGAAAGTGAACCCCGGGAGCAGTCCTGTCCAAGCCTCACTTCCACTTTTTCGCGTCCGAGTCTGTAGTGAGCCGCCGCCAGCATCCACACCTCCTTTTCCACCGCTAGCACAGCACCGCCCGGAAATGACTCCACATCACTTGCCGGGCGACTCTGATGCTCGGTGTCACCGAGAGATCCCACGCTGCGCCGTACCCGAGCTTGTCCGCTGGTCGGAGAAGCGAAGAGGGAAGAAGACGTTCCCAGGCATTAGGTATCTGTAGTGCCCTTTCTCCAGCCGTGCTGCGGTCGCCCGAACATGTAGACTTCGTCCCTGCGTGAAGCAGGTCCATGGCCACTGTGAGTTCCTCTCTACCTCCTAGGGCGGAGTGTGGGTGGGTGGTTGGCACTACCTCTCGTCGGCTGCTGACCGAGTTAGTTCCTCCCAATAGGGCTTCGGACATGGGGGATCCACCCTGCGAGTTAGTACTCGTCTGTGGCTCCACTCTTCGACTCGGGACCCTGAAGCCTGTGACATTCTCCATGCTCCTACGGCGTGGGGGAGGTGGTGGTTCAATCGCGATGGGGAAGCACCTCCCGCCGGCTGACTCTAATGATCGAATGTCAGTCCTCCTATGGACAGCTTCAGTCTCCAAAACATTTCGCAGTCCAACACGATGGGGAAGTACGTCCCGACAGTTGGTTCGGTTGACCGCACGACCGTCCTCGAGGGAAGGCTCCGGTCCCAAAGCTTGCTTGTCTGAGACTCATATCTCGTCTTCCACCTTCACGGCGGGGGAACCGTGCTCCATATGCCGACACAGCCTAGGAGCGAGCCCCATCACTGGCGTTCGAGCATGTCCCGGGCCTCTACGAGGCGGGATCAGTGGAGCTCTTCCGTGCGTTCTGTGTCTCACATGACTGAATTTCTCGCCCTCCGTTTACTGCGAGATGCGTGAGCTCCATGCAGACCCATACCTGGGGGACGAATCCCGTAGTGAGCGTCCTTGCATATCCGGGGCCTCTACGAGGCGGGGTGGAGCTCTTGTGTGCGTTCTGTGGCTATCTTTTCCTGTCCCTCCCTGAGAGGTGCGTTGTAGACGCGGCCCGGTGACGGTGCTGGTCTGGCCTAAGGCTGGCGGGCAATTGCCTCTCAGGGGGGAGGGGGTCCCCCGCTTGGGCTCTCTCTGTCTCTCACCTGGGGGGTGATAATCTGGCCCAACATCTTTATTGCAAGGGGGGTAGGGGCGAGCTTCCATATGCCGACACGTGCCTAGGGGCGACCCCCATCTCTGGCGGTCGAGCATGTCCCAGGGCCTCTACGAGGCGGGGTGGAGCTCTTGGTGCCGGGTCCGAATGGGGGGCAAGCCCCGATCCTTTGCTGCTGCTAGGCTCATTCATACGCTCAAGGCGGGGCAGTGCTGCCCGAGGCACCGACCAGTATGATTCTGCCTTTCCCTTCATTGTCGTCAATGCTGCTTTGTTCGTCAGCTATGTGCAAGGCGCCGGTTTATCCCTCCTGTAAAACGCCCCCAGCTGAGACCATCTCTCTTCCTCCCACGTCACGCACTGTCGCCTGTCTGATCGGAGGAGCTGCACGAGCATGGTAGGCAGACATCAATGGCCATCCTAGGCCACTGGAAGGCGCCTAACTTGGTGCAGGTCTGTACCTAAGCACTGTAACAAAGGACAGAAGAAGACCGGCGAGAAGCAGGGAGCCTCCGCAGAGGGACCGCGCTCCCGGTCGGCTTGCATACATCACCACCCGGTCGCCGCCGCCGACTGGTCGAAACCGGTTAGAGGCAGTAACCGCTACTTTGCCTTATCATGACTCAAACCGATAATCCCACAGAAAAAAAAAACAACACCACATAATCCACAGAACACGTAGGTAATCCAAGCACAACACAATGCACATAAATCCAAGTGTCCACGGTACACAACGGTAATCCACCTAACCACAACCGGAGCACGATCTGCTCACGGCCTGTCCTGGCTGAGCTAAGCGAAGAGACTGCCGAGAAACGGTGAGCGCGCCACCGGATAGGGAGGCAGGGGAGGCCACTCGGGGTGTCCTGGTAATTACACCCCTGGATGGTTGCCTCCCCTGTCATCAGCTACACAACGAGTTTTTTTTGGCTAAAATTGTTAAGCTAAGCGAAGCATTCCTAGTAGTAATGCCATCGGTAATGATTTTGAGAAAATAAATACACAACTAATTACAGTACTCTCTTTGTTACCAGTTTTGAGAGAACCTGTGTAAAGCATATATATTTAACACAAAACAGAATTGCATGAAGACTTACAGCTTGCGTGAAGTTCTTTAAGAGAGGGTTAGTGGCATATTGTAAGCCCTTCCTCACAGAACTTCACACAAGTCTGCATTTTTGTGCTTTGATGAAAGTTATGTTCAGCTGACCTGAACATTGTACAGCAGCAGCCACAGGGCATTCTTGCATCTGTCCAGATGTTTTCTTGGAAAAATAAAACAAGACACTCCACAGTCACCTCCAAATGGGAATACCACTTCATGTACTTGTCAGTGTGATGTGCTGTGCTGTGTTGTGCTGTGCTGTGCGTGTGCATGTGTGTTTGTGTGTGTGTGCATGCGTGCATGTGTGTTTGTGTGTGCATGCGTGCGTGTGGTGTATTGCGCCAATAACTTTGTGACGACGTATTTGGTGTTTTTACGTAACTAAACAGTTTCCAGTTATTTTTTGCTTCATGGTGGCACACACATATGACTGAATGAAGACTAGGTTCAGTTTTTTATTTCAGGAAAAATAAAAAACTTACGTCTGAAATGAGTTGTAATGTTCTCCAGTACTGGTCACGTTTGCAGGTCAGCACATTGTATAATGAAAAGTTATTAACAACATTCTTAAAATTAATTTAATCTGCTTTTAATAATTCGCACATAATCAAAGTATCAGTTTTCTAAATATAAGCTAGTTACACATGCTGTTGTTAATATGTTTTTAAAAACTAGGCAAAATGCCTTCAAAATGGCGACCAAAAGTGGGAATGATGACACCAACCTATATTGAGGCTACATGCTGACAACATCAAATGTTTCTGCATTGTTCTTATTCTTCTTGTTTCTTCATGAAGGCATGTGTTATAATGAGTATCTGCCTCATGTTTATACATCGTGAGTAACCACAGAGTCACGTCAGTCTTAAATTTGTCATGCCCATCAGACAGCATGTTGATGTCTCAATGTTTCTGATTGGATTTCCAGTTACAGCTGAGAAGCACGCTTGGAGACCACAGACTTACTCGACCATGCTGACGGCCAACTCTCTACTGTGTAATGTATATGGAGAATAGTGTTTAGCAGATTAACATGAAGTTGCATGATTAAATGAAATCCACCAATGCTCATTTTAAAATTGTTACTATAAACATAGAAGCGAATAAAATGCAATAAATATCACTTATTTTTTAATCATATTCACTTTAATCAAGAAACTCTTCTTGCTTTAAACACTTAATTAAACATTTACACAGCAGAAATAAAAATAAACAATCTTTTCATGGAAATAATAAATTATAAGTTACTCATCAGGCAGTAGATGTGATAAAAGAGCAAACAGTTTGAAATTTGAAATGAAATTGTCCAAAATGTGTAAAAGCTTTATGTTTAAAAATCCACAGGCATTTTTTCAGACAAAATACATACTCATCGAGCAATGTCTGTGGGTCAAAGTCTGGCAGAACCAAGGAACTTGTGTCCAAACATGCTCCCTGAAAAGATATGGCAGAGCAAGTGATTCTGAACTATATAACTTTAATAATAATATACGCCAATAAGCAGGTCAGCCCAGGCATGATCAAATGGTATGTGATCCTAGTACCCATTCAGACTACCATCCACTTGAAATATAGAAACCATTATGTTTTCTGGTAGCTTGAACAATCAGTGTGTGTGCTCACACATTGAAATTTGCATTCACCATTTAGGCTCCTAGAAACATGACTTTGCCTCACCTGACTTAAATAATCTCCTTGCATTTGCTGATGGACAAATGGATTTGGGCTTCCCCGGCAGGTGGCTTGTGCATGGCTGATGTCTTGCATAATGATTACATGAATTGCTCATCAAATCATCAATAATAAGTGTATAAACTCTCATTAGTCTGCAATGCCTTGTGATGACTACAACTACTAAAAGAGAATACTATAATAAATCACAATAATAATAATAATTCAAGTTGGGTTTTTTCTTTGGCCACTGGAGCCATTTGGCAAAATCAGAGTTTGCTAAAATATAATATACCAATTGTAAGCATTCTTACCTGATGAGGTCTGTCACCAGACAGATAAGTCAGTGTTTTCTTTGGCACATAATGAATGTCCACATTCCGTTCTTCAGCCAGAGCTCTTATCCTGGAAAATGTGTCTTGTGACTTCCCCTGCCTCTGCTTGTCCTCCAGGTATAAGTTGTAAAAGTGCTGTCTGTGACCAGAGCTCAAAGCCAGGAGAATAGGATGGATTCCAAACAGAACCTCACCATGGATATTAACTGTCTCTTTTGGATTTGTTTCCTGCGTTCTCCACCTAAATGAGAAACACGGTGACGGTCAAGTGCGTATTAATGTAAAACACATATTTATGGTCTCTTTCAGAGAATCCTCCTGTACCTGGTACAAGCTCATCATACAGATTGATTGATTGATTGTACATTGCTTAACGTCCTGACAGCAACAAGGCTTTCTCAAGACGGGGCTGCACGCACTGCTTGTGAAAAAACAAACAACAGAATATTGAATGTATGTCGCCAGCCGGTCCAATACATTAAATAAACCTACGATATGGGGCCTAAATAAAGCTAAGACCATTTAGCAACACACATCCAATATCAAGAGCTACAGGCAGCACAGACAGTAGGGAGAGTTTAAAATAGGAAAAGACAGGTGAATGGACCAAAGGTAGACAGAAACACATGCCCCAGAATAGAGAGGAAAACCCACCCTGTGGGGCTGACCAGGGTGACCCTGGGAACTAAAAAGTAGTTAACCCCACCCAAGTCCCCCAGGGCAGACCCGGGTGGGGGGTCATCATACAGAGAGCCTGTACAAGGAACGTGAAGATTTACTTGAAAAACACTAGGCCTAAATGTGTAATATGTACATCGACAAGTATGTGAAGGAGAAGCAATGCCTCAGTGGCGGATCTAAGGGCCCCCCCCCCTCCCCGTCAGCCCTGACCCCCCCCCCCCCCCCCCAATTTTTTTGATGGTTATTTGTGGAAGTTGTGTTTTACTATTCGATGGTTCTTCTTTTCGTGTATGGTGTATTTCACAATTATCTCAGGATCGGTGGGTGAGCCTTGTGTGTTCATGGCCTATAGTCAAATATCCTCACTTGGGCACTCCTGACCTGCACCTGTCACAGTACTTCACCCAGACATAGAGTGCCATGTGCCCCGCACTCACAGGGGCTCATGTAAATCAGTGCCTCTTGATGTGCGATACAATCCTCATTACATCCTCAGACTGAGGCAGCCATCTGGCAATAAGCTGCTGATTGCTGGTCAACCCCAGCGGTGTAAAAGTGTCCAATCATTGCTAAACTGGGGCCCAACTCAGTCCCTCAGCCAAGCATAGAGTTTCATGTACCTCTTCAGCCTCAGGGGCTCATGAAAAGCGTTACCTCTTTCAGTGCGATACGAATGGTATTGCATCCTCATACGTGGTAGTCATCTAGGTTTAAGTCTATGACTGTGGACATGCCAACTGTGATCAGAAAGTGAGAAACCAACTGCATTGTGAGTGTCTCCCCCGGGGTCAGCAGTTCCCGATTAATTTGTTTTGTTAGGGAGGTGGGGTGGAGGTGGGGAGGATGACAAGTGCATATAGATCTGATCAGCCCTTCCTTTTAAAAAAGTGCCAAAAGGGGTGCTGTGTCCCAGAATGAAAGAAGACACTTTCAACAAATAAAAATCGTACTGAAAACTCTAAGTATGTCTGAGAAAATCCCAACCCCCCCAAAAAAGGAAGAAAGACAAACGCATTGAGAACAGTTACAATACTAGTACAATTTTAAACTGGGAAAACTCAACATCAAAAAAAGCACCAAGAAAGAATAATTTCAACACAACTTATTTGTCCTTGTTTTTAAGAGCGTTTCTTTCTTTGTTATGAATTTATGTTCGCCTGATAGTCACTGTTTTGGTCTGGATTTCTTTTGTATGACACAGTTTGGAAAACGGCAGAAGGGGGGGGGGGGGGGGGGGAGTGGGGCTGTCGAACCCCACCCCTCCCATGTCAAGACACCCTCTGGATCCACCCCTGATGCCTATAACATGCACACAAATATATTTTGTACATAAGTAATGAATTACTGTATGTACATAAAATATTCAAATTGTGCTTTTACCCAAAGCCTTAACACAATACTTACTCTCTTTCCTTGACTTTTGTCTTGCCCTTTCCAGAGAGACCATAGTTGTACTTTGGACGCGTTGGCTCATGTACTGACAGAGCTCTTGTAAGCAGACCTGCATGTCCACTGAACCCCGTACTATGCAGTCGATGCAAACAAATGGTACATAAATGTTGATCCACTATAGCTCTCAAGTAAGACATTGTGAAAAATCGTCTGCTACTGAGTGCACGTTTTCCTTGTTTCGATTCTGTCCCTGCCTTCGATGCTTTTTTTTTTAGTTCCCTTCCTCTGGACGTGGTAATGCTGACATTGCCGACATTTATGTGCAACTGCAACTGAGATCTTAAAGTTTTTCTTAAACGGACCCTGTAATAGTTCATCAGAATTAAAATAAACTGCCTGTAGAAGAGCCGTGTTAAGTTCGTGCTTCTAATTATCAAGAAATATAAATAAAGGTATGGTACTCTCAGTTCCTTGGCATTCCTCGCATAGTTTATCTAGAGTTATGTTTCTTGGAAAAGAATCAATATGGATTAGTCCATTATTCTTGATAGGGTTCTGCGTGCAACACATTTACATGTTTCTTTATCATATCAATTGTTAAACTTAAATTATAGTTTAAATTGTAAAGAAATTAATAGACTATGGAGTTGTTAGTACACATCTGTTTCATTTATTTTG
The DNA here is from genome assembly GCA_036245525.1 of Semisulcospira habei. Taxonomy (NCBI): domain Eukaryota; kingdom Metazoa; phylum Mollusca; class Gastropoda; family Semisulcospiridae; genus Semisulcospira; species Semisulcospira habei. The sequence continues at coordinate 25,280,353 of BTPG01000008.1, read as the reverse complement.
GCCGACACACGAACACTGAAATGATTGTAACACCCCTGTTGTTAATAGATTCGTCCAAGAAGGAATCAGCAAAAGTAAACTCAACGCGGTGGTTGAGAGGAGAAGCGGCCAAGCATTCTACTGTCGCTTGTCAGCGATTTACACAGACATTGTGAACAGTCTTTTGTTTCAGTATAACTAGAAATGTTTCCGAAAGCCACAATACTCGTAGCATTACTGTTGTACACAGTTGCGGAGTTAGACGCAAGACAACACGACCACCACGGAGGAAAAAGAGGCAAAAACCACCAGCATCATGGTCATCACCAAAACACCTGGGACGGCGCCGAGTCAGCCAGTTCTGGTAAACACGAGGTGAGACGTTGTTGTTAGTTTAAGCAACAGTTTGTGAGAATAAGCAGAAGCTAAAGAAGTTCATTTTTCGGGTGTCGAGGAGTAGCAGCCAAGAAACTGCCCAAACAGGAGGGCAAGGCGCGCTAGGTGGGCAAGGGGTATAGCACTTGCATCAGCAGCAGAGCTCTGCAAGAGTTCATTAATACATTTGTTTATTAACCCATTTAGCCCGAACGCCCAACAGCAGTAGGTTGATTGACGATGATAATTCAAGAGTAGTGTCTGATTAGCTTGGCACCAGTAGGCTTCAAGCTAATCTGGCACGACCCTTGAATTATCCTGGTCGATCCACCTAGTGCAACTTATACATAGTCGCAAAAAGACACCCTCAAAATTTCGGAAATGCAGCCTTGGGGCTAAATGAGTTAATTGTATATATTTCCAGCAGTAATCAGGCACCTCCAAAGAGTCCGAAATAGCTCAGGCGGTTAAACGTCGGAGCAGGAGAGCGAAGGGAATCGCCGGGTCGTAGATTTGAATCCCGTCCCGGCCCCGGTAGCTGGACTCACAATCCAGGGGGAAAAACGGATTTGTTCAATAGCATGTCCATTGAAAGGTCCTGGCAAATCAAAGTGGCACAGTTGGAGTGCGCCTGAGTTGATCAGTGTTCAGGTCGTACTCCATAGGCAATAGATTTCCCTGTCCCCCATAACCCGCCCGTCAGGGCCGTCCATGATCACCTCAGTGCTGTGGACGTTTAAACCCGAACTATCCAACCAACCAAGACTGGTTCTTCCCTGGTTGCGTCTTTGATTTCTTTTTGTGGAAGGCGTCAAGCTCATATGGCACTACCCTTGAATTACCCTGTCCCCCATAACCCGCCCGTCAGGGCCGTCCATGATCACCTCTGTGCTGTGGACGTTAAACCCGAACTAACCAGGCACCTCCAGACCTAAAATGTTGGCAGTCACAGTTCAGCAGCAGCTTTATAAACCATGCAGTTATCTGCTTAACCCTTTTAGCCCCAAGGGCCCATTTCTCAAATTTTGGAGGTGTTACCTAATGACTATGTACCAGTTGCAGGAGATAAGTTGACCATGATAATTCAAAGGTAGTGCCAGATTAGCTTGGTGCCTGAAGGTGCCAAGCTGATCTAGTAATGGCACTTGAATTATCATGGTCAATCGATCTCCTGCTGTAGGGACTCGGGGCTAAATATTGATTGACATACTGGGGCCAATTCTTTCACAAAGATCTTTGTACTCATCAGGTATCGCTCATTAGACACTCCATCAAGTTTTCCTTCTTTGAAATATGATTTGCATTTTGCTTGATATGCCATTCATCCTAACAGCCATTGCAGACCATTAAGTCTCACGAAAGCAATCTGAAATGGACTAGTAAGGCAAGCCTTTCAGCATTTTCCATGGCTATGCTTGATATCTAGTTCATGTGGAGGGTTTATGTTTATTGCGCTTTTGCGTAAATCATGTTTTGGGGAAGCATCTAGGCTTTTCTTTTTATTTTGCGTACACACACTCGTTAACATGTGTTACTTATTTCTTCCTTTATACATAGCTTTTCCCAAGTTTTTCAAATATCCATTTTCTACTATTTCTAAGATTTATTTTCCCCAGACACTTGTTTAAAACAAACATGACAGCCTTTATACAAAATTACAGAAAACCATCTTAGCAGCAGAATTTCTTTAACATAGATGAGTTTTTGCCTTTTAGAGCATCTAGCCAAGTCATTAGATCAATAGATGCTTCCTGAACTTTCTGTGATTATGTGTTGTACCAGCATGCCTTGTTCCTGATCCCTGTGATCTTTTCATCAAAGTTGTGGAGGCGTTCATTGGATTTTGTTTTCTTTCTTTTCTGGAAAGCAGCTGTACTACATGTATTTCCCATCATAACCCCTTCTGTGCTCAGTCAATTTGAAAATCACCCTGCTGCAAGAGGTAAAGATCATTATGAGCCCCTGCAGTTGTGGGGGCTCATGAGGATCAATACCTTTTGCTGACACCACTTTTAAATCTATGTTCCTGGAACGTCCTGTTTTTTTTTTAAAATGTTGGTTCAATAATGTTGCAAAAACATAGTTTGCAACATCTGGCGCTGAATGGATTAAGATTTATACCGGTAATGCCATGGCTTACTTAACTTACTAAGTCATAAAATGTTGATAGTACAGTGACTTAAGAGTAGGAGGGAACATCTGTAATGCCTCTGTTGGCTATCATAATTTTCTCTCCCTAACTACACTTAACAGATGATGTGTCTGTTGCTAGTGTATGCTCGGTGAATGTCATTGTGATTGAGCCTGATTTAGTGTGTGAGCTGGTGGGCTGTCAGTGTCATATATCACTGTCAGGCTCAGCACTCTCAGTTGTCAATCACAAAGCCTGATGATGTCTTTCACATGAGCCACACAGATCTATACATTAGTAAATCAGACTGACTGTTAGCAGCAAAAGGCATGTCATCATGAGTCCTTTCTGCTCCAGGACTTGTGAAAATATATGACTCTAGCAGATGGAGGGAGCTCTGAGTCTTAAAGTACCATTACGCGTAAATTTGAAGAGGCATTTCAGCACCGTTCATGTTTATTTTGCCTTGTAGACACACTTAATGAACTTTAACAGCGGTTGGGACACTCAGCAAAAGCACACGTGTGATCGCACTTATTTATTCTGCGTTAGCCGCTAGCGGGCCAATCTGTTTTTAGATGTTTCTCATACTGAAAGCGTTGTATTTATAGAACCGAGTCGAGTCATTGTCAAATTACTTGATATTTAAGATGATGTGTGCTGAACTGGCTGAATTGTCCTGTGTCTAACCGAACCATAACTAGACCTATGTGCAGTGTTTTGTAACCATCAGTTACAGAAGTGTATCTCTGAACAGTTATGGCGGTAGTGGGCCTTTAACTATACATGTGGTACTGTGAACATGCAGTGTGAGAGATTCTGCTGAGCCTGTTTGTGTGATCATCCAAAATGTTACAGGGGTCAGGGGCTGGTGGGATGACTCCGCCCTCACTGTGTTCTTTTGTCACAAACTGTCAGTACTGTACCCTCTCACTCTTAGCCAGTCACTGACAGTGACGATCTCTGTCTGTCTGTCTGTCTCTCATATCTATGACATACCATGACTGATAGTGACAATCTCCCATAGCTCACATTCGTGGCATGCAGACCTGTACACAAACATGGCAATTAAACCTTTAAAAATCCTCTTTCATAACAAAGAAACGAACGTAAAGGAAGTTGTTAAAAATGCATTTTAAAGCTTTCAGTCACTTACATTATATCTTTTTTCCTGAGAACAATTTCTTAATATAAAAAATGTTTTGTTCAGCTGTTTTTTTCAGGGTTTTTTTTTTAAAGAAAAGAAAGTGTTCACATAGTTTGTATTAACTATTGTGCTTTGTACTTTAATACATGTACAGCCACCTTTGTTTGTAACAAGGTCAGATAATTATAACAACACTTTACATCCTGAGGCTGATTTTGTAAAATTTGCTTAATTATTGTCCTACAAAGGCTAAGTTACTGATTAGGAGATAGATCAACTGTTTTAGTTCAAGGGTGGTGCCAGCACAGCTTGGCACCTGAGGCGCCAAGCTATGCTGGCACCACCCTTGAAGTTGAACTATCAGTGAAATTTATTTCAAGCAATGGGTGTATCAGGATGAAAAGGATTAAACTTAAAAGGATATAACAACAAAAACATTTGGATCCCCAGGCGATTTGTTGTCTGAAGTTTACTGTATGTTACTGTGTGTCTGCAGTGATATATAACATGTTTCTTGGTACATGTAACGGTAATACCAGAGGCAGTTGGACGAGCTTCCCATGTTATTTCTATCCAGTGCAAAAGTATACACTCAATCTCTTCTCTGCCAAACAGATAAAAATCCAGTGAGCATTTGCTTCATGCTGATCCATACATTTTGAATTTGCCTGATCGAGAGGTAGCATTGGAAGACACGTTCACAGGGACATGTTTTGGGCGGAGATGCTAATTTCTTCTCAGCAGCCCTGAGACATCAAGCCCAGCCAGACAGCCTTTCATTGGATTTTATTGTTGGCCAGGGGGGAACATTGATCTGCTCTTCACAGTTAAAATATAGCGAAAACCGCCGTGCGTTCCTCTAGCTGAGGAGCAGAATGATGAAGGTCCGTTTCAGCAAGAGGCCTATAGATACTAACATGATAACCTAAGCCTCTTGCTAAGGTGGATGGAGTTAACAGAGGGACTGACCCCGTCTCCCGGGCAAAATAATAACCTCTCCTTCTATTTCATGGCGGTCTCTGTTCCAGGGAAAATAAAAGCATCCCTTTCCTTTATAGGGCCAGCTGCAGGAGATGAATCAATCAATTACAATACATCTTAAAACTGGGAAATCAGGGAATATCTTTTTCGGCCAAGTATTACACTCTGAACAGAACAACATTTACTTGTAATTATCGTGGGGGTTTTTTTAGAATAAAAAAAAAAAAATTCAAATTCATTCAGATTTGTGTACCTGCAGGGTTTTACTGTCATTTTGATGTAAGTGGAAGTTTAACCCTTTGTGTGTCAGTAGCGGTTTTTGTTGTGATGACTCCTACAGAAATCATTGTGACAAAAACCGCTACCGACACACACAGGGTTAAAAATTATATTTTGTTTCGTTGGAAATAAGACATGTACATGTGTTGCTAAATAGTATGTGTTAATCTTTGGCTGTCAGTAGATTTTGTCACTAAGATTCTGCAGGAATCATCATGACAAAGAGTGCTGCCAACAGCTAATGGGTTAACCTACATGTGGCTTTTGCCTTCGGCGAGGATTCAACAGCTCCTCCTGTTAGACCAGAGTGATTATTCAGCTGTTCTTTTATTTGCATTTCATTGTGCTCTAAACCCTTTTGTTGTTATCCACGCTTCCCCCCCAGCAGGAATTGCCTTGATAAAAAGCACTACTGACAGCCAAAGGGTTAACCTACTGGCGGCGCACCTTGCTTAGTGGCTGGTGCAGGACTAAGCTCACTTATGCAACTGACCCCTGGTGTGCACATGCCTTTAGAAATTAGCATAGAGATGGCTGGTGTAATGGTTCAGTGTAAACACTATTTTTGCATTACCTGATTTCCAGGCAGGTTGTGTGTGTGTGTAAAACCTCATTGGTTATTGTGTCTTTTTCAGGTTCATGTGAAGAAAATAAGTTGGCTGAATGTTCAAGAAGGTATGGCGTTGATCTTTCTTGAAGATGTACATAGTTATTGGTAGTATTACTCTTTCATTCAGAAAGTGTGTCTACAAAGTGACATTGACACAACAGTTATCAGTTTGTTGAGAAAAGCTGCTCTACTGTTTAACCCTTATTCGGAATACACCAGTGTGTGAAATAAGTTTGACTAAAATAGTTCAAGGGTAGTGCCAGAATAGCTTGGCACCTTTAGGTGCCAAGCTGTTCTGGCACCACCCTTGAACTAAAGCCATTGAACTAAACTGTGAACTAAACACAGTCTTAAGACCCATCTTTTCCCATCTTGATTATCAGTGTTCATGTATTTAGTGATTTTCTGTTCTTTTGTGTAATTGTACATGTGGCTTTGGTTTTGTCACCTTTTGTGTAATATTTTTCTTGTTCATATGTACGGCGCCTAGTGCATCTTACCATCTATAGGCGCCTTATAAATCTTCCTTGTTATTATTATTGTTATTGGTCTATATCCTTATCTGTCAGTACTATAATGTAGCTTATGGCAGTGTACAAATTTGAAGCTTTTAGCCTCAGTATGATATCGGTTACAGTGTTCTTGTGGCCTCACATGCACAAATAGTACACACTGTTGCAGCTTGAGAATCGTTTTACATCAAGTGATACATTCATTTTTGTTGTTGTTTTTTTTATTTTAGTGACTGGGTGCCACTGCAAACATGGAGAGATCTGTATTGAGGGTCCAGACAACAGGCAGCCTATCTGTGTCAAGGAACATGAACTTAGAGAAAGGTAGATCCCCATTTTTATCATGTATTTTCAAACCTGGTGTGCCTGCAGTAATAATTATGTACAGTTGGTTGTACATTGCTTAACAACCCAACAGCAACAAGACTTTCTGAGGACGTGCCTGCGCTGCTTGTGGGAAAAAAAACTAAACAGAATATGGAATGTATGTCGCCAGCCAGTCTGATATGCTAAATAAACCAAAGACGTGCTAGGGACGCTGCACCTTCATGTTCATTTATCATACCCTGGTTTACAAACAAGATGAGGATTTCATCCCAAAAGGTCCCGCCACACGGGCCGGTTTTGCCCCGATTTTGAAGCTGATTCCGATCCGTTTGCAATCGGATGATGTCACTTATCCGATCCGGTCCCAATCGGCTGGGAATCGGGTGACTAGAACCTGCGCTATATTTCCGATCCGAATCAGTCCCGATCGTAAGCTTCAACCAATTAGAGCGCGTCTCGCAAATCATGTCATTTCAGCACGGTTTGCAAATGGTGGAACACGCCTGTTGTGATCAGTACCACCGCCGTTCAGTGCTGATGTTTTGCACGCCTCTTCCCGATTACGATGATGCAAAACTGCTGATAATGCAAGCACATCATCATCACTGTCAAAACTAGTTGTCATTTTGCAGAACAGGTACGACTTTGATCTTCAGTTCAAACCGGTCGGCTAAACAAGTCGGGAAATGTGTGGCAGTACACACGTTTTTTTAGTCCGGCCCGATCACCTACCGATTCGAAAACTGATCGGGAATCGGCCTCAAAACCGGGCTCGTGTAGCGGGGCCTAAAGTCTACCATATTGTTTGGAGCTCACATGCGTTTTTCTTTTAGGAACATTCAGAGTTCATGTTCATATTTTTAAGCTTGTCCTTCTGATCCATTTCCCTCCTCTGTAACCCAGCCTCTGATCAAAACACTCCCGCGCACACAAATAAAGATGGACACATGGCACTTCCCGCCATTAGTACAGTCTGTGGGCTGGGGTAGCGACAGGAATTCTGAAGAGGAAGAATAGCTGTTACGATTGTGGTTGTGTTGTTCTGTGAGAGCATGCATAGGAAACAATCCAATATTTATTTGAGCTATCATGGTTACGTATCACATACCTTTTCAGTGAGATTCTCTATTGTTCGCACAGATAGTGGAATTGATTTTGTTATGATACGCTAAGTTTAGTTCGGAAGCTTCTAGCAAAGTCGCACGGAGGATAGCGGTAGTAGAGCTGCTCTATTTTTAGCCATAGTTCTCTGTGCACGTGAATTTAGCAGCCGTTCTTTGCGTGTTATGAATGGTCGTGAACAGTGTGCCATACTTTTGTGTGACATCATTACACACTAGGATTTGTGGCTGAAATTAGCAGTCAAATTTTTGTAGACTATTGTAGTTATTCTAGAAAGTTCCTTTTTTTATTAAAATTTATGATTTTCAGTTACGTGTTCCGATCTGATTGGGTGCGTTGTGTAAATTCATTAGATTTTTCTGTAAAGTCGTTTTACTATAAAAGTTGGTGCTAGGAAGCACGTGTGTACATTGTCATGCATTGTCAGTTGTAGGGACACACAACGGTGGTGTACGTTGTATGAGAAACTTTGTGTCACCAGTGTTGAAATTTTCAGAGGAAACATTGTATCAGTGTTGGTGCATTTGGGAATGCATCGTGTGGAGATCGCATCGCTGAATTAAAATATTGTTGGAACTGTTACTCCAGAGTAGCCTACATCCTTAAGCCACGTTGCAGCTGAATGAAGTTTATTTAAAAGATCCTTACGTGCGTGCGTCTGGTGTGTTTATCATACTACGACTACGACTCCAACACGTAACAATAGCATGAGCAGCAAAATGACATCACTATAAGCTGCACATCATGGCATCGTTAGTCCCACGGCGCCATGTACAAAGTGATGAATTTGATGTCAATTTAGAAACATTGTATAACACTGACATGGTGCGTTGTGACATTGTTTCCTCAAAACACATTACCGATGGTATTACTGATAGGAAAACGTTACCTAGCTAGCCTAATTTTAGCCAAAATTTGGTTGTGTCCGTATAAGGGAGTGTTGGCAGGTGAGGGGCACCATAGTCCAGGCAGTAACCCGAGTAGCCTCCCTTTTGTCCCATCCGGGTACGAGCTCACCCGATATTCCCCAGTTTAGTTTCTTAGCTAGCCTGTAGATGGTTGTGTTCGTACTTTGCTCCGGATCTTACTGTGTGGTGACCGGTTGTCTTGTGTCTTCCTGAACTGTGCTTACTCGTTGGGACTTGATTGCGCCAGTTGTGCTAGCTTGGAATTCTCTTGGATTGTGCTAGCTTGGAACTCATTGAATTGTGCCTGGTACTGTTTCGAACTTTGGCCTGTGCGGCGTGACTTGGACTTAGCATGCCTGTGGACAGCCTTGACCGGGGTGGTGACTGTGAGTCCCGCGGCACCTCAGGACGCCGCTTCGACCGGCGTGGGTTTGCTTCTCGCACCGTTATGGCCAGGTAATATCTCGGTTACTGCCCTCGACCGGCGCTCAAGGGAAGGGTAGAGCGCCGGGCGTCGGCACGCTCTGTGCACTTGATTGAGTTCATTCTCACCCTCGCGCGCATAATTATTGGTGCGCGTCCTCGGAGGCCACGCTCGCTCATTCTTCATTATGGCTTCTGGGTTGCAGTTACCAGGTTCGTACCTGCACGCTATGTGGCGAGTTTCAGTGGCCCTGTGATGAGCATGCAGTCTGCCTCCCCTGTTCGGGCTGTGAGTCAACGCATCCCTGTGCTGTTTGCGCCCCCTGGCTGGAAGAGAGATGGTCCCAGCTCAGTGCTTCGGGAAGAGAGACACGAGGCACACTTGCGACGGGATCCCGCCCCTAGAGACAAACGCTTGGCTTTCCGATCGCAGCTCAGTGAGGAGCGGCCATGGCCAGAGAAGCTCCCTACGCGGATTGGCGCCAGCTCCCGACACAGGATAGGCAGACACAAGCCTGCTACATCCAGGGATCGCAAGCACCACAGGACTGCTGCACGTTCCACATCACGATCCCAGGTCAGTGAAGATGTGCCACGACCAAACGCCCTGATAGTGGAGATGAGAGCACGCTCCAGACGCAGTGCTGAGAGGCGAGAGACGACCCCACGACAGGACCCCGACCTCCGCCCTCGGCCACGCTCGGACAGTTCGCCTGACTTCAGAAGCGCTCGTTCGCTACACAGGGACAGGACAGGAGCTTACGACGACGTACCAGTACCGTTGGGACACTACGCGATGGAAGGGCCGGCTCGACTACGAATCTCCGTCGCCGTTCGCGGGACCGGCTGCCGAGACTGTGCTCTTCCTCCCGGGCTTCGCGGGACAGCCATCACCCTAGGTCTTCGTCACGGAAGACGGGAGACAAGGTACGATCTACCCCCATGGCCCGTTCTCCACGTCGCAGCCACTCCCCTCGGGACCGTCGGTCTGCCCCTGACAGTTTGGCCTCTTCACATAGGACCCCGCGGGCTTCCCCGGCGCCTTTCCGCTCGCGGCGTCGCCACAGCGGAAGACAAACCCCTTCCAGCGCTGCTTCCTCTTCTTGTCGGGCCGCTGCAGCGCCTGCGTTCAGCGGTCATTCGGAGGAGTTGGTCACCCCTGTTCCCCCCACGCGCTTGACGGGCGACTCCATCAGCTTGGCTCCAGAGGACTCCGTTTCGGCGTTGCTTGGCGATGACGGTGCCTCCCCTGCACGACGCTCGCAGTCCCAGGATGAGGTGGATTCGCCGCCAGCTAGGCCTAGCCATAGGATGGAGACTCTTCGGGCCTTGGACGAAGCTGCTCGCCTCATCGCGTCGTGTCTTCCCGTGGAAGGCTGTCCTCCTTCTCCCCCTGCCAAGAAGAGAGCTTCGGCCTTTGTGGACTCCGAGCGCCAGGCCAAGCACTTCAAGTGTCTTCCTCAACCGCCCGGGTTCCGGGACCTACTCCTCTCACCTGCTTCAGGGCGCCTTGGGAGACTCCGGCTTCTTCACGGACACCAGGTGGCCGATAGACCTGTCTATAGCCTTCCATCAGAGGTGGTACGCAGGACATTCACAGAGCTTCGCCTGCCCACTCCCGGCGGTGGACCCTCCTGCACTTTCCTGTGCTGGTTCTCTTTGACGACGTCCCCCGCCCAGGTCTGCCCTGGGGGACGGGTGGGGTTAACTACTTTTTAGTTCCCAGGGTCACCCTGGTCAGCCCCACATGGTGGGTTTTTCCCTCTATTCTGGGGCATGTGTTTCTGTCTACCCTTGGTCCATTCACCTGTATTTGTCTTTTTAAAACTCTCCCAACTGTCTGCACTGCCTGTAGCTCTTGATATTGGATGTGTGTTACTAAATGGTCTTAGCTTTATTTAGGCCCCATGGCGTAGGTTTATTTAACGTATTGGACCGGCTGGCGACATACATTCAATATTTTGTTGGTTTTTTTTTTCACAAGCAGTGCAGGCACGTCCTGAGAAAGCCTTGTTGCTGTCGGGACGTTAAGCAATGTACAATCAATCTTCGACGATGTGGCTCCACTCCTGCACTTACTCAGACTGCTTCCCTCATCCGCAATTCCCTGGCCTCTGCGGGGTTCCTGGACCTGGTGACGCAGGCCATCGTCCGTCGCGTTGAGGGGGCCTGGAATCCTACCATCTCACCGCTTTTGGCAAACATCCTCGCCTTGCAATTTCCGGCAACCGGGCTGCTTACCACACCGCTGTCAGCACCATGGCTGCGGCTGCAAACTGTGATCTGATGCGCCGAGATAACGTCCTGCACGCTTGTTGCCGACCGGGATGAAGAATCAGCTGCGCTGGGCGCCTCTTGGTGGAAAACTCCTTTTCGGCCCCACCTGGAAGACCGTCAAGGAGGCTAACAAGGACTTGTGGCCCAGCCACGTCGCTCCAACCCACTTTCAGTCAGCCCGCAGGGCCATGGGTCGAGCCCTGCATACCGCCAGACCCTCCTCTCGTCCCTTCACCAGTCGTGGTCGTCGAGCCCTGCGAACCGCCAAACCCTCCTCTCGTCCCTTCACCAGTCATGGTCGTCGACCCCGCACGCTCCCTACCCCTGTCGCCATGGACGCCCCCGCCCCTGCCTGGCCTAGACCTGCCCGTCGTCGCTTCGGGCGAGGCAGGGCCCACCGACTGCCTTCCTCCATCGCCCCCGCCGACCGCTCCCGGGTCTCCTGTCGGCGGGAGGCTCGCACACCACAGCGACGCTTGGAGATCGCTGTTTCCCGACAACCCGTGGATCCTGTTGACTATCTGCGAGGGACTACAACTTTCGTTCCGGTCGCCCCCCCTCTGCGCTGTTTGCCCCTCTGGACTGTGGTGCCTTCAGATTGGCTCAGGGCCGACGCGCTTCGCAACAAGGTCGGCTCTCTACTACGGAAGAACGCCACGGAGGTGGTGACGCGACACAACTCTTAGCCTTCTACAGCCGCCTGTTCATGGTTCCCAAGCCGGGAGGCAAGTGGCGCCCAGTCATCGACCTCTCCGCCCTGAACAAGTTCATAGTCGCCCGTCCTTCCGCATGGAGACCGCGCGAGCCCTTCGCGCGCAAGTGCAGCTCATGGACTTTGCCATCAGTCTCGATCTGTTGGATGCATACCTCCACGTCCCCATGCATCCTGCGGCCAGACGCTACCTTCGCTTCGCCTTCGCCGGTGTAGTCTACCAGTTCCATGCGCTTCCTTTCTGCCTCAACCTCAGCCCATGGGTGTTCACCCGGATCATGGATGCCGTCGTAGCCAGGGCCAGACAGACTTCGTCCAGTCCCACATCGAACTACCTCGACGACCTTCTCCTGAGGAACCAAGCAGACTCTGCCTTGGAGAAGGACCGGAATGCGCTCCTCGCTCTGCTCGGCACACTCGGGTTCCTCATCAATGCAGGCAAGTCCGGCCTCTCGCCGTCGCGCCGCTTTGTACACCTGGGGATGGAGTTTCAAACCGACCTCAGCGAAGTGCGGCTCCCGGAGGCACATATCCAGAAGTTGGGGAATCTGGTGCGGCAAGTAGCTCAAGAGGACATCGTCACTGACCAGGTGTGGTTACAACTCCTGGGCCTGATGAGAGCCGCAGCGGATCTCCTTCCCCTAGGACGCCTCTACTGCCGCCTGCTGCAGCTGCACCTGCTTCTACACTGGCGACCCTCGAAGGACGACATCGACTCCCTGATCCTGGTGCCCGATGCTACGTCCTCACCTCCTGGGGGAACCTCGCCTGGCTTGCTACGGGGGTCCCACTTTACTCGCCACCTACCCGGTTGTCCTCTGTGTCGACGCAAGTCTCGCCGGTTGGGGGGCTCACCTACTACCGATGTTCACCACAGCCTCCAGTCTTTGGCCTCCAGATCTTCGGTCCCGACACATTAACTGGTTAGAGCTGAAGGCGGTATGGCAGGCCCTTATGACGTGGGACTCTCAACTCAGGTGCAAGGAGCTCCTCGTCTTGTCCGACAACTCCATCGTCGTCGCCTACATACAGAAGCAGGGCAGGACACGCTCTAGATCGCTGTGCATCCTTCTCTACCAGGTGTTCCGCAGGTGCGAGGATCGGGGCATCGCTCTTCGTGTGAGACACATCCCGGGACATCTAAATGTTCTAGCCGACTCTTTCGTGCCGCGGCCAGTTACTCCACACCGAGTGGACGATCCGTCCAGACATCTTCAGAATGATCGGGACCAGGTAGGAGGCTCCCATGATCGACCTCTTCACGACAAGGTGGAACCGCCAGCTACGGCTGTTGGTCTCACCGGTTCCAGACCCACTAGCTTGGGCAGTCGACGCGCTATCCATCCCCTGGGACGAACTCGTCGCCTACGCTTATCCTCCGTCGGTGCTGGTGCCCAAAGTCCTCCTCAAACTCCGCGGCTGCAACATGGTCCTGTTCCTGGTGGCCCCATTCTGCTGGACCAAGTCCTGGACCACAGACCTATTGAACCTCGCCACGTGCCCTCCTCTGCAGCTCCCCACTCCACGCACGATGCTCAAGTAACCGCGACAGCCGCTGTACCATCCGTGCCCAGAGTGTCTCCTCCTCCACACCTGGAGATTGTGCGGCAAGCCCTCTCCAGCAGAGGCTTCTCTAGTGCGGCAGTGGATGCTATCGCTGCAGCCCACAGACCCTCAACCAGACGAGTTTACGAGGGAAAATGATGAGTGCTGTGTGACTGGTGTGGTGACAACCTTCTCTTCCCCACAGACTTGACGATGCCCCAGCTGGTGGAGTTCTTCCTCTGGTTATTTAACGACCAGGGACTGGCTCCAGTTACCATTCAGGGCTACCTCACCATGATTGCCGACACCTACCGGCACTTGGGCCGGCCCGACCATGGTAACTGCAAAGACCTCGCCGATCTGATGGCCCACTTCGGTCTGCAGCACCCAGCACTGCGTTCGCTGGTACCGAGATGGGATCTACCATGAGTGCTTATGTGGCTCAACTCAGATTGTTTTGAACCTCTTCAGTTGGCAAGCATGCCGGATGTGACGCGGAAGACGTGCTTCCTGTTGGCCCTAGCCACGGCTTCCAGGGTCAGTGAACTTCACGCACTGTCGACACACCCAGATTGCTTGCAGTTCCGGACGGATGGCTCCGTGCAACTGCTACCTGAACCGACCTTCGTGGCCAAGACGCGGTCACCTTTGGCTGCCCCACAGACGATGACTATTCACCCTTTACGAGTTGACAGACTCCACCCGGGAGACCAGACAACAGGACCCAGTGAGAGCCTTACGTGTGTACCTGCGCCGGACCAAGCCTCTGCGCAGAGGATGCACCCGCCTGTTTCTCCCTCTGTCCCCAGGTAGACGTGACATCTCAGCCCAGACCATCTCTTCCTGGCTCCAATGGGTGATTCGCTCTGCCTACCAAAACCTCGCCCCTGATGCAGCCAAACGTATGAACATCAGGGCGCACAAGGTCTGAGCCATGGCCGCAAGTCTTGCATTCGACCGCAACTGTGCTGTCAAGGACATTGTGGCGGCCATGCATGGCGAGCTGAGACTACCTTCGCCCGCTTCTACCTGAGGGACCTCTCTGCCCAGCGGCAGAACCTTTCGCTGGTGGGAGACATCGCAGTGGCGCAGCACTCCCTCCTGGCGCCATAGGTATCTTAGCTAAAATTATCGGGAGTTTGCTTCGGGAGGGCAGGTCTGAGGGCCGGTGTCTTTGGGTTTAGGGGTGCTATAGTGGCACCCACCTGCTCTTCGGGATTCTTCCTATCAGTAATACCATCGGTAATGTGTTTTGAGGAAACAAATTAATTTTTCTTTAAAATGAGTTTATTCGAAAAATACTTACCGATGGTATTACTCAAAGGTCCCTCTCACCTGACCCGCTTGCCGCCAGTTCGCTAAGAAACCAACTGAGGAATATCAGGTGAGCTTGTACCCGGATGGGGCGAAAGGGAGGCTACTCGGGTTACAGCCTGGATTATGGTGCCCCTCACCTGCCAACACTCCCTTATACGGACACAACCATATTTTGGCTAAAATTAGGCTAGCTAGGTAACGTTTTCCTATCAGTAATACCATCGGTAAGTATTTGTTCGAAAAAAATTCATTTTAAAGAAAAAATCATATTTAGGAACATTGTGTAGCGCTGACGTGTTTGGCGCCTTTACGTCACAGCCACTGTCTGATCCTTCTCTAGAAGTTGAGAATTCTTACTTTTTAATTTTTTCTGCAATGAATTACTTTTTACAAAAAGTTTGAAAAGGTACAAAGCTGGCTAACGAACACATCCAATGTCTATCTCCAAGCTAGCTATTCAAAATTCCAGGTGAATAGATCAAAAATTATGGACTCGGATGCGGGTCAACAGACTTTATATTAACGGTAATTTTCTTTTTATTGTGTTTCTTCACAGTGAGAGTCTGATATGTTCATCATTTGCATGCTACGGAACGTGCTCTGACCAGCCCCATCTCAAAGTCTACCGTATTTTCAATACGGTAGATGAAAAAAGTAGAAAATCATTTCAGTTACAAAATATGTATAGGGAAATGATATATTAAAAAAATGCATTAAACGCGAACAAGTAACTTTTCATCTCTGAGATGCAGCAGACCATTTAACAGCACACATCCAGTATCAAGGACTACAGGCAGCTCAGACAGTATGGAGAATTCAGAAATGGAAAATACAGGTGAATGGACCAAGTGTAGTCAGAAACATAAGCCCCAGAAAATAATGGAGAAAACCCCATCCTGTGGGCTAGCAAGGGTGACCCTGGGAACTAAAAAGTAGTAAACCCACCCACGTTCCCCAGGGCAGACCCGAGTGGGGAATAATTATGTACAGTTTGTAAAACCATATCTGATGTTTCCTGTGTGAAGTGTCAGTTTGAGTTTTGAACCAGTTAACCCTTTGGCTGTCAGTAGTGATGTTGTCACGATGATTCCCTCAGAATCATCACAACAGAAACAGTTACTGACAACCAGATGCGCAGGAGACAAATTGTTCACTAGCAAGTAGATTACATATGTCTGCACATTTCACCCAGTTGTTTCATTACAGTGAAATTACAGTTTCTTCTGTTGAATGACAGTGCCCGCCTGTTTAAGAACTATCATGAGATGAAGGAGGCTGCGCAGAGAACAGGTCTGGAGAAATCAGAGGAAGCACTAAATGAAGTGGATCCAAAGCATGGCGCAGCGGTCCAAGCAGACGCACCCCATGACATTCATATCAATGTTATGGCCTCCCACACCCAGCACCATCCTAAACATGATGGACAACATGGGGTCAGTATGCAGCTGCCTCAGGCAGTGACAGCTTTTCACCCCTTCACAGCGAGGGAAGACAAAATTTACATCTTTAACCCTTTCAGCGCCAGATTGACCATGATAATTCAAGGGTAGTGCCAGATTAGCTTGGCGCCTTCAGGCACCAAGCTAATATGGCACTACCCTTGAATTATCATGGTCAATCCACCTCCTGCAAGTGGTACAAGGTCGTTAAGTAACACTTCCAAAATTCAGGAAATGCGCCCATGGTGCCAAAAGAGTTAAAAGCAAGGCAAATTCAACATCAATAGAATGTTTTCCCAATGATTAGGGTCAGCAAGTGGCAAAGAACCTCATGACACCCCCGCATCTGCAGGGGCTCATGAGGTTCTTTGCCTCTTGCAGTCAGTTGTTGTTCACGCTTTTCCAGCAGTGAAGGGATTAACAAGATAACAATCAAGATGAAGCTTCTTGCATGTAGGGCCAAGCGGCAGTTAGCTCTTGTTATGTGTGTGTAAGAGTGAATGTGAGCAAGTGCACTGGTATCCTTTTTTTATCCACGGCTATAATTATGTCACAGTTTGCTTCCATCCATGTACATTTTCATTAAGCCATATCATACTGAGGCTAAAAGCTTCAAATTTGTATGCTGCCATATGCAAGCTACTTTATAGTACTTACAGATAAGAATATAGGCTTTCGTTCAAGGGTGGTGCCAGAATAGCTTGGCGCCTAGAGGCGCCAAGCTATTCTGGCACTACCCTTAAACTATTTTAGTCAAACTTATTTCACATGCTAGTGTATTCCGAATGATATGGGTTATATGATGGAAATGAACAAATTATTTGCAAATGAACAATTTACATTTTTCAGCGAAAGGGATACATTTAGTTGATGCTTGATATTCCTCTTGTTTCAGCATCGCACCCACGGTAACGTTGTTCTCAACAACACACCATTCAAGCTTGACAACACCCTTGCAGCAGGTATGAAAAACATTTTCAGTATTATTTTTATTTGTGTATATGAATGTGTGTGTGCGTGTGTGGCCTGTACAGATCATGACTGGTCAGATAAAAGAAGTTGTGAGTCACTGAGACCCATTGGCCGTTTGTTGTATTCAGAGTTCACTGTCTTATCACCATTCTTGTAAACAATCATTTTGTGATTTTATCTGCAGAGAAGCATTGTGATAATGCTGCTTTGGATCAGATGCGTCAGCGTCTAACGGGCTGGTTCCACCTGCTTCATGGCAAAGACCACCACCCCCACCACCACCACGGCCACAAAAAACACCGCCACCTGTCCGTCAAGAAGGAACTCAATGATGGTGAGACAGGTTAATAATAGATTTTATGACACTCAGACTTCCTGATTAAAGTTAGTCCTTTTGTTCAGCATTATTGTAAGACATACTAAGAAGATTTCTATAGGAGATATTGTGAACTATTAACCTTTTACTGCCTTAGAGTAGGTCGCTTGTTCTGTTGAAGCAGGAAAAAAATCATGTATAGTAATAGTATGTTAACATGTTATAATTGTTATGAAGACAAACAAGAATCTGACAGCATTGTACATAAAAAATATACAGTTGATTATTTTTGTAAGACTGAATTTCCTGTTTTTACCACCTTGACTGCCAAGAAAAACTAACCACCACCTAGCTGCAAGAGGTATAGATTCTCATTAGCCCCCCACAGTTGCAGGGGCTCATGCTGATGTAGACCTCTTTCTGAAACCACTTTGCATTCATGACCCTTTGATGGCTGTGGATACTGCAGTTTGCAAGTTAAAACCTTCATCTCCCTCGTGTGTTCAGCCAGCATTGCTGTTAACAGTACCAGTGGCTGTATGTCGAAGATGGTTAACCCATATCATACTGAGGCTAAAAGCTTCAAATTTGTGAACTGCCATATGCAATCTACATTATAGTACTTACAGACAAGCATATAGACCAATGGCTTTAGTTCAAGGGTGGTGCTACCCTTGAGCTATTTTAGTCAAACTTATTTCACACACTGGTGTATTCTGAATGATAAGGGTTAAATAATTTCAGTTTTCACCAAACCCTCTGTGCAGGTTCTAAAGGTGAATGTGACTGTTTGAAATCGGTGATGTGGGAATTCCGTCAGCTCGATGCCGACAACGATCACAAACTGAACAGCACAGAGATTAAGGTCATCGATAACAACGACCGAGAGCCATGCCTCCACCCCTACCTCAGGTCATGCGACAAGAACGTAGATGACTTTTTGTCTAGGCATGAGTGGTGCTGTTGCTTCCCTGAACATGGTAGGTATTGGAAACCTGTTGATTTTTCACTTGTGTCTTTGTAACCCCTTCACAGCCAAGAAATATCAATCAACACCCAATTGCAAGAGGTATGGGGCTCGCAGTCGCAGGGGCTCTTGAGGATCTATGCCTCTTGCAGAAACCACTTTGCATTCATGTTCCTTTGGCATCTGGGGATCTTTCACATTGCATTTTACCATGATTTCCACAGGCAGTGAATGGTTAGGCCCCTTGTACATGCATTGAACAATAGCGATGGCTGGATGCACAAAGGGGGCTAAGCAAATCTGAAGGTAGACACTTTTGACAATAAAAGTCTTTTTGACCCTTTCATGTTTTATTTATTACTTTTCATTTACTTAAGAATATCTAAACTTGTTTTTCAGATTCGGAGTCACCGTGTTACGCAAAGCTGAAGGAGATTGAATCGTCTCACCAGAAAGGTAATTTCGTTGTTTACTTTCCTTTCAGTGGTACCAGCAGAAAAAAATTAACCCTTTGGCTGTCAGTAGCGCTTTTTTGTCAGGGATACCTGCAAGAATCGCCTTGACAAAAAGTGCAACTAACAGCGAAAGGGGTAAAAGGGGAGCTTGGCCATAATCGTACATGTTTCCACATCTGTTTTCTTGCCTGCCATGTTTTTCCTATTGGTTCTGTGGCCTTAGAGTGAAAACTGTGCTGTGGAAGAAAATGTATGATCTGGACAGTCAAAACAGCATAGATATATTATTGTGTGTCTCTGGATGTGGCCATATACTACAGCCTGGGGCTGATTTTTGTAACGTTTGCTCCTATAACAGATACATTACATATTAGGAGATAGATCAACCATTTTAGTTCAAGGGTGGTGCCAGAATAGCTTGGCGCCTGAGGTGCCATTCTGTTCTGGCACCACCCTTGAACTGTCTGTTTAAAATTAATTTCAAGCAGTATTGTATCAAAATGAAAACATTTAATTCAAGAGTGGTCCCAGATTAGTTTTGTGCTCCCAGGTGCCAAGCTAATCTGGCCCCAGCCTTGAATTATCATGATCAATCCATCTATGGCAACTGGTACATAGTCGTTAGGTGACACCTCCAGAATTGAGGAAATGCAGCCTTGGGGTTAAATGGGCTAATGTTTACAGCTATTGATGATGTGTTTGTATCTTCCGACAGATGGCTTTGTGCCACGCTGTGACCGTGAGGGCTATTATGAGAAGGAGCAGTGTTTTAGCACAGGACTGAATACTCAAACATGCTGGTGTGTCACTCCTAATGGATCGGAGATCTCTGGCACTCGCACTGTCGGACGAGCCCACTGTCGTAAGTAATATGCTGTTTGCTGCACAATCCTGTCCAGTTTAATTAATGCCCCTTTATATACTATATAAAGCAGTAATTCCCATGGAGAAGTTAAGTTTATTTGAATTTTACAAGATTTCTGTGTAAAAAAAACTTTAGCACTTCCTTTTAGCACTCAACTTGGATGCATCCCTCATAAGGCCCTGAGAAGTCAAATTCTCAAACTGTTGGAGGTGCCTATTGCTGTACTAGGTATTTGTGATACACAGCATTTTGTTAGCCAGTGAACCTATGGCAACAGGAGGTGGACCAACCATGATAGCCCAAGGGTGAGATTAGCATGGCACCTCAACATGCTAATGAGATGCTAGATGCTACCCATGGAATGTGATCAGTGACAATTCATCTCTAGCAACTGGTGTGTAGCTGTAAGAGGGCATCTGCAGAATCAGGGACTCTATGCGTTATGGCTAATTGTGTTGGATTAGTTTGAATATTGTTGTATGGGAAGCATATTTCCATAACCCCTTCAGTGCCAGTTAATGCAGATTGTGTTTCTGAATCTTTGTAAACTCAATGCCAAAAGAACATCAGTCATCCAAAGAACATGGATACAAAGTGGTGACAGCAAGATGCGTAGATCCTCGTGAGCCTTCACAACTGAAAGGCTCATGAGGGTGTCTGTGTCCCTTGCAGTTGGATCTTGCTCAGTTTTTTCAGCAGTGAAGGTCTTAACCCTGTGGGTGTTTGTAGTGGTTTTAGTTGTGATGATTCCTGCAGGAATAAAACTGCTTCAGACACCCAAAGGGTTAATGTTAGTCTGTTAGTACATATCTGTGAGTCACCTAACCAGTAACTGGCTGAAAATGTGTCAAAATTTTTTATAAATTGTTTTACTTTTTTACCTTTTTTCTCATTTCAGGTAAACTTGACCACAAGAATATGCCATAAGGAATTCAAGTTGAAGGTTGAAGTTTGGCAGTAAAATTTGTAACTTTTAATTTGCCAAGTGGCTTTTCTTTTTTTGCCCGTTTTTTAACGTGAAAGGTTAGTTTATAGTTTTGTATTGTTACTGTGCTAACTCCCTTATGCATGCGGTCACACATCTGCATGCACAAGGGGATTAACTCTTATCATTCGGAATACACCAGTGTGTGAAATAAGTTTGAATAAAATAGTTCAAGGGTAGTGCCAGAATAGCTTGGCGCCTCTAGGCGCCAAGCTATTCTGGCACTACCCTTGAACTAAAGCCATTGGTCTAGATCCGTATCTGCAAGTACTATTCTGTAGCTTACATATGGCAGTGTACAAATTTGAAGCTTTTAGCTTCAGTATGATATGGGTAAACTGAATGGAATGTGTTCATTTAGCAGCTGATCAAAGAAGCATTGTGAAGCATCAGGAAAAGCTTTTTGTGTGTGTGTGTGTATGCAGGGCATCTTTGTAAGTGATTTTTGTAAAAGCTGTGTAGGCTTTATGCGCACAATTGCTTTGTATACTTATTCTCTTATCGGGTATTTGGTTTTGCCAATGTTACAAGGTAAACAAATTTGTCCATTTATTCATAATTGCATTGTAGAATTTCATAAATCCAAAGAAAGCTGAGGAATATACTCGTGAAATGGCTGTGTACTTAAAATAGAGCTAAGGGTGTTTTACCACTAATGCAGTGATTGTAACAGATAGGTGCACACTTGATAAATTGTATGCCAGGTGTGTGTACCAAGGGTACATAAAACACTGCTGTGCATTTTTCTGTGCCATTTGCGGCCTAGAATGTGTTTTATTTTAATGTGTGTGAGGAAGAAAGCACCAGTATGCAGCATGCTTTTCAGCACTTTTATTGTGAGTAAAGCATCCTGCTGTTTTAAGTTATCAAACTTTATGAGATTTAACTCATTCAGCCCCAAGACATGGATTGAGCATGATAGTTCAAGGGTGGTGCCAGACTAGTCTGGCACCACCCTTGAACTATCATGCTCAATCTGCCTCTAGAATTGTCATACAATCCTTCAGAGGGCAACTTCAAATTTGGGGATTTCAGACCTGGGGCAGAATGTGTTAAAACAAATCAAAACTTTCAAAGATTAACATGAGTGTTGGGTATTGTGTCACAATTTACGCAAGCAGATATGCAAGCGGTTTAACCTCTTGACTGCCGAGAAAAATTGAAAACCACCCACCTGCAAGCTCGCCAGCCGTCAAATGAACATGAGTTCAAAATAGTTTCAGCAAGAGGTGTAGATCCTCATGAGCGCCTGCAACTGCTGAAACCATTTTGTATTCATGTTTCTTTCATAGCTGGGGATCTTGTGCATTGAATTTACACAATCTATGTCCACTGACAGTGAGGGAGCTAAAGTACAGCTTCATTTACATGTTTGTAGTGCATACAAATCAATTTATAACTTTTTGTGTGTGTAACTTTTCCAGTTTCCTATATGAATGTTGCTGCAAATTATAAGCATTTAATTGTTCAGTGTGGCATGCGTACAGTTGGTCTTCTGTGTACTGCATTGATTTTCAAGTGCATTGTATGGTGCGTTCCAAATGTGATTCAGAGGTCTCTTTACAATTTTGGTTTTACAGCAAGAATTCTTTTACAGACTTGTGATTTTTTAAGTGACCTGAAAATATACCTCTGTTGTGAAACATTCTTCCCTGGAGAACGTTTTTACTAGCTCATGATTACTTGACATTCCTGATTTTCTTTACATTCCTATGTCTGTTTGACAATACTGGTGATGGTTTTTTTAAGGTGATGGTGATAGCTGTGAATTTATCTCATTGTGCATGCGGCCTTACTGTTTACAATAATGGTGGCTGCATGCACGAGGGGGTTAAAAGTGTTTTCTACAATCTATGTAACTGTGATTTTCAGGCATTGCTTTCATTACTTGTGTAGTCAGTCCTTCAGCCATCCCGTATCATCTGCAAGAGGCTTAGATTGTCATAAGTTCCTACAGCAGCAAGAGCTTTTGACAATGTATGCTTCATGGTGGCTGAGGAGGCCTTGTATACATTTTTATGCTGAGGTACTCATCAGGCGTCAAATCTTGTCACTGTAGCTGTGAGACATAGCATAGCTTTGAGTGTTGTAACTTCCATATATATGTTTAATCTGGTTCTATGTGTTTTTGTTTTTGAATTTTGTTTTACAATTTATTGTTTTATTCTGCTGTTGTATATGCACACAATAACTACTCAATTATCTGTTCTATCTATTTGCTGGTCTGTGATTTTAATCCTTTTATAGCTGTTGGTAGTGCTTTTTATTGAGGTGATCCTGCCGCAATCATCTTAACCCTTATCATTCGGAATACACGAGTGTGTGAAATAAGATTGACTAAAATAGTTCAAGGGTAGTGCCAGAATAACTTGGCGCCAGAGGCTATTCTGGCACTACCCTTGAACTAAAGCAAATGGTCTATACCCTTATCTGTAAGTACTACAATGTAGCTTGCATATGGCAGTGTACAAATATGAAGCTTTTAGCCTCAGTATGATATGGTTTAATGAAAAGCACTACTGACAGCCAGAGCCTTACAGCTTCCAATGGTAATGTCCAGAATCACATACCAGCACACATCCAACATCAGGAGCCATGTATCACATTCCATGCTCCATACTAGTTTCCTGTGCATCTGTGCTTCTTAGAATAGGTCATTGGATGATTACTTTATTGTTGTACTCTCAGTCATTCAGCATTACAGTGTACAGGTCAGTCTCAGTATATTGTGGTACCTGGAAGCCATCGTCAGCCTTAGTGTTAATGCTAAGGCTGACGTCAACCCAAGGACCTTTTGCTCCCCAGGCATCCCTGCCGGAACCAGAGACCTGTATGCAGATATTGTGGCATAATGTATCATTGCAACCAAAAGCACTACTGACAGCCAGATGGTTAACCCCTATGTGCATGTAGCATTCAGAACTGTTTACAGCACTGGTAGCTGTATGCACAAAGGAATTCAACTTTTAAAATCCTGTTTTATAATTATAATATGCATGCATTTTTTTCTTTCTTAATATTATTATTGGTTATTTTATAGATGTATTCACAGCTACCTAGCATTGGTTCATATGTAAGGCTCTGGAATGATTTGAAACTGTAGTAAGTAGAATCTCAATGGATAGTGAACAATACAACTTACATGTACAACATTTCATTTTTGAGTTGTTTGTTCTCTCTCTCTCTCTCTCTCTCTCTCTCTCTCTCTCTCTCTCTCTCTCTCTCTCTCTGTGAGCGTGTGTGTGTGTGTGTGTAGAAAGTGGCTAATATCAGCACCAGGGACTGACCCTGTGATCTTGAATACATATTTATAGAAGTTATTCAAGAAAATGATAAGCTGCGTTACATTTTTGAATACAGTGAACCAAAGGATCGGCGTTGGAATCCCATTCAACTCGGCTTTTAGGGTTAGGACCTGTCTCGCCTGAGCTTTTTGGTTATAACACTGATCAACTGAGGTTCAAGTTAGGTTTTGCCCACTGGGCACCGGCCTCCACGTGGCGTGGTTGGGTAGTCCCCTCAGTCCCTGACTGAGTGGGCTAGCAGAGAGGTGCCATCTTTGTCCAGGATTAGGACTTGATGTCAGCAGATATGTTGGTCAGTCTTTTTCACTGGTCCGATTTTTAAGGAGCTGTGCTAACCCAGGTCCTACCATGTTGGATTGGTCCTTAAAAATACTCGTGAGCTTTTGGTCCTTTGGATCCCAAGCTTCGAAACCCGTGTCGGGGGGAAAAGAGGATCCTGGTGGCTGAAACACTCCACTTTGGCCTTGACTTCTGCCTAAAAGGGAGGCTAGTCGTACCGGCCTAGTCAATCGGCTCTTGTCACGTTGAGCCCTGTCCCATTGTTGACATGCAGGCTGATATACGGAGCACCATGCTATAGCCTCTGCTGCTGATTAGGTGCTCTACGCCAGTATTGCCCTGCATTCAACCGTGTGATAGAAGGCGGTGGCTCAGACGGTTCAATCGGGCGTAACCCCCTGAGTATATCTTTCGGGCAGTCTCCATCGTGCGTCGGCTGGAGACCCGCCGACGAATGCACTTTCCCTTGTTGGGCTCGGTGGCGGGCGGGGACCCCCGGGGGATGAATATCTATCATACTATAATATGGAAAATACAAACAAACAAAAAAAAAAAATGGCACCAAAGCGGCACATAGCCACTGTCATTGACCTTGAGAATGATAGCGACTCCGATTGTGAGGAAGCGACGCCTCGGGCGTCGACCGTCTGGCCTCGCTTTCTCATTATCCGCAGCAAAGTTAAAGAGAAGCCTGTTTCCAAGCTGCACCTTTTCCTGGTAGGGGAGACCCTCAGGAGCCATGTTGGCAGGCCTGAGGCCCAGCGCCTCAGGTCTGGTGACTTGCTGGTAGAGTGCCGTACCCGGGCACACTCCAATGGGCTACTTAGGCTCTCCTCTATCGGAGACACTCCATTGGAGGTCACTCCCCACAAAACGATGAATTCTTCTAGAGGAGTGATTAAAGATCAAGCATTGGCCGAACTGTCTGAAGATGAACTTGTACGGAACCTCAAGTCACAGGGGGTGACCTACGTCAGGCGCTTCGTTTCCAAACGAGGTGGTAGGGAGATCCGTCTCCCTACCATCATCCTGACGTTTGGCACCCCCACCGCTCCTACTACCATCTGGGGAGGTTACTACTCCCTAAAAGTGAAAAAGTACGTCCCCCCCCCCCCCCTCCGGTGCTTTAAGTGTCAAAAGTATGGCCATGGGCAGAGGCTCCGTGCGCCCGCTGCACTATGCCCGGACACTCTGCTGAGTCCTGCACAGCCATCCCCCTGTGTGTGAATTGCCAGGGGGCGCATAATTATGGCTTCGGACAAGAAGTGCCCTCGTTGGATACCCTAGTGCAAGAGTCAGCAGCGTGCTTGTGGAGAAGGGGCTGTCCTTTGCGGACGCCAAAAAAACTGGTTGACGGCCCTGGTTCAGCTGAGCCAAACTCAAATAACCCTCTGTGTATACTTTTAGTGCTGCGGTGGCAGGCAAGCGCCCCAGAAAGACTTCTCCTGTCAAACCCCAACTCTTCTTGGTTGGGGGCGGAGCCTCGGATCCTCTCGCCCCTGGAGAGTAACCCTCCTCCGGTGGTGACGATGAGCCAGGGAACGCAGAAGGCGGACGATACCGGTCCGGTGGCACCGCCTTCTGCTGCCCCTAAGCCTCAGGCCCCACCCAAGCCTGTCAATCTTACTACAAAGGCTTCTGGCTCTGGTCAGCCTTCTAAGGCCACCAACTCTGGCGGCAGGAACGCTGCCCCGGGCCAGAAGTCTAAGAAAGTTACGGGACCGCTGTGCGTACGGGCCCAGAAGGGGGACACTGATGTCCCCCTTCAAAATAAATATGCTGCATTGGAGGAGCAGATGGAAGGAGTGGAGGTTGTTGTAGCTGGTGCTGCGGCAGCTCCTCCCCCCCCCCCCCCCACCCCTCATCTCCGAGGAACCAGAGGAGGCCCGGGAGTCGACCCCCCTCTGTTTCTTCGACTCCTTCCAAAGCACAGGAAAAGGGGGTAAGGAACTCTTCTCCTCCACATTAAACATAATCATGTACTCTCTGCTTCAATGGAATTGTCGTGGTTTTCACACCAACTTTACAGATTAACGCCTTCTAGTGAAGTCCTATAACCCCTCAGTAATATCTCTTCAGGAGACTTACCTGAAGACTACTGACCCTGTCTCCTTTAATGGTTTTCTTGCTTTCCATAAAGGCTCTGATTGGGAGAGACGCTCGGGTGGAGTGGCTCTTCTCATTAGCAACCAGTTTTTATGTAGCCCCGTTAGTGTTGACACCTGTCTTCAGGCTGTCGCAGCTCGGGTTACCTTAAAGAAGACCATAACCATATGCAGTATTTACCTGCCACCATCCCTGCGGGTCTGTAGTAATGATATTTTTAACTTAGTAGATCAGCTGCCCCCTCCCTTTATTTTCATGGGAGATTTTAACGGTCACGCTCACCTGTGGGATAGTGACGACTATGATGGCAGAGGTCAGATGTTAGAAGATGTTTTTTCTCAACTTAACCTATGTGTTTTTAATGATGACTCACCTACCTACTCTATCCCAGGTTCAGGATCTAGTTCTGTTCTATACCTCACTGTGTGTGATCCTTCTCTCATGCTGGACTTTGACTGGAAGGTTCACGACGACCTGTGTGGTAGTGACCACTTCCCAGTAGTCCTGTCATCGGTCAGCTGTGAGTAGGATCCACCGGGGGTGGGGCGCTGGAATCTCAAGAAAGCTAACTGGCCTCTGTTCGCCTTCCTCTGTCAGTCTTGTATTACAGAGGAGGTGGTCATGTCAGCTGAAGAACCTGTTTCTTCTTTTACTACTATTTTGTTGGACGTGAAACCATCCCTAAAACTTTCGCATCAGTCCCTCGGAAGCCGAGAGTACCATGGTTCAATGAAGAGTGCCGCAAGGCCCCAAAAGCACGCAAACCTGCTCAGCGACGTGCTTTCCGTAATCCGTCGCAAGTGAATATTTTAACCTTTAAAAGACAGAGAGCGAAAGCCCGTTACATTTAAACGTGAACGCCGTGCTTCCTGGATCTTTAACGCCGTGCATCTTTAACTTCTCGGACTCCGTCCCAGAAAATCTGGAAGGCTGTTCGAGGAATTAGGGGCAGGGGTGGCTTCGCTTCTGTCGGCCATCTTAGAGATGGTGTCAGCTTGGTCACAGATATAAAAAAAAAAGCTGTGGCCAATTTGCTTGCCTCCACCATTGCCCATAATTCTTCAGCAGAGCATTATTCACCCTTCTTTCAGAGAGAGAAGGAGAAGCGAGAGCCTCGACGTATTTGTGATTTTAAGTCCGATAACTCAGAAGACTATAATACTCCTTTTACATTATCAGAATTGCAGCAAGCGGCCTTGCAGAAATGTAATGATTCCGCTGCTGGCCTAGATACCATCCACTATCAATTCCTAACGCATCTGCCTGAGACTGAGGGCACTCCTTGTACTCAGTCTCAAGGCCTTTAACCATATCTGGAGAACTGGCCACTTTTTTTCCGCCGTCTTGGCACCAGGCTGAGTGGTTGTACCGATCCCCAAACCGGGTAAGGATCTTTCCGACCCGGGCAACTACCGGCCCGCTATCGCTTTGACATCATGTTTATGTAAAACTATGGAGCGCCTGGTCAACGCCCGCCTGGTGTGGCATCTTGAGTCACAGGGTCTTCTCACAGACCTCCAGTGCGGTTTCCGGCGCTTCCGTAGTACAACTGACCATTTAGTCCGCTTTGAATCATTTATTCGAGAGGCTTTTGTCAACAAACAGCATGTCTATGCAATTTTCTTCGATCTTGAGAAGGCATATGACACTACCTGGAAGTATGGCATAATGTCTGACTTGTTGGACATGGGTTTTAAAGGGCACCTGCTGTTTTTATTCACAATGTTTTGACTAACCGGTCGTTCCATGTCCGTGTGGGCTCCACCCTCTCCGACTCCTTTGAACAGGAGATGGGTGTCCCGCAGGGCAGCATTCTATCTCCTGTTTTATTTAGTATTAAAATTAATAGCATTGTAAAGGCCGTCACTAAGGATGATTCTGAATGCTCTTTGTTTGTTGACGACTTTGCTTTGTGCGCACGTGGTCGAGGACTTGCGTCCCTTGAGAGGCGCTTGCAGCTGTGCGTTGATCGCATCCAGCGGTGGGTTTCTCTCAATGGATTCAAGTTCTCGCCCTCCAAGACAGTCTGTGTGCATTTTACTAACCAGACGAAATTTTTTCCAGAACCTAGCCTGAGCCTTGCTGGAGTGCCAATTAAGGTGGCCGAAAGGAGGCAAAGTTTCTGGGGGTCATCTTTGACAAAAGACTTACCTTCCGCAACCATATTAATTACCTTAGAACCTCTTGTCATAAGGCTCTCGACGTTCTTCGTGTCGTCAGTTGGTCGTACTGACTGGGGTGCGGACCGTACTGTCTTACTTCGACTGTACCGGGCCCTTGTTCGGTCCAAACTGGATTACGGCTCTGTGGTGTTTGGCTCAGCTTCCAAGTCTGTGCTACAGCGTCTGAACACAGTTCACCATCAGGGTCTGCGGATATGTCTTGGGGCCTTCAGGACGTCTCCAGTTCCAGTCTGTATGCCGAGGCAGGGGAGCCTTCTCTCAAGCCGCCTCCGCATCCGCCTCATGCTCAGCTATGTTCTGAAACTGAAGGCCCATCCAGACAATCCTGCCTATGATTGTGTTTTTAAACCATCGTTTGCAGAGATTTACGATACCCATCCGGGAGCTGTCCGTCCACTTTCTTTCCGTGTCCGACCTCGTCTGCAGGCGGCCGGATTGGACCTGGACAGAGTTTCGGAATCCTGCAACACATCACTCCACCCTGGCTCTTACCAGTTCCTGACATCTTGCTGGACTTGACTGCCCACAAGAAAGACTCTACTCCACCATCCATATACCAACAGAGCCTCAATGAACTCCTTTCAATTTTTCCTGGCTATTGTCGTATCTATACGGATGGGTCAAAGTCTGAGGATGGGAGAGTGGCTGCGGCGCAGTGTCCTCTCGCCATCCTAGATGCCCATTTAAGCGGCACCGCCTCCCAGACCACTCATCTGTATTTAGTGCAGAACTGCAGGCGGTTCTGCTGGCACTCAGGCATGCTTATCGATCTAGAGAAAGGAACTTCCTGATTCTGTCTGACTCTCTTTCTGCCCTGCAGGCCCTGCAGGCCCTTCAGGGCACGGGAAATGACCACCCACTGCTGGTGCAGATCAGAGAGCTCTACGCAGACTTGATGAAGGAATATTGTGACTACATCATTTTTATTTGGGTGCCAGGGCATGTGGGCATCGAATGCAACAGGATCGCAGATTCTGCTGCCAACGATGCCCGCAATGACCCTGTCCCTGACACACAAACTGTTTATAGTGATTTTAGACATATGGTCAAGTTAGTGCGTACATAGCCCGTGAGTGGCAGTCCGAGTGAGACAAAGAGGAAGCTAACAAGCTGCATGAAGCCCTTCCTAAGTTGTCCGACGGTCTACCTTATCGCTGCGGCAGCCGCCGTGAGGAGACTGTCCTTGTTCGGCTCCACATCGGGCACACGTATGTTACCCACTCTTATTTACTAAAACATGAGGAGCGTCCACGGTGTTATGCCTGCGACGAGCAGTACTCTGTTCAACACTTTTTGCTGTCTTCTGCTGATCTAATCGACACAAGGCCGTATAAACATTTCACAGCAGACTCCTTGAAGGTTTTGTTCCGGGATGTGCCCCCGGACAGTCTTCACTGAGTTTTCTGAGAGAGTGCCATATTTTAAATAAGATTTGAGCGTTTAGAGACTATGATGTTCTATTATTTTGACCTTTAGTTGAGAGTCTGTCGAGGTTTTCTTTAAAAACCTGTGCGACATTTTAGCGTGACATATTTTTAAGGACGGTATTTTTTTTTTACATCATGTCTTAAGACCTTTCTTTTAGTCTGGCTGACCAGATTTTTACCCTTCCTGCCGGCCGTGAGATGGCCTTAGTTGCCTGCTCGGCGTTAAACCCAAATAACTAATTAACTCAAGTTAGTTGTTGTTTTTTCCAAACAAAACTGCACTTTTGCCAGAATCGTCAGAAAATAAATGTCGGCTCACCACAAACTAATGAAGTCTTTCTCTAGGATATCAAATGGTGAAGATCTCGAGTATTCATGACCACATGACCCTTGCTGAGGTTAGGGGTATGAAAGTGTGTGTGCACACACATTGAACTGTTGCACTTGACCATCATTAGAATCATATCTGATTATGTCACTAGCTGGAACATGGTGAAAATAAACGAACAATGATAGCGAGGGACTATTAGTATATGAAGCAAAAGGTTGAGGTGAGATGAGGCTTTATAAGAAACATGAAACTACATGTAACAAATCAGTTGCCTAAGTAGTGAATTTTAACACATATTCAAAACCACAAATTTAGTGTATGTCTTCCTCGTTACATTAGCTATATCATGGCCATGGGAGAGCAAAACGGCTTACACAGAAAAGTAATTTACTCGATTATTTCCCTTGTATTTCGGAGTCGTGAAAGATATCCCATTACGAACTAAAATATTTACAAAGAGGAAAGTGCAAACATGTATACAACAAATGTTTTATTTTCACATAATAATTTCTAAATTTACAAATTATTATGTGAAAATAAAGCATTTAGTAAATGTCTTGCGTTCGACATAGATCAAACGAGCTAAGCTAGTCACATGATCAAAACTCCATCACGTGATTCAAAAATGGAGGGACAACAATCTAAATCAGACGACAATCCTGATCAAAATCAAGAAGTTGAAGCAAAAAATGTCCAGGACCAACCCGTATTTACCGATGGTCAGGTATGTGTTAACGCAGTGTAATGTTTCTGCCAGTTCTAGTTTATATATATATATTTGATTTTGGCGTAGAACTTTGTTGTGTTAAACCGTGTTCGATATAATCCCACATCAGCGCGAAAAAAATCTGACAGAACTTGACAAGCACAAAATCTGACACAGGACGAAGTTTTTAGTCTTATGGTTTCTTGATGCGCTAAGCTTATCATACGTCTTCTTATTGTCGGACTAGCAGAGCACGATATGTTGTCATTAGTTGAAAGGCATAGTTTGCACTTTTTTTTTTTTTTAAATTTCTAAAACCACCCGCTTTATCATGCGGAAACATTTTATCGTAAAGCTGATGTAATAAATTGCAAGGTCACAGTATGGCAGTACATAACACAGTGTCCAAGAATGGGAATAGATTGACCTTGATAGCTCAAAGTATATAGTATTAATGTGCTTTGCTGTGATCACCTCAATTAACGTGCAAAACTTATGAGGCAATTTATACTCTCTCTCTCTCTCTCTCTCTCTCTCTCTCTCTCTTTAATTAATTTATTTTTTTATTTTATTATTATTTTTTTTTTTTTGGGGGGAGGGGTGTAAAATTTTTTTTTTGTCAAATGCATTCAGTAAATAAAATCATTATTTATATGCATGTGTTGCAGCTGTCCTATCTTGGCCAGGACATTGAGGAAATTCCCACAGAACTGATCACAGAATATGCTGACAGAACAGTACACTTGGATCTCAGCTTCAACAGACTTCGGTAAGGGCTGGTATAAATGTGTAAGTCATGAAAACTTTGGTTAGTGCTTAACGTGCACGACACCAAAGTGATAATGGATGGCTCTAACAGGCGGGTTATAAGGAACAGAGACAACTTTTTCTGGCCTGTGGAGTACGACCTGAACACTGATTAATTCGGCCACACTGCAACTATGCCACTATGATTTACTAGGACTTTTAATGGACATGCTATCTGAACAAGTCCGTTGTTTTGTCTGGCCCATGAAAACATGACTGGTTAAACACAATTTATAGCTTTATCATGTTACCCCTAAGACATGTGTACACCACATTTTAAAGATTGCTAGCCACAGTGGTTAATAAATAATAGTAGTTCAAGGGTAATGTCATGCAGAAGGGAAGGTGCTAAATTAATCTGGTGTTACCCATGAACTATCATAGTCATTACGTCTTCCTCATCCTGAGAACAGTTTCTCAAGATTTTTTAACTTGCGTGTTTCTGTTACCAGGAATGTGAATGGTCTTGAAAAGTTTGTCCAGTTGCGAGACCTGATTCTTGACAACAATGAACTGGGCGATGATGTCACCTTTCCCCATATCAACACACTCGACACACTCTTCCTCAATAAAAACAGAGTGAGTGCCATTCATCATCATTTCTGACCTAAAGTTAATCCCATTTTGCATGCAACAATCAGTAAGTACTGTCAACAGTAGTGCAGAAGGGGGTTAAAGAAATACACCACCAAACTTGTGGACAGAATGGACAGAATGATTTCATTTGCCATTGCAGTCAACCAAGTGTGTGTGGTATTACAAAGCATATTCAGTTTCATTCATTTAATTTGGGTCTACTCCAGTATTTTACCTTTACAGGGCTTCCGTTTTAGTGCGTCTGTGCGTCTATGACGCATTAAAACTAAAAATCACGTACTGAAAATGTAACTAAGGGGTAGTCAGATGCACTAAAATTCAGTGCATCTGCATCTGAGACGCATCATCCTTGCGCCACCGTGCGTAACCTAAACAAAGGTAGGTGACAGTCATTCTATTTTTAGTGACGAGTTGGTTCGTTTAGCCGCTCGCTTGGTCGCGGCTGCGTTCAGAATTACCCCGACTCCGGGGTCCGTGCGAGTGTAACTGGACGGGCAAACTGTTAGTTTACGTGTGGTGTCAGCATGTTATTACAAAGTGTGTGCTACATGTTGAACGCGTTACTTGCTGTGATGTCACCATTCATACTATTGTGGGATACCGCATCGTGCGTTTCACTTTTGATCTTTAACGAAGTTGTAAATAGCGGAAAAAAAGCAAAGGAAGCTGGAATGCTTTGGATTCTTCAATCCGGCACCGTCAGATCGCTTAGAAGAAAGTTGCACTTCAAGTTCTACCCCGCCGTCTCCATGGACAGTACCAAAAATGATACCCCTGGGCCGTGTGTGGCACCGCCGCTGCGATGCGCAATTTTCAGAGTTCATGGCTGCATGTATTTCCATGGCTAAAGCACGACGGCACATGGATGACATGCGCAATGTGCATGGAGGTGAACTCAAAAAGCAAGTCCAGAAATTTGAACAAAAATGAATTTTTCTCTAAAATGTATTTTTTTGAAAAATACTTACCGATGACATTACTTTATGGAAGTGTCTACTAGCTTACTTAATTTTAGCCCAAGAACCTGTTGTGTTCCCACACAACCAGGGAGGCACTCAGAAAATCCTAACCAGGGCCGAGAGTAGCCTCCCATCCCTGCCCATCCGGTCACGTGCCAGTCGGAATACTTAGCTTACCAGCGGCAAGCGGGGCAGGTGGGAGGGTCCTCTGAGTAATGTCATCGGTAAGTATTTTTCCCAAAAATACATTTTAGAGAAAAATTCATTTGTTTCCTCAAAAACATTACCGATGACATTACTTTATGGAAGAATTGAGAAAAGGAGGAGGGTGCCGCTTACAACCTTGCAATAACACCCTGAAGGGACAGACCCGTGCTCCTGATTGCAAATTCCCGACAATTTTAGCTAAGTATACCTACGGCGCACCCGGCGCCTGGAGGGAGTGTTGCGCCGCGGCGAGGTTATCTCGCTGGCCTGCCAGATCCCGGAGGTAGACGCGGGCGAAGGTTGATTCTGCCCCTCAGTCCACTCGTGCCACGATGTCTCGGCTGGCACAGTTGTGGTTGAAGACGACGCTCGTGGCCATGGCACTAACTTCGTGTGCGCGTATCTTTCACCTCTTCGCTCCCTCTCGGTAGAGGTCCTAGTAGGCGGACCGTATGACCCAGCGTAGTCAGGAAGATATCATCAGGGCTGTTATGTCAGTTCGGACGGACTTGGAGCGGCGTAGGTATACATGTAGGACACGCACTGGATCTTGCTGCCTGGTCTCCCGGGGAAAGTTCACATCTGTCAGCGGCCATAGGGTTATCACCTGGGGCGCGGTCAAGGTAGACCTAGTCTTGGTGAGGAAGGGTCAGTGAGCAGCTGCACGGAGCCATCCGTCCTGGACTCCAGGCAGGCAGAGAAGTACCCAACGGAGAAAGAAACACACTTAGAAAAGACTCCTTTTCGCAATTCTTCCATAAAGTAATGTCATCGGTAAATAAAAAACTTCTGCTAATGAAGATAAGTAGCAGCTAATCTCTCTGTTTGTTTGTCTATTTTGACAAAGGGTATTTACCTGAAATATTAATAAATTGTGTTGTACCCGTCTTTTCTAAGCGTGTTTCTTTCTCCGTTGGGTACTTCTTTGCTTATTACACGCTTGGCAGTCACCTTTTTGGTCTGGATTACAGGCAGGCAGGGCGCGCTGAAAGCGCCTGTAGCTCGCTTACTCAGGCCGCCGTGGCGAGGGCCAACAGGAAGCAGGACTTCCGTGTCACATCCGCGAACCGGGCCAAGGACAGCGGTTCGAATCTGTCAGAGTTAAGCCACGTCCTTACCCAGCGTAGGTCCCAGCGTGAAATCAGCGAGCGGGGAACCGGACGCTGAAGGCCAAAGTGTGTCATAAAGTCAGCGAGGTATTTGCATTCGCTGGGAACCAGGTGGCCGAGGTGACGGTAAGTGTCAGCAATTATGGACAGGCATCCTCTGATTGTGATGGGGGCCAATCCCTGGTCGCCAAAGAGCCAGAGGAAGAATTCAGCGAGCTGGGGAGTAGTCAGTTCGGTGGGGGAAGAGTTGCTGGTCAGCGCACCAGGACCGTAGTACTCGCCTTTTTCCCTCGTACACGCATCTGGTCGAGGGTCTGCGGGCTGTAGCGATTGCTTCCACTGCTGCACTCGAGAAGCCTCTTGTGGCGAGGGCTTGCCGCACAATCTCCAGGTATGAAGGAGAAGCCGCTCCGGGCACGGGTGGAACAGTGGCTGGCGGGGTTGCTTGAGCATCGTGCTCGGGGTGGGCAGCAGAAGGGTGGGGTGGGGGGGTGGCCATGGTGAGACTGAGCAGGTCGGAGGTCCAAGATCTGTTCTAGGAGAACGGGGCGACCAGTAACATCCCCGCATTGCATCCTCTGAGCTTGAGCAGGACTTTGTGGACGAGCACCGTCGTGGGATATGCTTACGCAATGAGTCCGTCCCACGGAATGGAGAGTGTGTCGACTGCCCAGGCTAGGGGGTCTGGAATCGGGGAGACGCAGAGGGAAAGCTGGTGATTCCACCTCGTGGCGAATAGGGCGACCATGGGCGTCTCCCAGTGAGCGCAGATCATCTGAAAGATGTCCGGTCGTAGCGTCTATTCTGCATGGAGTAACTGGCCGCGCCATGAGAGGGAGTCGGCTAAAACGTTCAGGTGTCCTGGAACGTGTCAAGCATGGAAGGCGATGCCGCGGTCTTCGCACCAGTGCATTAGTTGGTAGAGGAGTATTCATATGACGGGGGAGCGCGTTCCGCCCTGTTTCTAAATGTAGGAAACCACCGTGGCGTTGTCCAAAAGGACGAGTAGCTCCTGGCGACGGACCGCGCGATGAGGGCTTGCCAAACCGCTTTCAGTTCTAACCAGTTGATGTGTCTGTCCGCTAGGTCCGGAGGCCAGCGGCCGGACGTCGTGAGGAACCTCGGTAGCAGGTGTGCACCCCACCTGGAGAGACTTGTATCCATGCAGAGCGAGAGCTGAGGGGGCGGTGAGGCGAGAGGAACTCCCGAAGCGAGCCACGAAATGTCCATCCAGCGCCACACTTGGGGACAAAGAATCTGATTCACCGGCACCGGGGCATCAACGTTGCCGGAGGACGGACGCCAATGGAGAAGGATGTGCAGTTGGAGCAGCCAGGAGTGAAGACGACCGAGGGGGAGAAGATCCGCCGCTGCATTCATCAAGCCGAGAAGCTGAAGCCAGACTCTGGCAGGAACTGCATCCTCCTGGGCCACCTGGCCGGCTAGGGCGGCCAACTTCAAGATCCGAGGCTCTGGTAGACTCACCCTTTTGAAGTCGGTCACGAAGTCCATGCCGAGGTGTATAAACCGGCGCGAAGGAGTGAGGTCCGACTTGCCCACGTTGACCAGGAAACCCAGCTGCGACAATAACTGGTGCAGCGCATCTCTGTCCGTCAAAAGGATGGCCTCTGACAGGTTCCTCAGAAGGAGGCCGTCTAGGTTGGACTGGAAGACGACTATCTGGCCTTGGCAACGACGGCGTCCATGATGGGCTGAGGTTGAGACCGAATGGAAGGGCCCGAAAATGGTAGATCATGCCGTTGAAGGCGAAGTGGAGGTGGCAGCCATGGCGTTGACTGAAGAGTGATATGCTGCCCGGTTGGCCGCTACGGCGAGGGCGAGGAGGTCTCCTAAGAGGGGCATAATAGACGGGTGCCAGGCGTTCTCGATGCGACGGATGAACACTTGAGTGAGAAGCTCCAGGAAACCCGAGCCAGCCAAGGTGTTACGGACCAGGGACGCAGTCTTGTCCAAGCCGCAGGGAAGGGCGCGCTTCAGCCAGCACTAACGCCAGTGGGTCCACCGAGGGTGGGGGACAGGAGAAATTCTGAGAATGGCCTGCATACCAGTCCTGGCGGAAGGCGATGTCGAGTCCAGCCGGCCACCTACGGTCAGAGAAGAAGTCGAACTCACGGAAATCGGCCAGTTGGAGCTGGGCGGAGAGCGTCCCTTAGGTCTCTAAGCCGGGGTGCTGGGGCAACAACCTGAACCTCTTCACTGACGGTACCTTCCTCTTGAGCGGGGGGGGGGGGGGGGGGGGGGGGGGGGGGGAGAAGAGGCCTCCGTGGGAAGAGCGGCCACGATCAGATGAACTGCTTCATCCAGGACAAGAAGAGTCTCCGCACGCGACGCTGAAGGGGTCCTAGGCGACGCAGGATCGTCCGACGAGAGTGAGGGAAAATGAGGGGGAGCGGCTGTTTACGCCGAGCAGGGCCGAGACGGAGTCCTCGGGCAGTGGGTGCAGGACCTCGTTGTCATCAGGGGGCGAGAGAAGTCCGGGGGGTGGGGGGGGGGGCTGGGGGGGTGGAGGTCTCGCCAGCAACATCTCGTCGCATGGTGTGAGACGCAGGCAAGTGTCGAATCCCCTGTAGGCTCCTCTGCCGAAGACAGGGCGACGACAGTGGGAGGAGTGACTGCGAGGACGGGTGCATGGCCGACGATCTCGTATGGGGGAGCTCCTACTAGGACGCCTATGGGGCGAAGGCGATGGATTCATGGCCGGTGAGGAGAGGCGTACCGGATGAACATGAGGTTGGACGCGGAAATGAGGCACGAGACGAGGACGAGGAAGGTCGGGGGCTGCGTCTGCTGTCACGTAGCGCATCACAGTCCGTTCTATGGCCGTCGCTGGAAGAGCGAGAGTGTCTGGAGCCTCTGGCGTAGTGCGAGGTCTCAGGTCTGCCAGTAATCTGCGGACTAGGGGACACAGGTCTCTGCAGGCCGGCCTCATTGAGGTGGGCGCTCTGCCGGTTATTTGACACCCCGTAAGAGTCAGCGGGCTTCTCCATGTGAGACACATCAGGACTGACATTGGACAAAGGACGGCACGAAGCCAGCCTCAATGAGGCGGGCGCTCTGCCATCTATATGACTCCCTGTAAGAGTCAGCGGGCTTTGTCCGGGCGGGTGCCGTGGAAGACGCAGTCCTCTGGTGAGAGCTGTGGTCATGTGTCCGGCGTGTCATCCGTTCCAAAAAGTCGGAGCAGGCGCGTCTGGTCACTACTCCAGGCACGGAGGGGGGTGCCAAGATGGACGATCGGTCGCTTGCCGATGTCGGGCGCTCACGCCGGCAAAAGCTCCAAAGCTGCGACCACCGTCATTCAGGCCAGGCGGAACAAACATCGCAGGCGTGGTCGGATGCGCAGCCAGCACAAGGAAGGTAGACCTTATGGTTATCGCTCTGCCATTGGAAGTCGCCACACTGCGAGGAGATTAGCACTTGGCAACTGCAACACACATCAGACATCGTACAAAAATGTACGAGTGAAACGAAGTGCCTCTGGTTGAAGCCGGCGCCCGGGCCGAGGGCTGGGGGAAACTCCATACCACCCTCAGAGCGCGCCGGTGGGAAGAAGTCCCAGCAGGCCCAGCGAAGTTAGAACCAGCACGCAACCACGTAAATCCAGAGAGGAGGGAACCACCAGTAATCCAAGCACATGAAGGCACTCCAGTAATCCAAGAGAGCACAAAGTCCAAAAGAACACAGTAATCCAAAGACAACCGGCCCCAAGAACCGGTCGCACCGTACACAGTCAAGGTACCGTAGGCTACAACAGGTCTGTTCACTGTGAGCTAAGTAGAACGACTGGCGTGACACCACGTGGCACGTGACCGGATGGGCAGAGACGGGAGGCTACTCTCGGCCCTGGTTAGGGTTCCCCGAGTACCTCCCTGGTCGTGTGGGAACACAGCAGGTTCTTAGGCTAAAATTACGTAAGCTAGTAGACACTTCCATAAAGTAATGTCATCGTTAATGTTTTTGAGGAAACAAATAAGTTTGTTAGTTTTTTATCGTGGTCAATCCATCTTCTGGTACACAGGTATTAGGCAAAAGCTCTAAAATTGGAGAAATACGTCTTTCGCGTTAAATGGGTTGAAACCAACTTTTAAGTACATTAGTACACACACACACACACACACACACACACAGAATTTAGACAAGTCAGACTTTGGTTGTCAATCTGCATTCAGCAGAAAAGGCTATATTCTCTGTTACAATACATTATCAAATGATCATACAGATAAATACATATATGATTGAGTGCCAAAAGGTGGATGTGACAGGGGCAACACTTTTCCTTTACAATAAACTATTTAAAAAAAACAGTGTTGGTGTGACTGTGGTGTATGTGTGATAGAAGCTTGGAGAAATACATAATACTATAAGTATTCAGCAGCTGGCAATATTTTTAACGTACGATCCAAAAACATGTGGAAAATGCGCTGAAACAATTGCATCAAAAAAGGACACTGCCAAACCGTATCATAAAACCCTGGAAGTAACAGACACCTACCTCAAGATTTTGTAAAACTGCTTCTAACACGGCATAAAGACGTGTTAAACTAAGATGTGAAAACAGTTTTGTTGCGAAGTACGTCCCGACAAAAATGATTTGATGGAAAATACACATGGTGTCGGACACTTGGTAAGATCTTCGCCGGTCGAATCAATCTGTTTACTGAGGCAGCGTTTTGGTTAGAGAGTACCAGTTCATCAAAATAGTGAGCTCAAATATCATTTGATTTATTGATCGAAGGAAGCATGCGTCTACATAGTGAGGCTGCTGAAGTATGCCCACAGTAAGAAAATTGATAACCTGGTGTCTGACACCTGTCTGATGTTCGACACCAGTTTGTCACATGTTGAAGGCTTAAACTATGATGTTTCTTTTGGTGAATGCATTTACCTGACGAGAATGAAAGGAAATGATTGAAAGTGTATTGTTTGCTTTAGGCCGAGTGAAGTTATGTAGTAATGGATGAACGTAGGGCAACAAAAATCGTTTCTCTTACCGAATGTTGCTTTCGGTCAGGCTGGTGTCTGACACAAAGATTTATTTGTCGTACAAGGGGGGGGGGGGGGGGGGGGGGGGGTCTTCTGATTTTGTTGTATCAAAGAAAAATACATTTTTCATTTGTATCTTTAACGTTTCAGTATGTGGAACAAGACATCCTGCTTCAAAATGCCGAGTCTGATTACTTTGTGTAAGGCTGATGTCCGACACTGAAAACTCTTTGCTGCCATTATTCTTTTGTTAATACAGTTAATTTGAAATTTAGTAGATTTATTTGTCATATCAAGTAGAATTCAATTCACCATGACACTGGTTCCTATTCATAACTTTGTTTTGTACTGTATCTGTCCTCAATGTGTGACCACCTTTTGGCACTCAATCATATATGTTTTTCTGTGAGAGAGAGACGGAGAGGGAGACAGGCTTTTGCCTGATAGCTCAACAGTTAAAAAATCAGTATCATGGAAAAGACACACACACACTGTCACAACAAATTTAAAGAGGAGAGAGCGAAATGAGTTAATTTATTTTAAAAAATATACAGATGATGCAGTTTTTCTTAAATAAAATTGCGGACCCTCTATTATGCTCAGAGTGGGGGTTTGTGTACCCTCTAAAATTTATACCTGGGGGTCTTCAGACCCTTTAACCTGTTGTGAAAACAGAAGCCCTGCTTTAGATTTGTTTTTGTTTCATTTCTTTCCTCTTTTTTTGTCAGGACTTAGGGTGGGAATCCTCCCTCCCACCAAGTACAAATACAAGTTAGTACACTTTTGCGCATGTTATTTTTGTTGTTGTTGTAGATCACAGATCTGGATTCCTTGATACAACAGCTGCGTGTGTCATTCCCTAACCTGACCTATCTCAGCCTGCTGGGCAACACTGCCTGCCCCAACCAGCTGTCTTCCACAGAGAAAGATGAAGATGACTATAGACGATACAGGTAAAATATGTGAGACTTCATTGCCATGACTGTGTAAATGTACACACAGTAGGAATTCATCTCAGTGCTGCACGCAATAAACAATGACACAAAACACAATAATTTGTACACTGGAATCCGCGTAACACAAATTTTGTAGGACATAGAAAATTACATACATCTCTGACTCGATATACTGTGCTTTAATCCCAGATATATTGCGGGAGGGACCTTGGATCCTGAAAAAATTCGGACCGACTGTGGACGCCAGTGAACCACAACATCTTTGTCACCAGTCCAAATCCCCCTCCTGAACCTCTCCCCTTTAACTGGTGCACACCTCGCTACACACTATACACTGACCTCCTCCAGATTAAAGGCGCAGATCCACGGTCCGTTCGTGTCGTGCGACTGTGCGCGATCTGATGGGTTTCCAGGGCAACCATCAGATTTCTGACGTCACCTTCGGATCACGCGGGCTGCGGGACGAGTAGAGGCTGGCGCTACTTTCATCCCGCAGAGTCTGACGGCTGGCACCGGATGACCAATCACATTGCAAGTTTCGCGCACACTCCTCTCATTTGAAAAATGGCGCTGCTGCCGTGTGAATCCGCCATTGTTTACCAAAGCAGAGACCTTGACCCCGTCTGGAATTTCCAGCAGGTAGTGGTATCTGCGGGTCAGGCTATGCGGGAACGTGGAGCGCTCCATCCCGTCGGACATCCGATAAGGCGGCCGACTGTCCCGCACAGTCGCACGACACGAACGGACCGTGGATCTGCGCCTTAAGACCACAGATGCAAATAATTAGGGCTGTAACTAGTGTAAGCACAGAATCGATATGAAAGATGCTTAGCGTGGTGCGTGAGACTAGATTGACACTGAACCTTTAAGGACCTCCCTCACTTGAAGAACACACATGCACGAAGTACAGTGTGATAGTACTATTAAGGCTGAAAGTCTAGGTTTGTCTGAGGCGTAAGTTGTTCATTGTTGAGATGCAGGGTGGCGGGAAATACTCGCCGGCTGCATCTGGCGGCCAGGTTACTCGCTTCGGTGGCAACTTCAAACAAAACACTTTAGCAAGTGTTTAAATAAAGCTGATGCAAGAAGAAGTTGTCATTAGGTTTTTCTTGTGACAGTGTGTCATGTTGTTGGATCAAAATCTACAAAACGCCTGTCAAGCGATGCCAGTCAAGTGAGGAGTTGGCACTGAATAGGCATTTGACAACTCACTGCTGAACAAAAGCGGTGCGCTGTGCCGGTGTCACAATCTATACACTGCTCAGGACTGTTCAGTGTATCACTGAACACCTGATTACCCCCTTCATACCATAAAGCAAATGTAGATTTATTAGTTGGGAAGACTCATAACCTTTGTTGGTCCCTGGCGCCTGCAGTGCCATATGAAGATCTGTGTCAAGAAGATAATAGCATGGGCATTGCTGGTGTGTGGCGAGTGCCACATTTGATAGCTTTCACCTCCAGTGCCAACTGCAGCAAAAAGGATCGTTTATGTTGGCTTATGTTTAGTGGCCCATTAGCCCCTGCAACCGCGATATATTGAGTTGGGGCTGTATTTTGAGTTAACCAAGTTAGCTAGACTCAAAATTGTTCACACCCTGCAAGAGAGTGTGTAAGAAATGTGTGACTGGTAGTTAGAAGTAAAAACTGTTGTAATTGATGTGCTTACCCTCAGCTTGATAGCAAAACACTTGTATATTTTTGTACAGCTCATGAATTTAATGTAAAATCCATCATGAAAGCAACAGTCGGTCTGGTAAAACAACTCCATAACCACAGGCAGCGTAGGAGCAAGTGTTCTATTTTAGCAGGGTTGGAAGATTTAACGATATAACGATTTAATGATTTAACAAATTAAATTTTTGGTTAAAGAAAACGCGTTAATGTTTTAAAAAAGTTAAAGAAAATTCAACGAATTAAAAAATAAAAGTAACCATTATCGATTTCTTTTGTTAAAAATTTCGTTACTTCAGTTCGTTTTTCCATCATGAACAACAGGTGCCTATGCGCAAAGCCGGTTTGACCCAGTTGCAGCCGGTTTGAGGCGGTTTGGAGGATCTATGCCTCTGGGTGAAAAACTTAACGGATCCTCTTTGCTTGAGAAGATCACGAGCGTAGATTATCCCAGGAAGAGGCATAGATGATAATGAGCCCCTCATGAGGATCTATGCCTCTTTCAGTTGGGTGGTTTTCGTTTCAGGAGTGAAAAGGCAGATGGCACTCGTACAGCAAAGATTGGACAGGTGAAAAACTTAACGGATCCCCTTTGCTTGAGAAAATCACGAGCGTAGATTATCCCAGCAAGAGGCATAGATCCTCACAAGCCCCCGCATTTGCGGGGGCTCATGAGGATCTATGCCTCTTTCAGTTGGGTGGTTTTCGTTTCAGGAGTAAAAAAGCAGATGGTACAGCAACGATTGGACAGGTGAAAAACTTAAGGGATCCACTTTGCTTGAGCGAAACAAGAGCGCAGATTATCCCAGCAAGAGGCATAGATCCTCATGAGCCCCCACAGTTGCGGGGGCTCATGAGGATCTATGCCTCTTGCAGTTGGGTGGTTTTCGTTTCAGGAGTGAGAAGGCAGATGTTACAGCAACGATTGGACAGCACAGGTGAAAACCTGATCGGGTGCATGCATACATTTTTAATAATAGTAGGCATAGATCGTCATTAACCCACCAACCCCCCGCCCCCCCACCCAAGACTGCTGAGTTCTTGAGGATCTATGGCTCTTGCAGATGAGTGGATTTGTCAGCAGCGCGAAATAAGATCAAACAAGCCTGAATTGTTTCATTTTTAGCTGCATGACATTTTCTTGCGCTGTGCTGTTTTCTGAGGTTTTTTTTGTTTTGTTCTTTCTTCCTCCTTCTCATAACTACTGCATGTATCTGGCCAGATAGTGTTTTAGATAGTGGGTAGAGAAAGAAATCTGGTGGCGTGTCACTTTTCAACTGCATGCCCCTTTTTTTTGTCTGAGCTGAGCAATAAATGATCATTCATGTATTTAACGCAAATTTATTTCATTAAAAAGAAAAATTAAAGAAAATTTATTTCTTTAATTTTCAAAAAAAGTAAAGAAAATTTATTTCTTTAACCTTTTACCAGAATTAAAGAAAAATTATTTCATTAAAGAAAAAAAGTAATGACTATCAACCCTGTGTTTTAGCCATGTGCCAGTGCTAATGGGCTCTAGTGTAAGTGCTTCATGTTGATCAGTGTTACGATCTTGGAACTGCTGATTTCCCCCACTGTTTCACTTTACATCTGTTGCTTACAGATTAGTCTGATAATGTGTTTTATCACCATCATATTGAGGAATGAAAAATCAGACTAATGGTTGAAAACAAAGGATAGCCCAGACCATTCGCAGTGCAGATCGGATTGAGTCATTTATTGTGTAACAGAGTTCACATGTACTTCTTAATTAAAACAAAGGTGCTGCCTGCAATGTTGCATAGAGATCGGTATCAGATGTGAGGAAATCATCTGTCGGCACTTGCAACAGTTGTTGGTGTGAAGCAGGTGGAAAATACTGAAACTGTTTTGTTCAGGGAACAAAACCATCCGACAAGTAGTTGGCAGCGTACATTCAGCACACAAGGGCATGACCTTTTTAAGACTCTATTTATTGAAGAGACTTTTAGGACAAGACGCGGTGGGGCGATTTCAAAAGAACGCACATAACATAGGTGTGCAAGACTAAAACTCTGACAGTGAAGTAACAAGATAAAAATTACATCATATCTAATTCCGCAAACCTCGCTGTAGAAGGTACTTTTGACGCAACTCTGACAGTGAAGTAACAAGATAAAAATTACATCATATCTAAT
Source organism: Semisulcospira habei (assembly GCA_036245525.1). NCBI lineage: Eukaryota > Metazoa > Mollusca > Gastropoda > Semisulcospiridae > Semisulcospira > Semisulcospira habei. The sequence continues at coordinate 25,235,903 of BTPG01000008.1, read as the reverse complement.
TACGCAAACCTCGCTGTAGAACGTACTTTTGACGCAAAAGGCTGTATGTGTGTGTGTATGTATGTAAACAACACAATCTCCGAAGTTTGCGTAGATACAAGCTTGAAATTAAGGGAAGTGCTGAATGAGGTGGGTGCCTAGGAGCCCATCTGAGCATTTTGAAATTGGATGTCTTATTGAAGAGTTAAATGACCATTTATAGGAAGTCCGTTGACCCACATTAGAGTCCGCTATTTTCATTATATTCAATTGCTGTTTTGGATATAGCCGGATTGGAGAATGATGTTGGATGAGTTCATTAGCCAGCTTTGGTATCTTTTTAACTTTTTCAGTAAAAATTAATTGTATGAAGAAAATAAAAATAAAAAATCAACTTCTGGAAAAGTCAGACAGTGAAGGTGACGTAAAAGCAGAAATTTCGTCATCACAGACATCGACAGAATACTCTAGATGTGACATATTTCTCTCTCTCTCTCTCAAAACAATGATGCGTATGCACTGTGACCCTTATAGAGCTCACCATAAGTCTATTATTATAAGTGTGCAACATGTCGGCCGCTTATGTAGTAACATGTTGTAACTTTAGTCAATGCATAATGTTCGATCGCCCTAGCTTGAAGTTCCTTAGTGATGTAAAAAAACAAATACAAAAACTTCAAAGAACAAAAATTTGGCCGGCATCATTGGGAAGGTTGCTTAAAAATCTGCGACACTACGTCATTGTCTTAGGCAAGGTGATGTAATCAGAAAATATGCAACATGGCGACAAATACGGTAAAGGTACATGGACGGTAACGGTTCGTCTGTCTGATAATTACGATACCGGTGTTGAGCAGGATTTTTTGTTTGCTTTGTTACATCTGTGTAGGGCAAGAAAAAAAGACAAAATTGTACTCTTATGCAGTCATTTGCTTCCACACACACACTCATCCCCCCCCCCCCCCCCTCCACACACACACTTTACACGCATACATACACACCACACAAAATCCTGCACTGTACAACAACAATATTCTTTCAACATTGCATGTTTAGAACATTACATGACGTTTACATATACATGCCAATATGTCAAAAACAGACATTTTATTACATAAACGATTTTTGGGTTTCTGGCTCCTGCGGTACTTTGTGCTCTCGACAGCCTGTCTTAAAATAGACACTTGGAAAATACTTGTTCAAACACATGTCGACCGCGACAATAAGCATTGACTTTTTCGATATGCGTTGCACACTTATAGTCATAGACTTGCAAGCTCAATGATGCATTGACAAATTTGCTAGGCTTTTTCAAATACATTTCAAAATCAGAATCAGATCAAAGACAACAGGTGGAGACCCTTGACAACGAGTACAGCTCGCATATAAAAGGGACTTTGTGAGCTGTGGCTCTTACATAGAAGAGACTTTGCCGGTTATGGTTCATCCCATCTTGTTATACGCCAAAGTGAAATATCTCATCAATACTTCATTTCAGTAGACTATTAACTATTGATTTGTTTGCTTTAGAAACATGTAGTTTGAGAGAGATAGAGAGAGAGAGAGAGTAGTGTGTGTGAGTGCTTAGTGATGTGAGGTTGACAGTATACCAAAAGGTACAACATACATCTACAGTTGAAATACCGGTGACGATTTTTGTACCAGTATGCAACTCTACAAATCAGTATGCATGGAAAGGTCTTACCATCAGGAGTCTCTGTACCAAGATTATGTTTGAAGTTGAAAATAATATTTGAAGAAAAAAAAAATTGTCAGAATATGGCTATTTTGACCTATTTCTGGCCCTCCTGTGACATTGACCTTTGAGAGAGGTCACTGAAATTGTTATGTTTAGAAAGGTCTTGTCACCATCCTTGGGCCAAATCCAAGAAAATAACACCGTTAATGTTAACAATGTATGACAGAGGATGGACAGACAATGGATGGTCCCCTACATAGACTCACTATTGCTGTCTTTTTATGTACTTTAGTTTGTTTGGGATTTGACTGCAAGTGAAACCCACAATATACCTGATATTTCTTTTGCAGATACTATGTGTTATACCACTTGCCGCAGCTGAAGTTCCTGGATTCTAGTGCAGTCCTTGTGTCAGAACTGCGAGAGGCGAAACAGCGAGGGCAGTTCATGCAGGTTGTGCGACCTGCCGAGGACCCAGATCAGGTGATGAGGAAAAAACTCTTTGCTCCTTCAGTGATATGCCTTCCCTTTGTAAGGCAGCCCAAATTTGTGGTTGTGGGACAATAAGTTTCTTAAAGTATTGTGAGTTAAATGTCACTTGTGTACCGGTAGACTGCCAAACACATTGAGCCTTGAAGATAAAAAGAATAGGCTCACATGTATGACTGTTCCACAAAATAAGTTTGACCTTTGTGACTTGGCCTTTCCAGTAGGTCACTGAAATGAGCAAAAGTGGAAGTGTCTTAACATAGCATAGGGTCGGCTTTTGTACCAACAAAATCCATTTTTCACAATTTTGCTGACCTCTTGTGGTCTCATCTAAATGCATCTAGTATGCATATAAAGGTCTTACCATCAGTTATCTTAATTTGTACCAGCTTTGGGTTTGAAGTCGAAATAGTGTTTCAGACAAATGTGTGGCACCCCCTCCCCCTCCCCCACCCCCCCCCCCCCACGACCTTGCCCTTTGAGAGAGGTCATTGAAATTGGTTTGTTTAGAAAGGCTTTGCCACAAAGTGTAATTGGGCCAAGTTTGACGACTGTGACTTGAAGCGACCGTTAAAGTTTACCACAGACAGACAGATGATTGATGGCATAGTGCATAGACTCACTTTTGTTGTTGCATGAGCCAAAAATTCCCAGATTTGGCTCTTATCCTCAAAAGAATACTGGGGTACATACCAGTTCATGATACAGAATGATCATCAAAGTCAAGGGTAGTGCCAGAATATAGTGACACCTAGATGTTCTAGCACCTCGCTTGAGCTATCATGTTCGATCCATCTTCTGTTGTAGTGTATGAAGAATGTAATAGTTTGCTTTTGTAACCTGTGTCTGTTGTTTTTTTGTTTTTTGTTGATTTTTATGGGGGATGAGGGGGGGGGGGGGTGGCTCACGTGCGAAGCAAAGTGAGTTGATGTTTTAATAATAATAATAATATATAACTCTTCTATAGCGCAATATCCCCACAAAAAAAGGCTCAGAGCGCTTTACATCTAGATAATCTAACTAATTGAAATTAACTAACTAAAGTACTGACAACGTACAAAAACCCAATCATTCATGCACACTGACACAATACTAAAATAATAAACATAACATGTCAAGAGCCTGATCAGATATATACATGTTGATGGGAAAACGTAGGTTTGATCAATCTCTTTCAAAGGCCAGATTGAAAAAATATGTTTTCAATCTAGCCCTGAAAATGACCAAAGATGGTGCATCGCGAATATCATGGGGAAGACCATTCCACACTTTGGGAGCTTGGAAAGAAAAGGACCGCTGTCCAAAGGTTTTTAAGGACACTCTGGGGATAGTCAATATTCTGTCGTCAGTGCTGGAGCGCAATACTCTGCCTGGTGTATAGACAAGGAGACTGGAGGACAAGTATGCCAGGAGTGTCTTGTCAAAGGCCTGAAAAACAAGGGAAGCAATTTTGTATTCAATTATGAACTTCACAGGAAGCCAGTGTAACTGCTTAAGCAAGGGGGTGATGTGGTCACGCTTCGATTTTTTCAGTACAAGTCTTGCTGCGTGGTTTTGAATCTTCTGGAGCCTGTAGAGCAGATCATTCGACATAACTGACATTACAGAGTTACAGTAGTCAAACCTTGACAAAATCTGTGAACATGCAATTTGCTTACAGGGATCGTCAGTAAGGTACTGTCTAACAGAGCTAAGCCTCCTGAGCTCAAGATAGCAGCAGCGGGACAGGTGAGACACATGATTGTTCATGGACAGAACATTGTCAATGTAAACACCTAGGTTTTTCAGACATTTTTTTAGAGGAATGTCCTGTCCACAAACGATCAAGGACTTGTCGTGGGAGACATTCACCCTGGAGCGAGTGCCTACCACAATGGCATCTGTTTTTCCTTCATTGAGCTTTAGCTTGTTGTCTGTCATCCAGTCCTTAGCAGCTTCTATACATTGTTCCATGTCATGCTGAAGAGACGGGAACTGTTTGAGAGGAGTGTCTTTCTTCAGCTGTGTGTCGTCGCCATATTTGTAATGTTCACATCCTCTACTGGCGATCACCTCAGACACAGGCTGGGTGTACAAAGAAAACAAGACCGGTCCAAGAACTGAGCCCTGGGGTACGCCATATCTCAGAAGGAGGGGAGCGGAAGTAGAATTCTGTATAAAGACACGGAACCTGTCGGACAAATATGAGGAGAACCAGTCAAGGACTTGTCCACGGATGCCAAAAGACACACTAAGTCTATTCAGAAGGATGTTGTGGTGGAGCGTGTCGAACGCCGAAGACAGGTCCAATAATGACAAGAGTGACACACGTCCCTCGTCAGCAGAAGTAAGCAGGCTGTTGGTCACATGAAGAAGAGCTGTTTCACAGCTATGATGCTTGCGGTAAGCGGACTGATACAACTCTAGCAGGTCATTTTTTGACACATGATCCAAAAACTGTTGCAAGACAGCCTTTTCTAACAGCTTAGAAATAAATGGGAGGTTGGAAACAGGACGAAAGTTTTTCAAGTCATTTTGGTCTAGTCCAGGTTTCTTTAACGATAGTGTAACGACAGGCTGCTTAAACTGAGGAGGTACAGCGCCAGATGCCAAGGAATTGTTGATAATGCATGTAATCGCAGGAATCGGATCCACACAGTCTCTCAGTAAATTTGTGGGAAGTGGGTCAAGCACACATGATTTACATGGGGATTTGGTGAGGAGTTCAGACACAAACTGATCTGTTACAGGACAGAATTCTGACAGACAAACACCGTCAAATGAATGAAACGTTGCGTTGCCAGCCCTGACGTCAAGGTCATCCCGAATTTTGCTGATTTTATCATCAAAGTACACACAAAACCTGTTAGGTAGTTCAGCTGCAGGTATGTTAGTAGGAAGTACAGACCTTTTCTGTTTACCAAGCAGCTCATTGCATGCTGCATACAACTGCTTGCGAGAGGAACAGCTGGAGACTCTAGCACTGTAAAATTCCCTTCGGGCAGCCTGTTCCACTGACTTGACATGGTTACGCTGGCGTGTGTAGAGCTCGCGATGGATTGTGAGCTGACTAGCCTGCCACTGGCGCTCAAGTCTACGTCATTCAAACTTCTCGTCTCTGACGGTATCAGTGATCCACGGAGCGGACGGACGTGACGTTATACGCCTGGACCTGAGGGGCGCGTGGCAATCAAGGACATTACGAAGCGACTTGTAGTTCTCCACGAGAGCATCTTTTGAACAATCAGCCAGAGGATGCCACTAGTTTAACATCTGCTTTGAAATCAGACACATTCATGCGCTTTAAGTTCCTGGATGTTATCAGAACTTTAGGAGGAGGAGGCTTGGTGAGTCTCAATGTGCAGGAGAAAATCTTGTGATCGGAGAGGACAGTGTCATCGACAGAGAGGTGGTTAACAATGTTAGATCCCTCCCCGACCAGGACTCCATCTAAAGTATGGCCACAGCCGTGAGTTGACACGCTGACAAGTTGAACTAAATTACGATCGGTGAAAAGCTGCTTCAGCTGGCGCACCTCACATGTCAGTATCAAGGTGAAAGTTAAAATTACCTGTGATGATTGTCTCACATTTTCTAGTGATGACCGAGTCCAAGAAGTCAGGAAATTCCTGAAGAAAAGTGCGTGTGGTTAGCTTATTTGCCCTGCTAGGTGGCGGGCGGTAGATGCATGCAAGACACGCTGAGGCATTCTGACAGCACAAGTGCATGACCAAAGTTTCAAATGATGTGAAAGTAGGGTTGCTCACCTTGACAAAACCCTCTAGCGAGTTCCTGTGGATGGCAGCAATTCCACCACCCCGACGTCCAACATGGGGAAATTACACAGTTTTGAAGCCTGAAGGTGTCATAGCAGCTATAAACGCCTCATCACCTTGGTCTTTTAGCCATGTCTCAACCAGCAAAAGAATGTCAAGGTCATTGTCAATGATGAGATCATGAATCTCAGTGGCTACGTTCCTGCATGACTGAGCATTAAAGTAGGACACTTTCAGGTGGTGAGAGTCTGCAGATGCCAGGATATCAGGACTAGGGTGGACAGTAACCACTTTGTTAAAGCACTCTCTATGTACTTGGTTGTGTCTGTTTACACTTCACCTGTGGGGTGAAACTAACACAGGGATCCTCTGACATACACTTGCAGCTTCAGATGATAACCCACCTGTGCATGCAACCACCAGTGACATCTGCAGCACCAGAGACCGCATGCACAAGGGGGACATGGTAGGCAACACATGATAAGGTGAAAACTGAGCCTGTGATGATGCGTGAAGTGGTGACAGGTGTCCCTGAGGTGGCCATAATGATGGGCCAGTGGTTGTCCATCCATCATCCATGGTAAACTTTAACGTTGGCATTTTCTCGGAGACTATTTAAGCCATAGTCTTCAAACTTGACCCAATGATACTTTGTGGCAAGAGCTTTCTAAACATACCAATTTGAATGACCTCCCTTAAAGGTCACGGTCACAGGGATCAGTAAATAGGTCCAAAATTGCCATATTTTGACAAAACTGTGTTGTTGTTTTTTTCTCAAAATAATACTGTAAACAACTTTAAAACCCAAACTTGATATGAAGATACCTGATGGTAAAACCTTTCTATGCATACTAATTTGGTTCACCCATTAAGGTCAATAGGAAATAGGTCACAAATTGCCATATTTTGACAAAAGAACATTGGTTTTTCTCAGATACAATTCTCAACTTCAGACCCAAACTTGGTACAGAGATACCTGATAGTAAGACCTTCCTATAAATACTGATTTGGATGACCCCTAGGAAAGGTCCCCATGACCCTTGACCTTGATGAAGGGTCAACTAAATTAGTATGCATAGAAAAATCCTGTCATGAGCTATCTTTGTGCCAAATTTAAAGGAAACGTTTGCAAAAGCTCAGATTAAAAACTGAAATTCTATCAAAACTTGCCATTTTTCACAATTTTGCTGACCTCTTGTGGTCTCGCCTAAATGCATCTAGTATGCATATAGGTCTTACCATCAGTTATCTTAATTTGTACCAGCTTTTTGTCTGAAGTCGAAATAGTGTTTCAGACAATGTGTGGCACCCCCTTCCCCCCCCCCCCCCCCCCAACCTTGCCCTTTGAGAGAGGTCATTGAAATTGGTTTGTTTAGAAAGGCTTTGCCACAGAGTGTAATTGGGCCAAGTTTGACGACTGTGACTTGAAGCGAATGTTAAAGTTTACCACAGACAGACAGATGATTGATGGCATAGTGCATAGACTCACTTTTGTTGTTGCATGAGCCAAAAATTCCCAGATTTGGCTCTTATTCTCAAAAGAATACTGGGGTACATACCAGTTCATGATACAGAATGATCATCAAGGTCAAGGGTAGTGCCAGAATATAATGACACCTAGATGTTCTAGCACCGCGCTTGAGCTATCATGTTCGATCCATCTTCTGTTGTAGTGTATGAAGAATGTAATAATTTGCTTTTGTAACCTGTGTCTGTTGTTTTTTTGTTTTTTGTTGTTGTTTTTTATGGGGGGGGTGGGGGGGGGGGGGGGGCTCACGTGCAAAGTTGATGTTTTGGGCCAGTGGTTGTCCATCCGTCATCCATGATAAACTTTAATGTTGGCATTTTCTCGGAGACTATTTAAGCCACAGTCTTCAAACTTGACCCAATGAGCTTTCTAAACATACCAATTTGAATGACCTCCCTTAAAGGTCACGGTTACAGGGATCAGGAAATAGGTCCAAAATTGCCATATTTTGACAAAACTGTGGGTTTTTTCTCAAAATAATACTGTTCACAACTTTAAACCCAAACTTGATATGAAGATACCTGATGGTAAAACCTTTCTATGCATACTAATTTGGTTCACCCATCAAAGGTCAATAGGAAATAGGTCACAAATTGCCATACTTTGACAAAAGAACATTGTTTTTTCTCAAATACAATTTACTACTTCAGACCCAAACTTGGTACAGAGATACCTGATAGTAAGACCTTCCTATAAATACTGATTTGGATGACCCCTAGGAAAGGTCAAGGGTCACATGAGATGAGGAAGGTAACAAATAGCCATTTTCTGGAGAGAGAAAAGTTTTCTCTCAAATGTTATTTACAACTTCCATCCGAAAACGTGATACAAAGATACCTGATGGCAAGACCTTTTTATGCATGCTAACTTGGATGACCTCTTGGAAAGGTCAGGGTCACGAGATCAGCCAATGATGTGAATAATGTCTATTGTTTGTTGAATTTTAGTTTTTATCACGATTTTTTCAAAACTTTTCAACCAAATTTGGCAGAAAGGTAGCTGATGATAAGTCCTTCCTATGCATGCTAATTTGGTTCACTGCTAGTACTCAAAAAGGTCAAGGGTCATGGGAGGTTGACAGAACTGAAAAATGCGTAAATTTTGAGGAAAAAATAGATTTTGCAACCCTTTCCTTATGTTACGTTAGAACACTTAGTCAAGGTCACAAGCTCATTAATTATGTGGATCAGATGCACGTGAGCCTTGAGGGCTTTGCCATTCTTGTATTGCTGAAAGTTCAGGGGTGGATCATTTACCTTGAGGAGGGAGGAGTTTCCACTTTTGATTTGGGTCCTTCAACCTGGAACAAAACCGTTAATGCCGCACGAAGCCAGACTTTGCTTCCCAGTTTAAGTTTAATAATTTTATTTTAATCCGTTATCAGTCATATGTAGAGTTTATGGAGCATTTTTTTTTTTTTTTTTTTTTTTTCATTTTTGTCTTTTCTTATAATTAGTTAAAATTCTTTCATGGCTTCATTTTCAGGAGGAAACTACAGAAAATAACAAGTCCCAATATTCCCCGCTCCCTCAAGGCAAGTCACCAGTTGACCAGGAAGAAACTGAAGCACATCGTTTAGGTAAGGCTGGCCTGTCTTACAGTATACCTGTGTGCTACCTGCTTTTCTTTTCCTCCTTAAAAAACAAAATGATTGTACAGTCGTATGAAATAGCAACTTGCACCAAATATTATGCAAGTGTGAGTATGAGGGTATGGAGATAGCTCAGCATTTTGTTATCGGCAAAGCGTCATGTACGTTTTATAGAAAATTATTGTGCTGTTCTGTTATTTTGGACCTTCTTGGCCTCAAGCCGTAAGGTCTATCATAGAGCAGTGTACATTACTGGTACAACATTAACAAGTTGGTTCTGTCACCCAGTTTCACCCATTGAACAACACCAATGCTTTGCCATTCCGATACACTTGCTATTTTGGATACACATTACCCTATGACCTACCCCCAGATTTACCCCCAGCATACTCGCCTGGAATAAATGTGTGAAGTGTGATTTGGCGCACCATCAATAGACATGTAGTCATTTTTGCTGTAGAAGGTGGATTGATCAGTCGGAATGGCTCGTGTAGCGTCTGATGCAGTTTTGTGTTAGCTTGGAGAGGTGCAAATTAACACATTCAGCCTGAGGACTGAAACCCCCAAATTTTGAAGTTGCCCTCTGAAGGACTGTATTACAATTCTAGAGACAGATCGAGCATGATAGTTCTAGGGTGGTACCAGAAAGCTTGGCGCCTATGGGCGCCAAACTGTTCTGGCTCCACCCTTGAACTATCATGCTCGATCCATGTCTTGCTGTGGTGTGTCAGGGCTGAATGAGGGTCACAGGGGTTTGACATATGGGAGAAAAATGCTTACATTTTGAGAAAACACAGATTTCACTGGTGCTGAAGCCAGCCCTTTATACTTATTGTCACAAAGGTCACACGTACGTACATCAGTCGAAACACGTGAGCCATAAGGACTTTGCCTTTCTTGTTATAAACATATTTTTCCCCCACATGCCTTGCTTTGTCTTCCTGAATAGCCACTCTGCACTGTTTTCCCCCTGAATCCTGGCTTTCTCTTTTTCAGGTTTCTATGGAAAGACCAAGTATGTGTACTATGGACGACACTCAGAAGGCAACAGATTCATTAGAAACAAAGACTTATAGCAGAGGGATCACTCTTGATGTTTGTGTTTTATTCTCCACTAAAACGATACAATTTTAACCCTTGCAATGGGTTAAAGGATATGAATGTCAGACGTTTCTTGATAATTATTTTTATCTTCATCATCTTTTTTCATACTTACGGGGTTGTGAGGTTGCCTTGCAGGTGAGGTGTCTTGTCTATGTGCCATTTTTAAGAACATAAGTTTTTTTTTGTGTTTAAACCCCTTTTGCATACAACCACCAGTACTTCATACAGTATCTTTGGCAGTGTGCACAGGGGGGTGTTGGCAACCAGTATTTTTGTCTTCATTGTATTTTCTTTGTCATTCAGATCTTGGAGTTTACAATCAAATAAGTGACAACAGCACTAATAAATTCTGCAAATAAAAGTAACACAGCTGTAATAGTGTAATTTTTAAAAAATCTTTTACTAACTACTATGACATTCATGCACTTTTTGATGAATTATTCCTGTTCCAATATTTTAAGAATGAAATCTCTTCCGTTTAGAAAACTAAATGATCTACGTGACAATTCTGCCATTTTATAGTGTAGAACGTTTGGTTGGGATGTTACACTGTGGATTGCTTTTGTTCAATACTTAGGTGTCGGCAGTACTTTTTGTCACAATGATTCCTGCAGAAATCGAGACAAAAAGCACTACCAACACCAAAGGGTTAATTCTTTTTCACTACCTTTTCTAAGCTGCATTATTATGCACTTTTGTCTTTAACATATCGTAGTAAGATTCAATTGATCATTCAGGTCTTTGTTATTGTTCTAGTGGGTTAGATGATCTCATGTCAAAAAGAGTCACACTTGTTTTGTTTTTATCTTAATGACAACATTTCAAATACATTTCCTTTATTTGTGAATATATTTTATTGTCTATGGTTTCCTCCTCGTGTTGCCAGTAAAATGCACATATTTTGCTTGTGTAATAAAATATTGAACGTAGTTTCACATTACTGGTCTATGGAATGCTTTTCTATCCCCACACCATTTTTATTTACCCGACTTGCACATGCAGTCACCAGTACTATTTGCAGTAACAGTGGCTGTATGCACAAAGGGGCTTTACAACTTACATTTTCTAAGGTCAACGAAGAATGTATTACCTTTTTGCATATTTAATTTTCATAAGCATTATCATTTTGTACTTTAGGTGGAGAGCTGCTCACTTGTGTATTTTATTTTCAAGATGTATATATTTTACGTTAATATTGAATTAGAAACTGCCATTAATGCATCATGTAGACTACGAAATATTTGGCCAGCCGAGTTATTGTTAGTATGTATATGTAGCATCTTTGGTATTGTCATGTGTACTTCATAGCTGTTCGCTTCATGCTTATAGCTGTTGCTCAGTTGCTTGGCTTTAGACATTTTGTTTAAGCTACTTTGTGCCCGTACTGGTAAACTTCGTTTCTTATACTTGGCCTTTTAAATGCCAGTAGTGCTTTTTGTCGGGATGATGCCTGCAGGAGTCATCGCAACAAAAAATGCTACTGACAGCCAAAGGGTTAGTCTTTTTCACATTGCAGTAGAATCTGATTAGAAGAATCGATCCATTTTGACACCACTTGTCTTACACAACCACACTATCATTGAATGACTATTTACGTGTTTGTGTGTTGATACATGATCTTGGACCTTATGGCTCTAGGTTGCAGGGTCCTTAACCAGAGACGAGCATATATGGATATTGATTTCTTACCTGCTAAGTTGTGCACATAGTATATATTTTCTGCTTTGATATCCATTTTCATGCACTTTTTTTTTCCATGCACTTTTTGGGGATCAAGTGCGATAGCAAAAGTGAGTCTATGTAATGGGCCAGTTATCATCTCTCCTTCGTCCGCCATCATCCGTGGTAAACATTAGCGTTGGCATTTTCTTGAAGACTATTCAAGCCAGTCTTTAAACTTAGCCCAAGGATACTTTGTGGCAAGAATTTTCTAAACATACCACTTGAGTGACTCAAAAGTCAAGGTCACAGGGGATCAGGAAATATATTTTTAAAAATAGCCATATTTGGACAAAATGAGTTTTTTCTTAAATACTATACACAACTTCAAACCCAAACGTGGTACAAGGATACCTGGTGGTAAGACCTTCCTAAGCATACTAATTTAAATGAACCCTGGCAAATGTTAAGGGTCACAGAAGACCAGAAAATAGGTCATAGCCATTTTTAACATAGATTTTTTTTCTCAATACCATTCACATCAAACCAAATCTTTGTACATATACAGATATACCTGATGGTAAGTCCTTCCTATACATACTAATTTGGTTGATCCCTCGGAAAGGTCAAGGGTCACAAGAGATCAGAAAATAGGTCCTAAATAGCCATTGTTTTGACAAAAATAGTTTTTTCTCAAATACTATTTAAACTGCAAACCCAAAATTTGGTCTAGATATACCTGAAGGCAAGACCTTCCTATGCATGCTAATTTGGATGGCCCCTGGGAAGGTCAAGGGTCACAATATCAGCAAACGATGTGAACAAGAAAGGCAAAGCCATTATGGTGACAAGGGCTGGCTTCTGCAGCAGCAAAATCCAGGTTTTCTGAAAATGTAAGCATTTTTCACACATCTCTCAACCCCCTGTGACCCTTGACCTTTGTGATGAGTTGACTAAATTAGTATGCACAGGAAGGTCTTATCATCAGCTATCTTTGTACCAAATTTGGTTGAAAAATTGGCAAAAAATTTGGAATACCTACAATTTTATCCAAAATCAGCATTTTACACAGCCTCTTATGAACCTTAAACCTTTCCAAGGGGTTATCCAAATTGGTATGCATAGATAGATCTTACCATCAGGTATCTTTGTACCAAAAACATCTTTTGTCAAAATATGGCCATTTTAGACCTATTTCCAGAGCCATGACCCTTGACCTTTCCGAGGGATCAACCAAATTAGTGTGCATAAAAAAATCTCTGTAGGAAGTTTGGGTTTAAAGTTGTAAATAGTATTTGAGAAAAAACATCTTTTATCAAAATGTCTATTTTGGACCTATTTCCTGAGCCCTTGTGACCCTTGACCTTTCCGAGGGATCAACCGAATTAGTATGTATAGAAAGGTCTTACCATCAGGTATCTTTGTACCAAGTTTGGGTTTGAAGTTTTGAATAGTATTGGAGAAAAAATAAATTATGTCAAAATATAGCTATTTTGACCCATTTCCAGATCCCCTGTGACCTTGACCTTTGTGAGGTCGCTCAAATTGGAATTTTTAGAAAGGTCTTACCACAAAGTATCATTGGGCCAAGTTTGAAGAATGTGGCTTGAATAGTCTCCAAGAAAATGCCAACGTTAAAGTTTACCACAGACGATGGACAGACGACCACTGGCCCAAAACACTCTCACTTTTGCTTCGCACGTGAGCCAAAAATGCCTATTTTTGATATGTTAAGTTCTTATCAATTTTGCTAAACTTTTAAAACAAATTTGGCAAGACCTTTCTATGCCTACTTATTTGGTTCACTGCTCGCAAGGTCACACGAGATTAAGATAAGTGTGAAAAATGCATACATTTTAAGAAAAGATGGATTTTGTAGGTACAAAAACCAATCCTTATGTCACTGTTGGAAAGGTCAAGGACACAAAGGTCAGATCAGTGATGCACATTAGCCTTAAGGGCGTTGCCATTCTTGATATAACGGTTAATTTTGTTGGTTTACACTTTTGGTTGTAACTTGCAGCCGACAATAGAGGGTACCATATGAAATAAATGTTAAAAAACTGTGTCCTTCAGCAGCTCATTGTGTCACAGGGTTCCGGGTTGGTCATAGGTCATTGACACATACACATTTAAAGTGACCCATCATACTAGCCACAAGCTGCTCAAGTGATCTATTCAAGTGTCAATGGGTTGGTCAGTCCCAAGTGTGTGCACGTGTACTGGGTGTTTGTGTAGGACTTTCCAGCCACACAGTTCACAACAGCATAATTTTCATCACGTGCTGGATAGTGCTGCAGCCCCCTGTGCGGTTGGCTTGATTTGGAAGGCAGTCATCATAGACAAATGTTTGCATCCTTTGGCTAGTTTGTCTTATAGCATAGCATAGAAGTGGAGTGTTGGTATACTATCATTTCTAGACGGACTGAGCGACTCCCATTCTCAAACTGTTTGATTCATAGTCGCCGAGAGCAAAGCTCGAGGTGACTATGAATCTAACAGTTTGCGAATGGGAGTCGCTCGGTCCGTCTAGAAATGACAGTATACCAACACTCCACTTCTATGTTTTATAGAACCTTTCACATCAGCGATACTGGTCAACCATTATGTCCTAACTTTTCATTCAATGTCTGCAAGCAGACGAACCTGGTGCCGGTTGCACAACATGCAGTTACCCCTCTAACTGTTAGACTGTCTTGTCAGCTAAAAGCTGAACTTTGCAACAACATTGTCTAACTGTGATAGCACGGACACATTTTAGACTAAGGTGAGCGACCCATAGACATGAATCTGATATGAACCTGATCCAAATCTAAAGCGGGTCTGAAACGGAAAAGTTCGTTTAAGTCCTTTTCATGTTTGTGTTTCCATATGCCCGATGCGGAAACAAATTCGTATCCAGCTTCGAACGAAAATGATGCAATTTTTGAAGGAAAATTGCATCACCGCATATGGTTCGGATCGCATTTGTGCTTATAAAACCCGTAGCTTAACAGCTAAATTAGCTGGAAACATTACGGTTGTTCCGAGCAGCACTAATAACAGAACCAAGTTAGAGTGTAAAGAAAATTGACCATTGCATTTGTCCGATTGTAGCTTGCAATATCTAGTCTTTGATTTTATTTCCGACTATACAAGCACTGTGCTACATCTCGCTCCTTTTATTCACTGCTTAACATTGATACAGATTATATTAAAACAAATGCTCTCACCGAATAGTTTAACATCTCTTGAATGACTTGGTCATAGTCGGCAAAATGCGCAGTTGTTTCTGACTTTCACCAACATTTTCCATGGAGCAGTTCACACAACAAATGGATATATATGTGACATCAAAGTTCGGGACACAAAACATAGCGTTGTCTGAATGGTATGAGATGCAGTCATGTGGGAAGTCCACGATGTTGATGTTATGAATGCAGGTTTTGCCAAATAAACTGCGTCACCAGATTAAAAATGTAAACAGCGTGCAGTCCACACGGTGACATTCGGACGTCCAGTACTAATGTTTGCGCGCTTCGCCTCTTGTTCCAACATTTCACGGGGAACGATGTAAAGGTAAACCTTGACAATGAAAGATTGATTGTACATTGCTTAACGTCGCGACAGCAACAAGGCTTTCTCAGGACGTGCTGCACTGCTTGTGAAAATAAAAATAAACAGAATATTGAATGATGTCGCCAGCCAGTCCAATATGTTAAATAAACCTACGCCATGGGGCCTAAATAAATGATTGATTGTACATTGCTTAACGTCCCGACAGCAACAAGACTTTCTCATCAGGACATGCCTGCACTGCTTGTGAAAAAAAATAAACAGAACATTGAATGTATGTCGCCAGCCGGTCCAATACGTTAAATAAACCTACAACTTGGGGCCTAAATAAAGCTAAGACCATTTAGCAACACACATCCAATATCAAGAGCTACAGGCAGCGCAGACAGTAGAGAGAGTTAAAAAAAAAAAAAAAAAATACGGGTGAATGGACCAAGGGTAGACAGAAACACATGCCCCAGAATGGAGGGAAAAACCCACCCTGTGGGGCTGACCAGGGTGACCCTGGGAACTAAAAAGTAGTTAACCCCACCCAAGTCCCCCAGGGCAGACCTGGGTGGGGGGACAATGAAAGAATAGACCATAACACAGTGTTTGAAAATCGGAACATGTTTGAAGTAAAATTTTTATACAGTCGGTGAAAAGCATCTGGTTTGGAATCTGGAAAGACCAAATCTCACCAAATTGGAGCGGTACACTGGGATATTCCAGGAAGCTTAGCGCAGTAAGACCAGGAAATATAGTGTGGGGATGCTATTATGTAAAACTGGTCTTGAGAGGTTCTATTAAATCACAGTAAAGGTAATTTTTTATATTAAATGTTTTTGATAAATCGGCTGTGATTAAACTGGCCCATTGATTTTTTTTTTTCATGACCCACTGTATTCATGGTGAGCTGGTCATATGACCCATTGTGCACAGATCCAATCGATGTCGCCAATTATGTCTCTCAATACTCTATGCATATATCACAGTAAATGGTATTTTAAAAATTAAATGTTTTTGATAAATCAGATATATGTGATTAAACTGGCCCATTGATTAAAAAAAAAAAAGGCCTACTTTATCCATGGTGAGCAGGTTATATGACACACTGTGCACCAATCCAATCGAGGTCGGTCATCACATTCTATGCATGTGGAATGTATGGAGGACAGGTAACTGATGGGACTAAACATGTCAGAGTAATTAGATGATACAATGCAAAGCTGCTTAGTACTGCACACACTTTCTTCCTAGCTACATACTGGAAACAGAAGGTACTGAAGGTATACCTTCGATAACTTCTGTTTAGAAAGAGAGAGTGTGCAGTACTTTAGATCATGCTCAACATTGCACTAGAAAGAGGTACAAATACTTGTTAAGCAATACACACTTTAAAATTGTGTATTAACCCTTTTAGCCCACAGGTCCCATTTCTCAAATCTCAGAGGTGTTGCCTAAAGGCTATGTACCAGTTGCAGGAGTTGGCTTGACCATGACAATTCAAGGGTAGTGCCAGATTAGCTTGGCGCCTTCAGACGCCAAGCTAATCTGGCACTACCCTTGAATTATCATGGTCAAGTCATCTCCTGCTGTACAGATCTGGAGCTGATGGGTTAAAGAAAAATACAGATAAAACTCGACTACACTTGTAGAGACTGCTAAATACAACTCATAACAAGAATGGCAAAGCCATCAATGCTCGCATGTAGGTGTCTGAAATAAGTGTTATAACATAAATAAAGGGTTGGCTTTTGTACCTGCAAAATCCACGTTTTCTCAAAATGTATGCACTTTCACTTTTGACAACCTCCCGTGACCCCTGGCCATTGCAAGTAGTGGACCAGATTGCTAGTAGCATGTAAATGTTTTTTTTTTTTTTTAAAGGTCTTAAAATCAGCTACCTTTCTGCCGTATTGGGTTGAAGTTTGCAAAAATGCTGATAAAAACAAAATTTAAAACAAATACACATTTTTCATATCATTTGCTGATCTCTTGTGACGCTTGACCTTTCTGTGAGGTCACCCAAATTAGCATGCATAGGAAGGTCTTACCATCAGGTATCTCTGTACCATGTTTGGGATGGAAGCTGTAAAGAGTATTCGCGAAAAAAATAGATTGTCCAAACTGAGTCATTGTCCATTTTGTAGCTCCGTTATTGTAATTTGTGGAATGAGCGAGCGAGTGAATGAATGTAAGCAGCACCTGTGGTGGAAAAAAATGTGAATTTCCCCATGAGGGATTAATAAAGTATTATTGTATTGTAATGGACGTTTATGCTGTATTCACTTGGATCTTGTTTTCAGGTCGCTGGGGGAAAAGTCGATCCAGATATCTGGGTCGCAACTCGGAAGGCAACCGTTTTATTACTGATGGCGCATTATGACCACAAGTTGACAACCAGTTTTGAACAGCTTGTGGTAGCTTCATCAAGTTATGAACCAAAAGTAATGCAACAAAAGTGGAAGGTAAAATTTGTTGTGAAGTCAAGACATTTTAAAAAGATTGTTTGACAAAGGGCACATTAAAAACTTATGAACCTTGAAATGAGTCTTAAAGCTGGGGGAAAAGGGAACAAGATGTGAATGGCAAATCTCCAAAATTCATCATAGTGTTCGGGCAAAAGCAGCTAGGAATAGGTTGCATTTCAGGTACCTATTCCCACCTGCTTTTCACCTTGGACCAAAGTGCTGACGATAGTCATCTCTTTCCCCTTGTTTTTATAGTATGTTTTTGTGTTTATTATGTCTAAAAGGATTTTAGACAGTTTTCATCAAACTTAAATTTTACATCATTTCACTCCTGCTGTAAGTTGTTCATTTTGCAAACATACAAGAGATGTCTTGTAGACTGATTTTTCTTAGTTGACTATGGACTTGTATCAGTGCAAACAGCAATGCAAATACTGGACTCTAAAGGCTATTTTAGAAGAAACTACCAAGTAAGTATGCAAAAGGATTGTCAGGGGAGATTATTATCCATTATCGACCAATGGCCATAGATCTAGTTTGGTCAAAGCACACAACAACAAAAAATGGGAAAGAGGGGTGCGCTGAGTAAGTGATTGGAAGCATTGAATATGGAAGCCATATGGAATCTAAATTATAAGCACTGATGGTCAACCCTTTTGTCTTGCTAATGGCTATGCTTGCTCGCGTACCCATTATAGACAACAGCAAATGCATTTTAACACATTCTGCCCCAGGACTGAAATCCCCCAATTTTGAAGTTTCCCTCTGAAGGACTGTATTACAATTCTGGAGACAGATCGAGCATGATAGTTCAAGGGTGGTGCCAGAATAGCTTGGCGCCTATGGGCGCCAAGCTATTCTGGCACCACCCTTGAACTATCATGCTCGATCCATGTCTTGCTGTGGTGTGTCGTGGCTGAGTGAGCTAAACAGGTGCACACATAAAACGTCAGGACTGCAGCCATCAGTACTATTAAGTACTGATAGCTGATCGGGGGGGTATCTGTGTCCACCCATATTAGTAACAAAACCTTTAGTCATAAATCTGGACAATATTAAAGTTTTAATTCAAATTTGAAATGGAAAACGCACACCCAGCAATACAGGTAAAAATTACATACACTTACAAATGTATGTACTGATGATACACATTGTGACATTCTGAGACATATAAAAATTAGACCTATACATCAATCATGACAGATAAAATGAAACTATATCTAAACATGAACATTAAAGTAAGGGATAGGGTTTAAAACAGAGCACAAACACATACCAAAAATATACCACAGTTATTCAACGAAAATAACACTGACCAAATTATGTTTGATTGTAGGTGTGGTACATGTTCCACAATGTACCTATTGAAAATTATGGAAAACGTTTATCAAAACTGCAAACAAATTCTTACAAAATCCAAATGGCAATGTTGCAAATGCTGATTTTTTCCTCCTAAATTAAAGACTATTCTGAAGCTAGAAAATCAGGCACTGGGCAGAAATTAGCTTTTGCATATTGATATTTATTAAAATAGTGAAGTTAAAACAAAATGTGTACCTAGCTGCTATTAAAACAAACTATACTTCCTGACGCCCAGAACCTCTACTGGCTCAAGCAGGAAGGCACACTTAACCCTTATCATTCACAATACACCAGTGTGTGAAATAAGCTTGACTAAAATAGTTCAAGGGTGGTGCCAGAATAGCTTGGCGCCTACAGGCGCCAAGCTATTCTGGCACCACCCTTGAACTAAAGCCATTGGTCTATATCCTTATTTGTAAGTACTATAATGTAGCTTGCATATGGCTGTGTACAAATTTGAAGCTTTTAGCCTCAGTATGATATGGGTTAAACAGATCAGTCCCTCTATTAGGATGAGGATCTGTATCTCTTGCAATTGGGTGGTGTTCAATTTGTCTCTACAGTGAAGGGTCAACAGGCGTGTAACACTCATCCTTAATACACTACAGGCAGGGAAAAGATCAGTGACCATGGTTCAACGGAAGTGCCAGTTTAACTTGGTACCTGAACATACCAAGCTAATCTGACACTACCCTTGAACTACCATGGCCGATCCATTTCCCACAGCTGGTATACAGTCGATAAAGATGTGCCTTCCAAAGTTCCAAACTTATTATCTGGTGAACACAAGTTAACCATTTGACTGGTGAACACAAATTAACCATTTGACTGTCTATAACAGGTTTTGTGGCGATGATTCCGGCGAAGCGATTTCTGTCACAATAATTCCTATAGGAATCAAAGCGACAAAAAAAAAAAAAACCCAAAAAAAACGCTACTCACAGCCAAAGGGTTAAGATCACTGCTCTTTTGGAAGTATGGTAATAAATATCTTTACTCTTTCTTATGCTAGAAAAAGGATAGAACCATCAGATGGAGAATAGAGTGAAAAAGAAGTCGCTGTACACCGTTTGACATGAATGGTTGCTTCCAATGTTTTACTGTATTTATCATATCATTCTGCTTCTGTATGCATGGTTACTTCAAATGTTTTACAATAAATATATTTTGTCATATCAATCTGCTTCCAAGGGTTGTGTTTTACTTTTGCACTTTGCACACCAACACACTGCTGCCATTCATTAACAAGAAAGGCAAAGCCATTTTGGCTCACGTGTATGACCGATTTACATATATATGTGACCTTTGTGACAAGGGGCTGGCTTCTGCAGCAGCAAAATCCAGATTGTCTGAAAATGTAAGCATTTTTCACACATCTGTCAACCCCCCTGTGACCCTTGACCTTTGTGATGAGTTGACTCAATTAGCATGCATAGGAAGGTCTTATCAGCTATTTTTGTACCAGATTTGGTTGAAAAATTGACAAAAATTTGGGAATACCTACAATTTTATTTAAAAAAAAATCAGCATTTTAGACTCATTTACCAGCCTCTTGTGACCCTGGACCTTTCCAAGGGGTCATCCAAATTAGTATGCATAGATAGGTCTTACCATAAGGTATCTCTGTACCAAATTTGGGTTTTACGTTGTGAATAGTATTTGAGAAAAAAACTCTTTTGTCAAAATATGGCTATTTTAGACCTATTTCCTGAGCTCTCGTGACCCTTGACCTTTCCGAGGGATCAACCAAATTAATGTGCATAGAAAGGTCTTCCCATCAGGTATCTCTGTAGCAAGATTGGGTGTAAAGTTGTGAATAGTATTTGAGAAAAACATCTTTTGTCAAAATATGGCCATTTCGGACCAATTTCCTGAGCCCTTGTGACCCTTGACCTTTCTGAGGGGTCATCCAAATTAGTATGCATAGATAGGTCTTACCATCAGGTATCTCTTTACCAAGTTTGGGTTTGAAGTTGTGAATAGTATTTGAGAAAAAACATCTTTTGTCAATATTTTGCTATTTTTCACTTATTTCCTAAGCTCTTGTGACCCTTGGCCTTTCCGAGGGATCAACCAAATTAGTACATATAGAAAGGTCTCACCATCAGGTATCTTTGTGCCAAGTTTAGGTTTGAAGTTGTAAATAGTATTTGAGAAAAAATAAATTATGTCAAAATATAGCTATTTTTGACCTATTTCCTGATCCTCTGTGACCTTGACCTTTGTGAGAGGTCACTCAAATTGGTATGTTTAGAAAGGTCTAACCACAAAGTATCCTTGGGCCAAGTGTGAAGAATGTGTCTTGAATAGTCTCTGAGAAAATGCCAACGTTAAAGTTTACCACGGACCACAGATGGACGACCACTGGCCCAAAACATACTCACTTTTGCTTCGCATGTGAGCCAAAAAAAACTTATACACACTATTAATGCGTCTTAAGTCTCATCATCATCAATCAAAGTCAAACAAAGCGCCCAAAACCAAATACAAATAGCATGAAATATTCTAAACCACACGTACATCTACTGGCACACTACAGAACATCATAGTTTTTAAAATACCATCCTGGAGATCTACCTTCATGCATTTCATTAAAATTATCACTGGTCCCTTAGACTTGAGAAACGCCAGATCAAATTGCTGCCAGACCAAGAAGAAAACATTACAGGATTTCTTGTCCACCAGTAATAACTGTCCAAGGCTCTAATTCAAGCTTTGTGCCTTGTTTTCACCTCTATTTAATTCTTTGGATGTTGGTAGCGGTTTTAGTAATGATGATTTTTGCAGGAATCTTCGCGACTAAACTGCTATTGACATCATAAGGGTTACACAATTCTTGTGAAAGTTGTATATAAAGAGCTTGAATATGGCACACAAAGAGACTTGCACACAAAATATCAGCGTCATCTCTTGTCAACAGTTTTGGGCTAGTGCTGGGATGAGGAAATCCTTAAGATGGTACCTCACAGCACATTGGTCGTCTCCCTCAGTTCATTTCCACCGACACGTGGCAGCATATCAAGGGAGACAACCAGCATGATCTCAGAGATAATAACTACACCTTTTAGCATTCACATAAAAACCAAAGATGACTTTACACTGAATGATGATTACAAATAGTGCAAACAAAAATTTAAAAGTCAATACACATAACATACATCTGAACGAAAGCACCAGAACCATTGCAACTTTATACATTTTGTACATGTATAGATTGACTCAAAGTCCCTTTAGAATTACCTACAGTCGGCAAAGCTCGGCTGCCCCAGGAAGTTCACCAACATCATCTGCCTCTTCCATGAGGGGATGGTAGGAGTTGTCCAGTCAAACGGCGACACATCCGCACCCTTCGACATTTCCAACGGTGTGAAACAAGGTTGTGTTCTTGCCCCCGTGATGTTCATCCTGTTCTTCACATGTGTCCTGACCCATGCAGTACGCGACCTTGAGAAGGGAGTGTACCTGAAGTACAGACTAGACGGCTCTCTCTTCGACCTCCGTCGACTGAATGCCAGGACCAAGACCATCGAGAGACTGATCCTTGTGGCGCTGTTTGCCGATGACTGTGCGCTGATGGCGCACACGGCGTCTGACCTCCAGACCATCGTCAACAGGTTCTCGGAAGCCTCTCGACTGTTTGGCCTCACAATTAGTCTCAACAAAACCGAGGTCCTGCACCAACCAGCCCCAGGTACAAGAGCCCCCCCACCCAAAGTGTATATCGAAGGCACTGAGCTGAAGACTGTCGACCAGTTCAGGTACCTTGGGAGCATCATCTCTTCTGACGGTACTATCGACAAGGAAATCGCAGCTCGCATCAGCAAAGCCAGCCAAGCCCTGGGTCGTCTGCGCACTCGTGTGTTGAATAATAACAACGTCAGGCTCTCCACCAAGATCAAAGTCTACAAGGCAGTAGTCCTCCCCAGCCTCCTCTACGGCTGTGAGTCATGGACGCTGTACAGAAAGCACCTCAAGCAGCTTGAACGTTTCCACATGAGATCCCTGCGCTCACTCATGGGCATCAAATGGCAAGACAAGGTGACAAACCTGGAAGTCCTGGACAATGCTGGCTTAGTGAGTGTTGAAGCCTTGATCTTAAAGACACAACTTCGCTGTACAGGTCATGTCATACGTATGGATGACTCTCGTATGCCACGCCAACTCCTGTATGGTGCACTCTCAAAAGGCCACAGGAAGCAAGGACGGCCAAAGAAACGCTTCAAAGAGTGCTTAAAAGACAGCCTCAAGTACTGCATCTTCCCGGTTAAGGAACTTGAAGCACAAGCACAAGACAGATCTGGCTGGCGTGCCGCCACCAGGAAAGCCTGCACGCTCTTTGAACAAAATCGGCATGAACAGATCACCAGTGCCAGAGCTCGCAGAAAGACAGCGTCGACTCTCCCTACAGCTACGTTCCAGTGCCCCCATTGCCCTCGCAGGTGCGGCTCCAGGATTGGCTTGGCCAGCCACACCCGCACCCACAAATAGAAGTCATGCACAACGACGACATCATCGGTTTCGATGGTCTACCCATTATCATTATCAAAGTCCATCTTAGTTGTTTATAGTTCTGTGTAGGTTTTCTTAAACCATTTCTTAGGATATAGTTTTAGAAGTACATATGAATTTAGTTAATCTGTTTTCATTGCGGCTCACTTGGGCGGTTTTTGGCGTCAGAATATGCTTATTATGTGATAGATTTCTTATTTTATTTACTTAGATGTGTGTGCACATAAATTATAGTAGAATTACTGCTATACATATGTGTGGTTTGGTATTTTAGAGTCTGCTTGATTGTAATGTAAATGGACGCTCGTCAGTTATGCCACAAAAAATTCCTAATGCTTATGCATATGGTAATAAAGTTTATCTTATCCAAGTGCTGGTCTGTGATTTTAGACGAAGAGGCTCTGATCCTAAGGTCCAAAATCACAGACAAGTACACAAGTATACTTGATAAATGCCACCATCTGGCGAAAAAGACCTTCCTTTATTTGAAATGCAGTGCCATGGAGTCAGTCATGTTCAATCTATCCATAAACCCACAGTAAATGAATATTATTACAAAATATGAAGTTAAAGGGCTTCAGTTTGGCATAGGGTGAAAAGATGCGATTGATATTACAAACATGAATAATGATGGACTCAATGATGCACACAACCCAATGCTGTATAAAAGTACATAGTACTCAACTATATGTATTTGGTTCTTAAAAGTGTGGTGTTCTCCTTGGGTGCTGTAGTGGAGTCCCTCCTCCTGTTCCAATATGAAGGCCACATTGGTTGTCTCCCTCAATTGATTGTGCTGTAAATTAAAGGTGACAACCAGTGTGTATAAACGCCTCTACTGCATTTTGTTTGTTCACAATTACTCATTTATGCATGCTGCCGCCAATACTTTGTACATTAAAACAAGTACGACAAAGCCCTTATGGCTCACGTGTATTACTGATCCACATGTGTGACCTTTGTGACAATAAGTAAAGGGCTGACTTCTACACCAGTGAAATACATGTTTTCTCAAAATGCAAGCATTTTTCACACATATGTCCACCCCCATGGGCGTCGAGACCTCCAAGCAGACATCAAGAGACTGGGAACCACCTGGAGTAGAATTGAAGGAGAAGCACAGGACAGGAGTTGCTGGAGGTCTCTCGTCGACGGCCTATACCCGGGTAGGGGTGACAGGTGTAAGTAAGTAAGTCCACCCCCATGACCCTTGTGATGGGTCGACTAAATTAGTATGCATAGAATGTCTTTCCATAATGCCAAATTTGATTGACAAGTTCACTTAAACTTTGATAAAACTACAATTCAAACAAAAATGGGCATTATTCACACATTTACCGGTCTCTCGTCACCCTTGACCTTTCCAAGGGGTCATACAAATTAGTATACATACAGGTCTCACCATCAGGTGTCTCTGTACCAAGTTTGGGTATAAAGTTTAAAATAGTATTTAAGAAAAAATGTTTTTTGTGTCAAAATGTGTCTATTGTAGACCTTTTTTGGTATCATCCCATGACCCTTGACCTTTATGATGGGTCAACTAAATCAGTATGAATAGAAAGGTCTTATAATCAGCTACCTATATGCCAAACTCGATTAAAAAGTTTGCAAAAACTTTGATAAAAACTACAATTCTATCAACATTGGCATTTAACATACATTTGCTGACCTCTTGACCCCTGACCTTTCTGAGCTCATCCAAATTAGTATGCATAGAAAGGTCTTACCGTCAGGTATCCTTGTACCAAGTTTGGGTTTGAGTCGTGAATAGTATTTGAGAAAAAATAAATTTTGTATTTTAAAATAGAATATGGGTATTGTTGACCTATTTCCTGATCCCCTGTGACCCATCCAAATTGGTATGTTTAGAAAAGACTCCCCACAAAGTATCCTTGGGCAAAGTTTAAAGACTGTGGCTTTAATAGTCTCTGAGAAAATACAAATGTTGGCGGGCGGCCGGCCAGACAACGGAGGATGACCACTGGCCCAGAACATACTCACTTTTGCTTCGCATGCGAGTCAAAAAAGGTGTGCACTCACAACATGACAATTAACTCCTACCCATAAGTGTGAAAGCACAGCACTGTCTGTGCTGCTGTGTCTGTACCCTACAGTAGACCATCTGTTGCTAAAGTCTCAGTTTTGGAGTTTGCTGTGCCTACCCCCCCCCCCCCCCCCCCCCCCCCCCCCCCCCCACCTTTTGCATGCAGCCACCAGTACTGTTCACAGTACCAATGTCTGCATGCACCAGTCGGTTTTGTGCTGCCCCGCTTGTACTTATGTACATAATGTAGCATGTACATTTTTTAAAAATTCGTTTGGGTGTGCATGCAGCAGAACTTCGCAACGTCCTTTAGTCCTTTGGCAATTGGTAGCACTTTTTGTCACAATGACTCCTGCAGGAAACACTACAACAAAAAGCACTACTGAGAGCCAAAGGGTTGATTAAATTCTACACTACCAACACCACACCTTTAAGCAGTCATAGGCCCAAATCAAGACAACACATGGCAGTGCTATAAACAGCAATTACATTGAATTACACAAATGAACTCCCTTATGCCTGCAGGTACCAGAACTGTGCATAGTACCTGTGGCTGCATGAATAATGGGATTAAAAAGTATTGCCAGATCTACAAAGACCAACAATGAACTGCACACTGGCAGCAAACACGCAAAGACCAATGTTGTGTATGAATACATTCTACATGCGTGATGAACTGTATTGTTTTGCTGAATTCTCCTATTTCTTGTGAGAAACCATCACACGCTGACAGTTTATTTTGGATGGGCAGTAGTGCCTTCGCAGTAAGTAATTGCTAATAAGCCTACATCAAACTTGTGAAATGGTAGTGCATATACCTGTCAACCAACTGCTTAGTTACGATGGATATGTGTATGTCAATTAACATTTGCTAATGGAATTCAAAACAGTCTGTGAAGAGCATTTTCTAACTTGAGACTGCGGCCATGCATCATTCAGGTTTACTAGTATTCCAGGAATTCCTGGTTTCACACATTTTGCATTATCTCAAGGCAGATTTAGTTTCACATCTTTAGATTCATACAGCAGCCCCTGCCTCCTTTAGTAAAAAATACAACAGCAACTGGTAATATAGAGTTAACTGTAAACGTTTTAAAGATTTAACTGTCAGTATAGACCTGACAGTGGTCACGGCATGATACATTCTTCAACATCATCAGTATACAGAATATCAGCAATGAGAACCAATTTCACCCTCTGGGTGTCTGTAACACTTTTTTTCAGGGTGATTCCAGCCGAAATCACCTTAACAGAAAGCGCCCCTGACAGACAAAGGATTAAACTGTTGCAGACATGCAGTGGATCCACTCATGTTAACAACAGTGCAAGTGCATGCATGGTGTAGAATATTTGGTCTCACCGAGTCGTGGAAACAGCCCAGATAATGATATACATTATAAAAAGTTTTGTCTAGTGCTTTTTTGCATGCCGACCAGAGGCAGTTGGTCGAGCCACATATTCACTTTCCTCTTCATCCGAGTCACTGACAGCACTTTCCTGCAGAGATTTCCTTGCTGACTGGGAGGCAGAGCGTGCAGGCCGACCAGTGCTCTCTATCACATCATCTTCAGATACCCACTTGGAGGCTCTGCCTCCACCAGACTTACGCTTTTCAGGTGTCTTTGATGTGGCACTTTTCCCTTCTGCTTTCTTGGCTTTTTTGGCAGGCGATGGACCCTCC
Source organism: Semisulcospira habei (assembly GCA_036245525.1). Lineage (NCBI taxonomy): Eukaryota > Metazoa > Mollusca > Gastropoda > Semisulcospiridae > Semisulcospira > Semisulcospira habei. Next base: position 25,208,495 of record BTPG01000008.1, on the reverse strand, counting down.
TCTTCAATTTCATAATAATTTTCTTCATCATCATCTGCGTAGGATTTTTGAGTCTTACCGGTAGTCATGCGCCCAGACTGAGGCCTGCCTTTTCCCATTTTGGCAGCTGGGGATTTCTTCCCTGGTGACTTGCTGGTCTGCCTACCTGATTTTGTGGGTTGCGCTACATACTCATCTTCATCATCTACATTTTCATCACTCTCAATCTCATGCTTAATTTGTTGTTTGGAACTGGTGGGCCGTCCCCTCTTGTTACTCTGTGCTGCTGCCTTAGGGGGTCTGCCTCTGCCTTGGCTTTTGCTTGCACTGCCTTTGGGTTTAGCTGCCCCACCTCTTGAGGCTACCTTGGCAGGTGGTCCTCTTCCACGGCCAGATTTGGTTTTGCGAGGTGTATATTCCTCAGCATCACTACCGTCAGTGTCAATCTCTATCTCACTGTCACTGTCTGCATACTTGCGTGCAGGTTTCCTACCAGCTTTTGCTCCTGATTTCTTGGCTCCTCTGAAAGAGGATGCCGAAGGCCTGCCTCGCTTTTTCTCTGACCGATACTCCAGTCTCTCAACAGGTGCTCTGCGGCCAGATTTAGTTTTGCGAACAACATAAACATCACGTGCATCCTCATCATCGTCATCAGAAGAATAATCTTCCTCATCTGCCCAGGCAAGAATGGCTGGTGATGGTGTGAAGGGCTCCCCCAGCTGGAAACTGCCAGTCATCCCCAGGCCGCTCACTTGACTGGAGAAAATAAAAAGCAAATGTTAAAATCACACAGCACAACACACCATTTTACAAATTTATCCCTTCATTAATGATGACATTCCCAACATCGCATAAAAGTGTTTGATGAAGATCAACACCCGATTTATATAAAATATGTTATGTCTCCTAACGAGTGGCGAAGGTTGTTATTTTGTTTGTAACTGCATGATTACATCAGTTTTACCGCTGAAGCATGCGTCGCACAACTCAACCAAGCATCAGAGCCAAGGTAAAAGCTATTTATAGCTCCAAACTCCAGGTTCTCAAGCAAAACAGAAAGCAGCTAGTGATCTGATGTAACGGCTTTGTAGGGATATATCACAGTGAGGTGTCTTAATTAAGCTGTCTGTGGGTGAAACATGCAGTTATGCCCGGAATCAATGTAATGGGTTTGTACACTCACTGTGGATGCATAGTTAGTTTAAACAATCTTTATACATAACCAATTTATCTGGAACACTTGCCAGCAAGAGATAAATTGACCAAGATATGCAGTTCCTAGTGTAGTGGTTGAAAAGCATGTGCCCAATGGTGCCAAGTTACAGTACCATGGTCCATCTGTCTCCTAAACTGGCGAGTTGGGAATTTCAACCTTTGTGTTTAAGGCGTTAAGGCACCCACCCATCCTTCTTCAAACTGCTTAATAAAGGTGTGTGACAGAGATATCATAACACAATCACAGCATTCCATATCATATGACACACAACTGTTGTATAGCATTGACGTTGTCCTGCATCAAACAACACGCATACAATCAAATAATTTTCATTGCCGACAGGAACCATGCAGAGAAAGGGACAGTACTACCATAGAAAGAGACACCAGCCTCCTTATAAATGTTCCCTTCCTTAGAACAATCAGAAATCAATAACTTGAATAAGTCTGCTTATTTTATTTCTTTGATGTAGGTGCGGCCCTCACAGTGTTTTTTTAAATGGCGGTGCAAGACAAGAGACACACTAAAATTTTTGCTACAAGAAGGCTGTAATCTGAAAGTCTCTGATGATTAATCAGATAGATGTGTATTTAGAACATATATTCAGACTCTTCGGTGACATTTTATAGATCACGCTCATAATTATAGACCTAAGGAAGTTGTTCTTTCATGTGCACAATGAATGAAGAAGAATTTTTTTTAATTTATTTTTTTCTCATTAGTGAGGTTACTGACTGATGATTTCACATAATTATAAGGTATGTATTGTTGTTTTTTTGCTCATTGTTACTTTTTATTTAAAAGTTCAAACCTTAGGCTTTCTAACAATGTTTATAGGTTTGCTATAGTATTCTAAACTAATTTGATTTGATTATACATTGCTTAACGTCCCGACAGCAACAAGGCTTTCTCAGGACGTGCCTGCACTGCTTGTGAAAAAAAAAACTAAACAGAACATTGAATGTATGTCGCCAGCCGGTCAAATACATTAAATAAACCTAACACATGGGGCCTAAATAAAGCTAAGACCATTTAGCAACACACATCCAATATCAAGAGCTACAGGCAGTGCAGACAGTAGGGAGAGTGTTAAAAAGGCAAATACAGGTGAATGGACAAAGGGTAGACAGAAACACATGCCCCAGAATAGAGAGGAAAAACCCACCCTGTGGGGCTGACCAGGGTGACCCTGGGAACTAAAAAGTACCTAACCCCACCCAAGTCCCCCAGGGCAGACCCGGGTGGGGGGTATTCTAAACTAAAAGTCACTAGAACTTTATAAAAACCTTAGAAAATTCTGTGTTTTGTGGGGAAAGGAAGGGTCAGATTTTATGTGCCTCGACTGAGTTAACTATATTATGAGTTAGGCTCTGCCAGTGGTTCTTGTGATCTCAACGAGTCTGATTAGGGAGTGGATATCGAAAGTAAAAGGCTTTGACATCCACTCCCTAATCGCACTTGAGAGACAACAAGAACCATTGGCACAGCCTAATTTGTAATGCAATGATTTTATTTCAAACGATACAAATTACATAAGCAAAACGTACAGTGTATAATCTCCTTGAGAGAACCTCTAGCTCATTACTTGGAAATCTAAATCCGGGGACACAACTCAATGTCAGTCAATTACTTTCCTTTACCAGGAATGCTGGAGGACTTACCATATTTTGATTTTTTGCCTGGGGGTGCTGGACAAAATCAAGCCTGACGCATCAGAGTACGCAGCCACATGCACTGTACCAGGGTGTGCGTATGACATGTATCCTAAGTGGTACACAGTGAGTGCATATAGCTCTTTTGATCACCTCAGTTTTTTTAATTATCTTGCTTTTTTCTGTTAAATATGGGCAACTTTTGACCTATCTCCTTATTGATTGAGAACCTGACCTTTCAGCGAGGCCAATCAAATTGGTATGTTTAGAAAGGTTTTACCACAAAGTAATCTTGATCAAAGTTTGAAGTATGTGGCTCAAAGAACCTTCAAGAAAATGCCAACATTAAAGTTTACCATGGATGACAGACAATGGAAGCCCACAGACTCACTTTTTCTATCACAGGTCGACTGATGAAATGATTGTGAAACTCACATTTTATCGTTGACCTGAACACTCGTGATTTATCAAGTATACTGTGAGGGCAGGTAAGGATTAACCTCCGTGTTAAAAGAGAGAGAGAGAGAGAGAGAGAAAGAGAGACATATCAGAATATTTCTTACATCAAAGTTTTATTTTCAATGGCCCGTTCAATGGCTTTCTTCAGCTTGTGCGGCTTAGCATCAATGTTGAAGTCTGGGTGGTACTCGCTGATGTATTTCCTGATCATCAAGTATGAGGCCACCTTGGGTTCAGAGCAAGCGATGATGGCGGAGCACACCATATCTGTCATTGACTCCGCTGCAAAAGAATCACAACTCCCATGTCACTAAATGTCTCAAAACACCTAACACCCATGCGTACGCAGCCACATGCACAGTACTAGGGATTCTATATAACGGGATAAGAAACGAGGCGAAATCATGTGTGCTGCGGAATGACTTCCCAATATGCCACGAGACTCAAAGCTGTCTGTTACTGTTGAGTCCTGCTGAGTCTGATTGTTAAGCACACACTTTTGTTATTAGCATGTAAAGTCGGAGCAGCAGAATGTTTTTCTCATGTCGGACTCAAGTGAGTTTCTCTCGGACGCATCATGCTTGATTTTGTCCAGCAAAGGCTTTTTTTATTTTTATGTATATTAGACATTTCATACATTTATTTCCTTTTATTAGTGTGAATCTGTACCATAAGGTATATAGGAAGTTGGTGACTCCATTTTTGTCTACCGTATTGAAAATACGGTAGACTTTGAAATGGGGCTGGTCGGAGCATGCACATGACGTTTCTTGCGTGCGGGACAGAAATTCTGGCAAAGAAGTAACAAGATACAAATGACGTCACGTCTAGCTAGGCAAACCTTGCTAGAGAACATCTTTTGGGCGCCAAAGTGCTGTATACATGTATATGTGTGTGTGTGTGTGTGTGACAGCGACTAGAGCCTGCGTCTGAGGATGGACAAGCTTGAAATGTTAGGATATTGTCCTTAAAAGATTTATCTCGAGACCTTTTTAAAGATTTTTTAATTAAGATGCTCATTGGTGAGAAAATGGCCGTTTCACAAAAACCAGTTGATCCACACTGGAGTCTGTAATTTTTCTTATTTTTACTAGATATTTTGCATATAGCATATAGCTAGATAAAAGGGAGATACTGAATGAGTTTGTTCACCAGCATTGTACCTCTATAACTTTTTGAGTGATAATTAAATATTTTTTTAAAATATATATTTTCACGTTTTGGGGATTGATTTCACAAATTATATGGGTTAATCTTAAAACAATTTAATCTTTTCTACGAAAAAAAAACTTGTCATGGAACCCCCCAGGGAAAGAGGAAAAGAGGTAGGCCGAGAAACTCCTGGCGTCGAGACCTCCAAGCAGACATCAAGAGACTGGGAACCACCTGGAGTAGAATCGAAGGAGAAGCACAGGACAGGAGTTGCTGGAGGTCTCTCGTCGACGGCCTATACCCGGGTAGGGGTGACAGGCGTAAGTAATGGGGCCTAAATAATGCCAAGACCATTTGGCAACACACATCCAATATCAAGAGCTACAGGCAGCGCAGACAGTAGGGAGAGTTTAAAAAGGAAAACACAGGTGAATGGACCAAGGGTAGACAGAAACACATGCCCCAGAATAGAGAGGAAAACTCACCCTGTGGGGCTGACCAGGGTGACCCTGGGAACTAAAAAGTAGTTAACCCCACCCAAGTCTCCCAGGGCAGACCCGGGTGGGGACCCGGGCCATCTGAATGTCCTAGCTGACTCCCTCTCGCGACGCGGCCAGCTTCTCCACACCGAGTGGGCACTCCAGCCAGACATCTTTCTCGACAAGGTGGAATCGACAGCTTCCCCTCTTCATCTCCCCCGTTCCAGACCCGCTAGCCTGGGTAGTCGGCGCTCTCTCCATTCCATGGGACGGCCTCGTCACGTACGCTTGCCCGCCTGCGGTGCTCGTCCCCAAGGTCCTGCTCAAGCTCAGAGGTTGCAACGCGGTCCTGTTCCTGGTGGCTGCATTCTGCTGGACCAAGTCGTGGACTACCGACCTCCTGAACCTCGCCACGGGCCCCCCTCTGCGGCTCCCCACCCCACGCACGATGTTCAAGCAACCACGGCAGGCGCTGTACCATCCGTGCCTCGAGCGACTCCTCCTCCACGCCTGGAGATTGTGCGGCAAGCCCTCACCTCTGGAGGCTTCTCAAGTGCAGCAGTGGAAGCTATCACTACAGCCTGCAGACCCTCGACCAGACGAGTTTACGACTGGTGTGACGACATGCGCCTCTCCCCCACGGATCTGACGGTCCCCCAGCTGGCCGAGTTCTTCTTCTGGCTCTTCACCGACCAGCTTTTGGCGCCGATCACCATTAGGGGCTACCTGGCTATGATCGCTGATACTTACCGCTATTTGGGCCGGCCAGACCCTTGTGCCTGCAAAGACCTCGCCGACCTCATGGCCCACTCGGTCTACAACGTCCTGCCGTTCGCTCACTGATTCCACGATGGGACCTACCCTGGGTGCTAACATGGCTCAACTCAGACCACTTCGAACCACTCCGTTTGGCGCGGTTGGCCGACGTGACACGGAAAACCTGCTTCCTACTGGCCCTCGCCACGGCTTCCAGGGTCAGCAAGCTGCACGCTCTTTCAGCACGCCCCTCCTGCTTACAGTTCTGGACGGATGGGTCTGTGCAACTAATGACCGACCCGGTTTTCCTAGCCAAGACTCGGTCTCCTTTGGCCACCCCACAGGTGATCTCCATTCGGCCTTTGAGGGATTCTAACCCTGCCCGGGAGACCAGACAGCAGGACCCGGTGAGAGCCTTACGAGTGTACCTGCGTCGGACCAAGCCGCTACGCAGGGGACGCACACGCCTATTCCTCCCTCTGTCCCCAGGTAGAACTGACATCTCTGCCCAGACGATATCCTCCTGTCTCCGATGGGCGATAAGCTCCGCTTACCAGGACCTTGCCCCTGATGCAGCCAAATGAATGAACATCAGGGCGCACGAGATCAGAGCCATGGCCGCAAGCTTCGCGTTCGACCGCAACTGCGCCGTCAAAGACATTGTGGCAGCCTTGGGCTGGCAAGCAGAGTCAACTTTCGCCCGATTCTACCTGAGGGACCTCTCCGGCCAGCGCGAGAACCTGTCGCTGGTGGGAGACATTGCAGCGGCGCAACATTCCCTCCCGGCACCCTAGGTGCCGTAGGTAATTCTTAGCTGAAATTGTCGGGAGGTTGCTCCAGGGAGGGCGGGTCTCGTTGACGGTATTCCGGGGTTAGTGGTGTTTTACACGGCACCCACCTCCTATTTACTATTCTCCCCAACAGTAATGTCATCGGTAATGTATTTTGAGGAAACAAATGTATTTTTCTCTAAAATGTATTTTTAAAAAAAATACTTACCGATGACATTACTCGAAGGACCCTCCCACCTGCCCCGCTTGCCGCTAGTCAGCTAAGCAAACAGACTGGTGGGAATCCGGTGAGCGCATGACCGGATGGGGATGGATGGGAGGCTATTCGGGATACGGGCTAGGTTAGGGCGCTCCTAGTTGCCTCCTCTGCCATACAGGTACACAACCAATTTTGGCTGAAATTGTGCTAGCTAAGACACATTCCCTAGTAATGTCATCGGTAAGTATTTTTCGAAAAAATACATTTAGAGAAAAATTCATCTTAATGCTATTGCAGTGTAAAGATGGAGTAAAATAACATTCTTCCCCTGTTGGACTTAGCTCACTCTAATGCGCCTGACATGATTTTGTTTACGAAAAACTTATTTATCTTTATGTATATTACACATTTCATCTATTTATTTCTTTTCATTAGTGTCCATATTTGCCATAAGGCACCGCGTAAGTCTGTGACACGATCCATTTTTAAGTTATTAGCGCGTGAAGTTGGACCAAAATAAGATTTTTCTATCGGACTTAGCGTGTTCTACTCTGACGAGCCAGACATGATTTTAAAAATATCTTTGCGTATATTACCAAGTTTTATATAGTCATTTCCTTTTACTAGTGCAGATCTGTACCACAAGGTATAAAGGAAGTTTGTGAGATGATACGTTTGTAAGTTATTAGCGTTTAAAACAAGAGAAAAATATGCGTTTTCTCATACTGGACTTAGCGTATGTGTTTCACTCTAATGCGACCGACAGGATTTTGTATAGCCCTAAAAAACTGTTTCATCTTAATGTATATTACACGTCATATAGCTCATGATAATAACATGAAATGGTCATATCAAGATAGCCTGAACTTTTGTGTTCTCAATATTATTATTTGTGACACGTCAGTGATTGTACATTGCTTAACGTCCCGACAGCAACAAGGCTTTCTCAGGACGTGCCTGCACTGCTTGTGAAAAAAACAACTAAACAGAACATTGAATGTATGTCGCCAGCCAGTCAAATACATTAAATAAACCTAACACATGGGGCCTAAATAAAGCTAAGACCATTTAGCAACACACATCCAATATCAAGAGCTACAGGCAGCGCAGACAGTAGGGAGAGTTTTAAAAAGGCAAATACAGGTGAATGGACCTCGGGTAGACAGAAACACATGCCCCAGAATAGAGAGAAAAACTCACCCTGTGGGGCTGACCAGGGTGACCCTGGGAACTAAAAAGTACCTAACCCCACCCAAGTCCCCCAGGGCAGACCCGGGTGGGGGGACACGTCAGTGTTGTCATGTTCTTAAGACAGTTATTCCACCGCGAGATGGCCTTAGTCACCTGCTCGGCGTTAAACCCCATACTAACTAACTAACTAACTAGAACTCAACTCATAACTAAGACTGACATAAGATTGATATATGACAGAAGTGTAGACTGACAATACGACTTTCGATCAAGATCTCTCAGTGACATGGAACACTTGTTCCATGACCTGAAGATCTTGATCGAACTGTATGCTATTTAAGGTCACACTATCTGTTTCTTCAGTGAAACTAGCGCAACTTTATACAGATTTGATATGAAGTGGCAACATCTTCTGAGTTCACACCTTGTTTCAGAGTTGCATTATTTTAACACATAAGGGTAAATGTCTCTTCATACCTAGCCTATTAGTTATTGATTGGCCTCGGGGCAGATTAGTTCATGACACTTATTCTTTTGGTTAGTATCTATAGATGAAAAGTAGCAGCAGAGCGGATTTTATATGCACAGCTGCGCAGCATAGTAGAATACCCTGAGGCAGTAATCCAGTGTGACACTAAGCTACAAATGTCACGCAAAAAGAAACGTGAAAGGACACTAAACATACTACACTGTTAATTAATAGAATCAAGCCACAGACTGGAACTCAGGAGGCCGACAATAAAACAAACACCGATCTTTCTACTTGCTAACTGCATTACTAATGTAAACGAAAACCGGCTGCGTCCTTTCAAGCATGTGCACTACCTCGCTAACTGGTTTGATCGCAACTCGCTGATTGTGTAACTAGGTGGTTAGGCACTGTTCTGCATCACCACATGCCAGGCTGGCCCAAAGATAGCCAGAGGGCCCATGGCACACGTTTGGTATCACAAAGAGGCCGTTTCCTATCCCGTTGTATAGTAACCCTGACTGTACACAGTAACGGTACACAAGAAAGAGGGGACCTGGCAACTCCCATTCTAAAATTGTCTGATTCTAAAACTGTCTAATTCATAGTCACCTCGAGCTTTGCTCTCGGTGACTATGATTCAAACAGTTTGAGAATGGGAGTTGCTCAGTCTGTCTAGAAATAATAGTATATAAACACTCCACTTCTATGCTGTATGGTGCATAACTACAAATTCAAACATCCAATGACTCCTTTACCACTTTATCCACAACTCTTATTATCTGCAAGAATAATTTGCACATTTTTGTCTACTGTATTGAAAATATGGTAGACTTTGAGATGGGGCTCATTGGAGCGTGTTCAAATAACATCATGGGCAGGTGGGGCTCAAATTCAGGCAAAGAAGTAACACGATAAAAATGACGTCATGTCTAGCTACTCTAACCTTGCTCTTGAATGCACTTTTGGCACAAATTGGCGTTTGTGTGTTTGTGTGTGTGTGTGTGTGTGTGTGTGTGTGTGTGTGTGTGTGTGTGTGTGTGTGTACGTGTTTGCATATCTATGTAAACACAAAAATCTCTGAAGTTTGTGAATGTACAAGCTTGAAAATATAGGAAATGCTTCTTGCAAGGAGTGTCTAGGAGAGCCTCCGAGCATACTGAAATTGGATGTCTCATTGAAGAGTTTAATGACCGTTTATGGAAAGCCATCTTAGAGTCCATAATTTTGATTATATCTACTTGAAATTTTGTATATAGCTAGTTTAGATACCGACATTGGATGAGTTCGTTAGCCAGCTTGGTACCTCTTTAACTTTTTCGAAAATATGTCCCCCCAAAAGTCAAAGTACAAATCTTGACTCAGGAGAAGAATTGTACGATGACGGTGATATAAAAATCACCATACACACCGGTGTTAAACAAAGTTCTAAATTGACGCAAAGCACCAGCACATGGTATACACGTGTATAAGTTTACGCAATGCTTTCCTTCTCTGACAATTTGAGTTACATGTAGTTTGGAGGTAGGTGGGGGGGGGGGGGGGGGGGTATATCATAAGGATCAGCTTAACAAGAAAGGCAAAGCCCGGAAGGCTCAAGTGTATAACCAATCCACATAATAAGTGTGACGTTTGTGACCTTGACCTTTCCAACAGGTCACTGACATGAGCAAGTGTTCAAGTGTCTAAACATTAAAGGGGCATAACTCACCCTTTTAAGGCTTCAGTTCGCAAAAAGCTTTTACTGGGCTTCAGTATACATAGACAGTGACCACCCAATTTTCACACCAAATGCTTTCTTTCATCCATTCAAAGTAAAAAAAAAAAGGCCCACTGGAATCTTTTGATGGATGCATGAAAAGAATCTTTCTGAATAGGCGATGGTAGCTGAAGTCATAACTATTCTATACGATCTTAGGTCATCTGCATAATTATAACCAATCAAAAACAAGATGGCGGATGAACTAGCGAAGAAAAAAACTAAGTATTGAGTCGTGCCGACAGTGACAGACTCGGAATTGTAGAGAAGAGAGACAAGATCTCCAGAAGTAGAACTGACATCGGACAGGTGGCAACACGTAAAGCAAGAGCGTGGCTTGACCACCCATCTGGAATTTGTCACTTTTTTTGCTGAATCAGTCAGTAATCTATGGTCTTAGTTGATCTTCCTATAGTTCCACGAGTGCTAGTGATTTTCAGATGTCATGAACTTCAGTAGAATTACTGATTTTGCAAGATTTTAAACCTGTTTTATCACACAGTTATCATGTTACGCTGATCTAGTTATCACATTTATGCTGCTGAGATCTGAAAACTACAGTGCGTGTCAAAGTTGCACATCGCTGATCATAACACTTTTTTTGTCTGTGCTCTCATTCACTCGATTCAGAGAGGTAGTGTTTCTGCTGCGAGGATGCATTTGTTGTTTCCAATGATGCTATACATAGACCTTGATGTGTGAGACGTGAAATTGATTGCAGTGCAAAAGGTGGGTATAAATACCAATAGAAGACGGTGTGTTTCCCGAGGGGTAAAGGATCAAAGGTCAAACTAGGTACCGTAGACTTGCTTTGTGAACGCCACACGCATGCCCTCGGTGCACTATCATTACTAATACAACACTAGCAGGTTGAGCGAAACCCGCACTGTGATTTTGACAGCATAGCGAGTATGGAAGGTCATTCTACTTTCTAGTGAAAAATTACATCAAAGGGATGCTGGAAACATCAGTATACATGTACACGGACATGTGTACATCACACTGATGTCATCGTGACCTGCAGTGTTGAGATAGTACATCGGGGTTCTGCCTTGTGACGTACGCTCATAAATATGCATATTAATTCAAACAAGGCCGATGCAGACGCTAATCCGCATCATCATCATCAGTCCCTTGCCCGAACTGGGCGTTGGGGGGACTGAAAGGCAGCAGCAACAGACAGTGCTCTCCACTGAGTTCTATTTTGGGCGGTGGCAAGCAAGTCTGGCATCTCGAGTTCGGTCCATTCTTTTATGTTTGCGACCCAACTCTTTCTCTGACGACCTCGCCGACGACTTCCGCAACCCTCCAAATGATGAATTTTGACATTTGTTTTCACATCATAAAGCTCTAAGATAGTACACAAAGGACGACTACACATACTGTCAGCAGTATCTGTTGCAGACAGTTTTCCGACTGTGTTGGGATGCCTGATCCAGGGGAACCCAACTTTAAGTAAAGGGTTGGCTTTTGCACCACGGAAATCCAAGTTTTCTCAAAATGTATGCATTTTTCACAAATTTGTCAACTCTCCACAACCCTTGAACTTTGTGAGGGGTGACTAAATTAGCATGCATAGAAAGGTGTTATCATCAGCTACCTTTATGCCAAATTAGTATGCATATAAAGGCCTTATTATCAGGTATCTCTACATCAAGTTTGGGTTCAAAGTTGAAAATAGTATTTTAGAAAAAAAGTTTTTGTCAAAATATGGCTATTTTTTACCCCTTTCTGGACCCCCTTGACCTTTGAGAGGGGACCACTGAATTAGAATGCATAGAAAGGTGCTAAATATGACTGAACAGTTGGCAAAAACTTTGTTTAAAACTATAATTCGACCCAAAACTGTCATTTTTCACACATTTGCCGACCTCCTGTGACCCTTGAACTTTCCGAGGGGTCAGTTTGGGTTTGAAGTTGAAAATAGTAAACCATTAGATAAAGAATGTTTCACCAAAGCACTTTTCTTCAAAAACATGCTTTAATCTGGGTTATTCTGACGACATTTATTAGAAAATGTTATGAAGAGTGTGTTATGTCCCATGTAAATGGAATGTTTAGTCTTAATAATCTCACATCGATGACTTGCGTCATCAGCGACACTACCATCACAGGATATTAAAAGTGAAATGGTGAGCATCTGCAGAGGACAAGCTGAAAACAATCCGACGCACACTGTCACTTCGGCCTGTTTGGCCTTGACCTACTTTTCATTTGTCAGAGGCACCTAAATAATCAACATGACCTACAAATATAAAAATAAAAAAGTTTATATTTAGATTAGTGGCCATATTTACCAAATGGATATAGGTGTGTTTTTTACCTCTGTGTCAATCACTGGAGCATACAAAAATATTCTGAAAGTAATTCACATTAAATAAAATAAGATTTCTTTAGAAAATGATGTGCACTGAAGTTCTGGTTCTCTAGTGAATTTTGTGAGTCAAACTTCTTTTGAGGCAGTTATTGACATCATAAGCAATCCACACAACGTGTGTGTTAAAACATCTAACAGGGAACTTGCTTGTCAGAGCATGTCCAATTTTGCTTATTTTCACCACTAATGAAACCCTGTGTCCTCCAAGGTAGCCATGGGCGATAACTCATCCAATTTGTGTGTGAAGGTAGCTCAGACAGTAGGCTGAACACCTCCAAGGTAGCCACGGGTGACAACTCTTCCAAGATTTTGTTAGCCCTTATCATTCGGAATACACAAGTGTGTGAAATAAGTTAGACTAAAACAGTTCAAGGGCAGTGCCAGAATAGCTTGGCGCCTTTAGGCACCAAGCTATGCTGGCATCACCCTTGAACTAAAGCCATTGGTCTATAAACTTATCTTAAGTATTATAATGTAGCTTGCATACAATAGTGTACAAATTTGAAGCCTTTAGCCTCAGTATGATATGGGTTAAGGTAACTCAGACAGTAGGCTGAACATCTGAAGTAAACAACAAATAAAATATTCTTGTTTTGTTGTCAGGGTGGCTCTTTGTTTGCGGGTAATTTACTGACACTTTTTCGCATTTTTATCGCCTCCAAGTGTATTTGAGGAGAAACATTTTTGGGTCCAAATATGAATATTTCTAACCCCCTTCTAGACCCTCTGTGAGTTTAACCTTCTAGAGAGATCCTGAAATTGCTATGTTTAGAAAGGATTTACCACAAAGTACCCTTGGACCAAGTTTGACGTTTGAGGCTTGAATAGACTGTGAGAAAATGCCAAAGTTTACCATGGACAACAGACGCTGGACAGACAAAGGATGGCCCATTACACAGACTCACTTTTGCTATCATACAATTCTATCAAAAACTGTCATTTTTCACACAATTACTGATCTCCTGTGACCCTTAAACTTTCTGAGGGGTCATCCAAAATAGTACGCACTGAAAAGCCTTACCATCAGGTATCTTTGTATCAAGTTTGGGTTTGAAGTTGAAAATAGTATTTGGGGAGAAACAATTTGTGTCAAAATATTGCTATTTTTTACCTCTTTCTGGACACTTGTGACCTTGACCTTTGAGAGAGGTCACTGAAATTGGTATGGTTTTAAAAAGGTTTTACCACAAAGTAGCTTGACAGCAGACTGGCAAAAGCGAACAGCGCTTTCGGGCGACTTTTCAAGCGGGTGTGGCACAATCAACAGCTGAAAACAGGCACCAAGATCAGAGTGTACAGAGCTGTGGTCCTCACCACCCAACTGTATGGTTCCGAGTCCTGGGCCCTCTACCGCAGCCAACTACGACTCCTCGAACACTTCCACCAGCGCTGCCTGCGCACCATCCTGGGCATTCACTGGAGTGACTATGTCACCAACGTCGAGGTCCTTGAACAGGCTGAAACTGTGAGCATCGAGGCTTTGCTGCTGCGGACACAGCTCCGCTGGGCGGGGCATGTCTCCAGGATGGAGGATCATCGCCTACCAAAGATCACCCTGTTCGGCGAGCTTGCTACTGGACACCGTGACAGAGGGGCACCAAAGAAGAGATACAAAGACTGTCTCAAAAAGTCACTTAGTGCCTGCCAAATCGACCACCACCAGTGGTCTTCGCTTGCTGCGGACCGTGACACCTGGCGCTCCACCATTTACAAGGCAGCTGTCTCCTTTGAGGACTCTCGCAGAGCTAGCCTTAAGGACAAACGGCTCAGGAGAAAAAACAGAGATGCCGCAACTCAGAAACCTGGCCATACCTCCCCCTGCAGCCACTGCGGTCGAACCTGCCTGTCCCGGATTGGCCTCCGCAGCCACGAACAAGCCTGCAGACGTCGTGGGCAACTCCTATAAAATCTTCGTTCGCGAAGTCAAGCCAAGAGAGAGACCACAAAGTACCCTTTGGGCCAAGTTTAAAGTCTGAGACTAGAATAAAAATAATAATAATAATTACGGTATTTATAATGCGCTTATCTTATAATAATTATAACTCTAAGCGCGCACTCACAACTCGCACACGCATGTGCACGCTTTAGACAATGACTCACGTACCACCAATAGTGAAAATACATTACGACGGTCAGCTTGGGGTGGGGAGTGTGGTGATATAGTGCTAGAACTGTTGAAAGAGGTGAGTTTTGAAGGCGGACTGGAAGGAGGAGAGAGAGTGTTTCTAGCGGAGAGAGAGTGGGAGAGTGTTCCAGGTGGATGGACCGTACACTGAGAAGGAGCGGGGGCCGAAAGTGCTGAGTTTGGTGCGGGGGATGAGGAGTCTCAGAGTAAATGCCAACGTTAAATTTTACCACCGATGGCAGACAACGGATGGCCCATTACATAAGCTCACTTTTGCTATTGCATGTAAGCCACAACAGCAGCAAATCTAAATGTTTCTAAAAGAAATATGCATGTGATCTCAAAACAATACAATAGACTTTGGGATGAAATCCTTATCTCGTTTAAGGATGAATAGGAAATGCAAGTAATGCAATTCCCACTCTTAGCGTGCTTATCTTGCCATGTTAACTCCCTTGTGCAAGCAGCTGCCGGTACTGATTAGAGTACAGGGAGCATGCAAAAGGGGGTTAAACAAGTAGATAGACACAACTCACTCTCTTCAGGGTTGAAGCTGTCGACAAACAGCTGGAAACTGCCAGACTTGCCTGAGCCAGACACACGGTCCCATTTGCCTGACTCACACCCATGTTCCAAAGCCCTCCTCAGTCTGAAGACAAACAGAAAACAATGTTCAACAGTTAAAACATTGATTGGTTCACTGAACATTCATTCTAACTCATTTAAATTTTGCCCCCTTGAGCATGCAGTCACTGGTACTCAGGGTAGACATTGTGAAAAATTGAAATGACTGAAAATGGTCTAAATACTAACTATGCCCCATGACCCAGAGCCAGCAGGAGACACAAAGTTGCATGTGCCCCTGTGGATGCAGGGGCTCATGAGAATTTATGCCTCTTGCAGATGGAACAGGCTGTTTGAACATAAAAGCTGAAATTCAGCTTTCTGGGATATTGAAAAACATGGAATCAGCCTCCAGGCTTGAAGACTGTCACCATGGGTACTGTAAACAGTACCAGTGGCTGCATGACGAAGATTCTAACAAGGTAGATGAAAAAAAATTAAATGTTAAATTAAACTAAACATCTAACGCAAAGCATGCAATCATGCAAAATAATTATTCCTTTCAAAATGGTCTATAAATTGTAACAATGTTTCAAAGGCTTTACAAACTTTTCTTCTATGTCTGTCTTCCTGTAGTATTTTTCTATGTATTTCTTGATCTTGCTGAAAGATGCCTCCTTAGGGTCTGACTGGTATGTTAATGCCAGAGGAAAAACTTCCTCTATGCGCTGAGGATTGCTGTGGTCAATGCCTTTGTAGTCTAGCTCTGGGAAACAGAAAAAGTCATTTTCAATCATTTGCAACAATTATTATTAATGTGAGGTGAAGATTTTCATTTTTAAAGGGGTTGGGGGGGGGGGGGGGGAGATGTTATAATAAGTATCAAACCATCGTTTTACATTCATCCACCAGTACTGACTTCAGTTTTTGTGTCTGCATGCACAATGGGGTCAACTGCATCAAGCTAAGATTACATACTTTTCTTCGGTTTTGCCTTCTGCTTTCTCTTCTTTTCAGCCTTTTCTGCATCATCATCCACTTTTTCTTCCGTTGATTTTTCAGCATCATCTCCCTCTACCACTTCTTTCTTCACTTCATCTATTCCCTCTTTCTCTTCTGCCTCATCTCCATTTTCCACATCCTCTGTATCTTTGTCCTGAAGAAAATCAGCAACGTGAATTGTGAGGATGAATGAATAATAACTGCATGAATTATAAGAATCACTGACACATAAACATAAAACCAAGACTGTGGATGCAAAACTGGTCAATTTCTGTCAGTTTTAAATAACATTAGAGATAAACTTAGGAAACTTCACAGCAAAAGAAAAATATTAAAATATCCAAGAACTACATGTACCTAACTACAGTATTCAGATTCCTTCTCCTTTTGCTATGATATATTGCCATGATTTTAGAGTTTATTAGTATGCATCCTTAACCCTTTTAGCCCCATGGGTGCTTTTCCCAATGGTTTGGAAATGCTATAAACGACTATGTACCAGTTGCAGGAGGTGGACTGATCATGATAATTCAAGGGCAAGGCCAGATGCGCTTGGTGCCTGAAGGTGCCAAGCTCATCTGGCACTACCCTTGAATTATCACGATCATTCCATTTCCTGCTGCAGGATCCTGGGACTAAATGGGTTAATAAGTAAAGATACTTACCATACCCAAATCTCCCTCTTTCTCTCCCTCAGATTTCTTCTTTTCTTTTGAAGGTTCTTCATCAATTTCTGATGGCCCAGGAAGACGATAAAAGCCACAAAATCCAATGCCCTTAACCTGACAGCAAAACAGAAGAGTAAGTCACTGCAGGCAGCTATTTTCAATGGATGCATGTCATTTGTTTATACTGCATAAAATGCGACACATAATGAAGAATTTAGTGTTTTATATCACAAGAGTGCATTGGACAGCACTGAGTGCATGGTTTCATTTATATTAATTCAGAGTGAAGTGTTCATCAATGATGTTGATATGACTTAAACAAGAAAGGCAAAGCCATTATGGCTCACGTGTATGACCAATTTACATATGTGTGACCTTTGTGACACGGGCTGGCTTCTGCAGCCGTAAAATCCATGTTTTCCTGAAAATGTAAGCATTTTTCACACATCTGTCAACCCTCTGTGACCCTTGACCTTTGTGATGAGTCGACTAAATTAGTATGCATAGGAAGGTCTTATCATCTGCTATCTTTGTACCAAATTTGGTTGAAAAAAATGGCAAAAATTTGGGAATACCTACAATTTTATCAAAAATCAGCATTTTACACACATTTGTCAGCTTCTTGTGACCCTTGACCTTTCCAAGGGGTCATCCAAATTAGTATGCATAGATAGGTCTTACCATCAGGTATCTCTGTAGCAAATTTGGATTTTAATTAAGTTGTGAATAGTATTTGAGAAAAAACATCTTTTGTCAAATATGACTGTTTTAGACCTATTTCCTGAGCTCGCATGACCCTTGACCTTTCCGAGGGATCAACCAAATTTGTGTGCATAGAAAGGTCTTCCAAACAATTATTTCTGTAGCAAGTTTGGGTTTAAAGCTGTAAATAGTATTTGAGAAAAAACATCTTGTCAAAATTTGGCTAATTTAGACCTGTTTCCTGAGCCCTTAACCTTTCTGAGGGGTCATCCAAATGAGTATGCATAGATAGGTCCTACCATCAGGTATCTCTGTACCAAGTTTGGGTTTGAAGTTGTGAATAGAATTTGAAAAAAAAAAACATCTTTTGTCAAAATATGGCTATTTTTCACCTATTTCCTGAGCTCTTGTGACCCTTGACCTTTCCGAGGGATCAACCAAATTAGTAGGTACAGAAAGGTCTTACCATCAGGTATCTTTATACCAAGTTTGGGTTTGAAGTTGTATTTGAGAAAAAATAAATTATGTCAAAATAATAGCTATTTTTGACGTATTTCCCGATCCCCTGTGACCTTGACCTTTGTGAGAGGTCACTCAAATTGGTATGTTTAGAAAAGTCTTACCACAAAGTATCTTTGGGCCATGTTTGAAGAATGTGGCTAGAATAGTCTCCGAGAAAATGCCAACGTTAAAGTTTACCACAGCCGACGGACGATGGTGGACGGACGACAGACGAAGTACGGACGACCACTGGCCCAAAACATACTCACTTTTGCTTAGCACATGAGCCAACAAAACGTGCATTTTATATGCAAAGAAATTAGCCCACACGCAGTTTTCTGATAGGTATGCGTTTGTTATATGCAAAAAGGTGTCTTTGGTTAGAATGAAATGCGTTTGGCTTTGCTAAAATATCTGGCTGGAATAATGACTAGATTCCATAAAAGTATATCAACAGAAGATGTTTGGGAAGACCGTTCAAACACGGTCAAAAGCGATGACCGAATGAGAGGTTTAGCTATTGTAACCTACTGCCATTAGCAAAGACAGAGACCATCACAGTAACTGTTATATTACCGGTATTATATTTTATCTTTTTGTTCCAGCACTCAATAAATGCATCATCTGGTGATTCAATCAAGTTGTTTATTGCAAAAGTTCCAACAACCAGTAACGTTTTCATGGAACTAAGACACTTTGACAAAAGTTTAGGCATGAATCCATGATCACCCAACAATGTATGTGTGTGTGTGTGTGTGTGTGTGTGTGTGTGTTCAGTGCTAAATAACAATGTTGCACATCTTCAGTCCAACTTTGGGGGTCAGTGACTTTTAGTGACAACTGACGTTGCTGAAACATCAGCAACACCGGCATCGGATCATTCAGAGGTCATTCTCTGTGGTAACTCAATGTTCCTACTTGTTTTTACATGGGTCAACATAATGTTGTTCATCTCATGTTGAACTAGAAATTGAAACTGATTGAGAGAAATGTCACCAGAAATGCTGTTTTTTTTTTTTTTTTAAGTCAGCACAGTAATTTCAGTAAACCACATGACAGTCTCCTGTTAATTTTGAAGTGATCATAACACATATGGACACTTTCTGCATATACACTAATGGTCAAAACTTTAGGGTCACTTTTTGTGCCATTGTTTATCGTCACAACTATGCTAATAAAATACAATGTTTTTTCGATCCAAATGAGTTAAAAGTTGACCTTAGACAGTCCACTGTACAGGGAACAATAGACAACAATTCATCAATTTCCACGAACGTGTCAAATGCACATGAAACATCGTCAGTTTTTGTGAAAAGCTGTGCTATATTGGCAAGTGTACCAAAGGCAGGCAGGTAGAAAAACTCAGTAAACTCATGATGCACGTGCTAAAGGGATCAGTCGTGAACACTGAGCATTTCTGTTTCACTACAAATACCGGTACAGTAGGGGCATAATTGTCACTTTCCTAACCATGCCACCACGACGAAGCCTAACGCCAGTAGATCAAGGCCAGGCGCTAGAATGGCTGCAGGATATAATTTCCGGATGAGTGATTGATTGTACATTGCTTAACGTCCCGACAGCAACAAAGCTTTCTCAGGATGTGCCTGCACTGCTTGTGAAAAAAAACTAAACAGAATATTGAATGTATGTCGCCAACCGGTCCAATACGTTAAATAAACCTACGACATGGGGCCTAGATAAGGCTAAGACCATTTAGCAACACACATCCAATATCAAGAACTACAGGCAGCACAGACAGTAGGGAAAGTTTAAAAAAGGAAAATACAGGTGAATGAACCAAGGGTAGATAGAAACACATGCCCCAGAATAGAGGGGAAAACCCACCCTGTGGGGCTGACCAGGGTGATCCTGGGAACTAAAAAGTAGTTAACCCCACCCAAGTCCCCCAGGGCAGACCCGTGTGGGGGGATTTCCGGACGAGAAGTCAGCAGACGTCTTGGGGTGTCCCATTCAGTGATCCATAGGCTGCTGGCATGATTCCAATAAACTGGAAGGGCAGAACGACAACCCTGCTCAGGACGCCCGCGCTGCACCAGCAGAAGGGAAGAGAGATACCTCTGTGTGGCGACTCTGTGCGACCGAACTGTCACGTCAACCACTCTGCGACGTCAACTGATGCAAGCTGCAAACGTTAACGTCAGCAGAAGCACAGTCTGCCGACGTCTGCATGAAATTGGCCTGGCTTTACGCAGAGCAGCAGTGAGAATATCCCTCACTCCACCTCATCGCAGAGCCCAGGTTGCCTTGTGTCATCAACATGCGAGGTGGAACAGACTCCAGTGGACTCAGGTTCTGTTTACTGATGAGTCATGGTTCACTAAGTCCTTCAATGACGGCAGGGTGAGGGTCTGGAGACGCCAGGGTGAGCGATTCACGGATGGATGCATCAAAGAGGTGGATCGCTACGGAGGAGGCTCAGTCATGGTCTGGGCAGGCTTCAGCAGGGAAGGCAGGACCCCCCTCCATGTCACCCGAGGCACCCTGACTGAACTGCGCTATTGGGATGAGATTGTGCAGCCCCTTATCCAGCCAGCTCTCCAAGCCATAGGCGATGATGCTGTTCTGCAGGATGACAACGCTCGACCTCATCACGCCCGTGTGGTGGATGAGTACCTTAAGCAACGGGGCATCGTGAGGATGGAGTGGCCAGCTCGTTCACCTGATCTAGCTCCCATCGAGCAGCTCTGGGACGTGCTGGGGCAACATGTAGTCAGAAATCACCCCCACCTCAAGGCGTCCCCCAACTGACTCAGTTCCTGCACCAAGAGTGGGAAGTGATCCCACAACATGTTCTCCGAACCCTGGTGAACTTCATGCGTCAACGCTGCATTGAATGATTGGCTGCAAATGGTGGGTACACTCGCTACTGACTGGACTAGTCTTGTGCGACTGTTTAAATGAGGGGTGGGTGAACATTCTAATGTACTGCTGTTGTTACAATTGCTTCATTTACTCAAAACTTAAATGAAATTGTTACTGAATAAATTAGCAAACTATTGACTCCAAGTATTGTTACATTATTTGTGTGGTGTTGTCGGCGCGTCTGCGATAAAAAGTGGCCCTTAAGTTTTGACCATTAGTATATATATGGCTAAAACAAAAGAAAATAGGTTGGAGTTTGGCAGGAAACCCTTACAGGCAAAATCGCACCATTGCTAATGGCGTTATGCGGTGCACAATGTGTCTGTGTGAGTGAGAGAGGACTGATACTTTCAGATGCAGACATAGTAGCTGAAACAAACTAAGCTCTCAGCGACGATGTTGTCTCAGATGATATCAGGCTGTCACTGCCACTGTCTTGCACGGCTATTCAATACATGCAACTTTTTTTAGTGAGGCTACATCACACGCAAATTTTTGGCAGCATTGAAATTGGCGTACGCAGAAAAGTGAGTGCAACCCCTGCTTAAAGCAAACACCAAAATATACGACAGCTTTCTGTCTACACAATAGTTGTTCAGTTGTTAATAATAATAATAATAATAATAATACCATTATTATATAGGCGCTTTTTCTCAATTTTTTGGCAAATCGACTCAAAGCGCCATGAACTGAAACCCAACACACACACTCACGTAATATACGACAGCTTTCTGTCTACACAATAGTTGTTCAGTTGTTAATAATAATAATAATAATACCATTATTATATAGGCGCTTTTTCTCAATTTTTTGGCAAATCGACTCAAAGCGCCATGAACTGAAACCCAACACGCACACTCATGTAACAGACACGGATTTACGCCATTTAACTCATTCTACCCCAGACACACCACAGCAAGATAAGGTTCGACCATGATAGTTCAAGGGTGATGTCAGAATAGCTTGGCGCCTATGGGCGCCAAGCTATTCTGGCATCACCCTTGAACTATCATGGTCGATCTGTGTCCTGCACTGCAATGCAGTCTTCAGAGGACAACGGCAACATTTAAGGATTTCGGTGTTGGGGTAGAAAGAGTTAAGACAAACACAGTACAAGACAGACGAAGGGCCAGTTCAGCTACTGAAGTTACAGAGATTTTTGATCGCTTGTATTTGAAATTTGTCAAGTGGCCTGAAATCAGTACCAAAGTTTCAGGAGTGGGGGTGGGGTGGGGGGGCGGGGGGTTGTTGAGAGCCAGACATACATGATGAACCAAAAAGCTTCAATTGTGATCAATAAACTGATTACACAGTAATGTGTAGTGGTGTAACTCATTCAAGGCGCCCCACATCAATAGTTGCAAGCGTCATATAGCGTAGCTGGTGGCGCTAGGGGCCTGATGATGGTGCTTTGACTAAATGCAATTCCGCTGCGCCACTGCATGCACGCTACCGCATCTAGCTCAATTTAGAATACAGGGGAGTAAATAGGCGATGTGCACGCAGCGATGCACTGTGATTCCAGAGTAGTTTTCAACCCTCAAAGCAACCATCCGCCTATAACCCCAAACTGAACAAACTCAGTAGATATTTTGCCACAGATCTATGCCAACCCTGTCTGCCGAACAAAACTGATAGTTTAGTATGAAGGCTTTTTGCACAGTCAAGCATCATTTTAGCAGACATCCATTTATTAGGTTTTAGCCAAGTCCGGAAAAAATGTGTCATGCCCATTTTTCATGGGTTTATGTAAATTAGCATATCCAATAAATTTAAACAAAATTTACATATACTGTCGACATGAATGTGCATGCAGCAATCTTTAGGTACGTATTTCCCTCAACCCGAAAAACTCAACAATAATAATAATAATAATAATACCGTTATTATATAGGTGCTTTTTCTCAATTTTGGGGAAATCGACTCAAAGCGCCGCGCTTGAAACCCAACACGCACACTCACGAAACAGACACGGATTTACGCCATTTAAGACAAACACAGTACAAGACAAACGAAGGGCCAGTCAGCTACTGAAGTTACAGAGATTTTTGATCGCTTGCATTTGAAATTTGTAAAGTGGCCTGAGACCGGTACCAAAGTGGGGGGGGGGGGGGGGTGGAAGAACCGGAGTACCCGGAGAAAGAACCCCCGACATTATTGGAGTCTGGTTCAAACACTGCTCAGTTCTCAAGTTCTCAAGTAATTCTCTTCAACTTTAAGAGTAAACACAGGAGAAAACAATGGATGCAAACTAGTGTAGAGTGGCCTCTTTCACAACACTATTAAAGGGTTTAACATTTGACTCTAGATGTTGACAAAGAGGTTTGTACATGCTAGGATACTTCCAGACTCAGCTAGAATTTTGCGCGTCATCCATTTCCTCCCTTGTATTCTGAATTGAGCTGGATGTGGTAGCACACTTGTGGTGGCGCAGCGGATTTGCATTCAGTCCAAGCACCATCGTCAGGCCCCTATGCTGGTGGCAATGCTATATGACACTTCTGCAGCTACTGTTTCGGGGTGCCTTGAATGAGATAGTGATCATGGGATTTAAATCTAGATATATGCAAGGTCCAAAATCACAGAAAATCTGTTACTTACCAGTTCAAGCTTTTTATATCCCACGCCCCTCTCAAGAGCAGCTCGCAACAAAGATGGCTTTAGCTCTATCTGAAAAGCAGGATACTTGGTTGCGATGTACTTCTTGATCCAAGCAAACCGTACTCCTTTGGTCTTTGACAGAGTCAAGGAATTGTATACTGTAATCAATGCAAAGACAACATTCTATTTCAAATAAAGAGATAAGAAAATTGGTTAGAGCATACTACTACACTACCAGGCATATAAAACTGCACGTTATGTTTGGTTTCCAATGGGTTAATTTATGACTTTGATAACAAAAGTCGATCTTCAATCAGAAAAGAAAATGTTTGAAAACGAAGTGTACATTTTAGCCCTGGCAAAGGAGTAAGCAGAGTCAGCGACTTCAGGGAAAAGTCACAGTTCCATAGCAGAAGTGTGTACATCTTACAGCAACAACAGTGTTGCACTAATCTCACATTGAAAGGACCAGCTTTTCTGCTGGGTATGTTGTTCTAGGCATTATAAATGCACTTTGTAGCTGCTGGACTTTCTGGGCTGGGGCTGGAAGCTTTTGAACCCAACAAACAAGTGAGTTCCAAAGTTGCACTATTGGATATAAATCGGGTGGCATAGCTGGTCAAAGAGTGTGAAGGTTAACTCATTCAAGACGTGCCACCTACGGATACATGGCGAACCGCTGTGTATCCGTAGGTGACATGTCTCGAATGAGTTAATAATATGAATACACAGTTTTTATACAGCGCCCTTCCCCACAGAAAAGCAAACTCGGAGCCAAAAAAGAACCTGAAATAATAATATAAACATTTGCCCCTCAGTCTACAGATACACAAATTAATGTAACTCATACTAGGCTGATACATTAAAAAATCCATAGCCCATCAAGACTATTTTAATCCTGATAAGCTACCTGAAAAAGATGGCTCTAAAAAATTGTTTTGAATGTTGCGAGTGATGGAGACAGACAGACAGACATAAGGTAAAAGCAAGTTCCGTATGTGAGGGGCCTGATACCAGAAGTAATGTTCACCAGCTTTTTTGGAGTGGACTCTGGGCTGAACAAGCAGTTTCTGTCAGCTTTAGCATAAACTTCTAATGTTAGCGTTCTACAAAAACATTCTGTAGAGCATAAAAATTAAGTTTTGTTGCACACGTGGAGTTCCATCTCTGAAATGGACAAACCAGCCTGCATATAGATTGGTTCTGCTCATCTTCTGTGAGGCACAGCAGAACAGCTGGGAGTGGAAATCGACCGATTGATACATTTCCCTTCTCCCCTTTCAATTTTGCACAATATCTGTGATTAGAGAGTTTTACTCTTTGCCTAAAGATGTAAACAGGTAACGCAAGAGTCCTTCCACTAAAACACTATTGGCCGCGAGACCCGCCCAGCCAAGGTTCGCTTGCAGTGTGTGTGCTTGGTTATTCATAGCACTGAATGCTTCGTTACAATCAGTTACTGGGCATGAGCACCAGATCCAGAAATGAACTCTTCACAAATTACTCAGTGGCAGAGTAAATAATACAGAAAAGTTACTCAGCGCTGAGTGCTGCTGCAGAAAAAAGTGAAAACGCACGTGCGAAGGAAAAGCATGTGCTGTAACTGTGGTGAGCATGCAAAAAAGGTTTTTGCTAGTACTAACCATCAATCAAGCGTCATTCATTTTATGTACAAATACATACAGCGAATGTGCATGATTATCACAAGCATTACATGTGGGTAGTTTTTCTTATGTCAGGAAGCATACTGTGGAGTCGAGATAACATGAGCACACGTTTATGGCCAACACGAGACATTTTTTTAATGCCTGGCGGACAGCCCTCTTGTTCTCTATTAAAACTTCATGGACAATATGACCTGCATAACACAAAATTCCCGCTTTACACAAGGATGATTTTGTTTCCCCGAACGAACAATATCAGGATTTCTCAACTTTTTAATGCAAACAAACATCCCAAGTGCCAACAGAGAATTTCCTACATCGCATGCCTATCTGTGCATAGCACAGCAGGAGGCAAATTTGTTTTCAGAAGTACCCGCAGATTCCGTTACACAATAGCTAATACATCTAAATGACCGCATGGTACTTTGTGAGCTTCTGCACCTAAGTAGGTTCGTGTCAATCTGGTTTGCATCACTGTTGGCCAACCACTTTGTTTTCAAACCACTAGAGCTCAACAGGCCCGACCATGTAAGTGTATCAGTACACAACTTTCTGCTACTGTAAAGTGTCGGTCACATCCCGTCACGTTCCATGCACACACTTGCAGTCAAACTTGAAATTCCCAAACTGATGCAAAGGTGGGTGGTGGTGGTGGTGGTAGTGATGGGTGAAAAAGTTGAGAAGGGGAGGGCTGCAAGTTTTTATACTAAACCCTGCTTCGGAATCATGATCAGATGGTGGCCGGCAAAGCAGGTTAGTTTAGATGAGATATTTTATATGAGATATTTCAGCCCAAGACTGTAACAAGAACAGCAACACCCTCATACCTCATTTGCATGACTAATCTGTATCACGTGCCTGACCTCAGTGTTCCACGTAGGATATTTGAAGGTCACAGAGTAAAACAAAGTACATCCAAGAAATAAGTCAAACTAAAGTAACAAGAATGGCAAATCCCTTAAGGCTTACATGCATGACCGGTCCAATAGTTAATGACCTATCCAACAGGTTACTGTAATAAGCAAGTGTTCTAACATAAGGAAGAGTTGGCTTTTATATCTGTAAAATTCATGTTTTCCACAATTGTACGCATTTTTCACTTTTGTCAACCTTCCATGACCCTTGATCTTAGTACCCCCACCCGGGTCTGCCCTGGGGGAATTGGGTGGGGTTAACTACTTTTTAGTTCCCAGGATCACCCTGGTCACCCCCACAGGGTGGGTTTTTCTCTCCATTCTGGGGCATCTGTTTCTGTCTACCCGTGGTTCATTCACCTGTATTTTCCTATTTTAAACTCTCCCTACTGTCTGTGCTGCCTGTAGCTCTTGATATTGGATGTGTGTTGCTAAATGGTCTTAGCTTTATTTAGGCCCCTTATCGTAGGTTTATTTAACGTATTGGACTGGCTGGCGACATACATTCAATATTCTGTTTTTTTTTTTTTCACAAGCAGTGCAGGCACGTCCTGAGAAAGCCTTGTTGCTGTCAGGACGTTAAGCAATGTACAATCAATCAATCAATTGATCTTAGTGATTAGTGAAACAAATTAGCATGCTTAGAAAGGTCTTATCATCAGCTACCTCTGCTAAATTTGGTTGAACAGTTCTGCAAAAATCCTGATAAAATTCTACCAAACAAGAAAGGCAAAGCCCTTATGGCTCACATGTATGCCCGATCAACATGCGTGACCTTTGTGACAATAAGGGATTGCTTCCACACCAGCAAAATCCATGTTTTCTAAAATTTTAATCAGTTTTCACACATCTGTCAACCCCCCGTGACCCTTGACCTTTATGACACGTCGACTAAATTAGTATACACAGGAAGGTCTTATCACCAGCTACCATTGTGCCAAATTTGATTGAAAAGTTTGCAAAACTGTTGATAATAACTACAATTCTATCAAAAATTCGCATTTTTTTCCCCAAGGACTCGTTAAATATGCATAAATAGGTCTTACCATCAGGGTTTTCTGTAGCAAGTTTGGGTTTGAAGTGGTGAATAATATTTTAGAAAAAAAACATCTTTTGACAAACTATGGCTATTTTTTTTATCTATTTCCTGAGCTCTTGTGAGCATTGACCTTTCCGAGGGATCAACCAAATTAGTATGCACAGAAAGGTCTTACTATCAGGTATCTTTGTACCAAGTTTGGGTTCGAAGCTGTGAATAGTATTTGAGAAAAAAAAATTATGTCAAACTATAGCCATTTTGGACCTATTTCCTGATACCCTGTGACCTTTACCTTTGAGATAGGTCACTCAAATTGGTATGTTTAGAAAGGTCTTGCCACAAAGTATCCGTGGGCCAAGTTTAAAGACTGTAGCTTGAACAGATACGGAGAAAATGCCAATGTTAACTTTGACCATGGACGACACATGGATGCCGACATCTACCCCAACCATAGACTCACTTTTGTTTCACACGAGCCAAAAATCAGCTTCCTTTGACCAATTCATCATGATTTCATCGGCGACAGTCTTTAGTCATGAAGAGTGATTCAGGCCATTTCAAAATCCCAGAAAGGTGAATTTTAACATTTTGGTTCAGCCAGAACATTTCCAGGGTTCATGAGAATTAATATCTTGCTGACATGGATTGGCCACGGTTACATCAGCTGACTGTGTTATTCAATGACAGTTAACTCTACAGCTGAACAGAAACTCTGTTGTCTGTACAGTCAGCAGAACATGTTATGAGTGGTCACCCCTGCTGCCAAAAAAAAATATAGCTGTAAACAAGAGGTGGCCATTCATTAGTGCTTCATTAAAAACGGATCAATTAGAGTTGGCACCAAGGAATTAGGTGCCCTCATTCAGAACCTCTGCAACATCTCACATGTTCATGATACAGCTGTGACCCGACATTTTGCGGTTGTCGGGGTCCACAAAACGGGACCGCGATATATCGGGCTGGGGGAGGGGGGGGGGGGGGGGGGGGGGGGAAGGAGTATAGGATGAGAATTGAGGTGTGTGCATAGGCATTACCTATAGCCTGTGCGTTCTTTCTTTCAAAGCCGAGGCCAAGAGAGGAGGAAAAGACAATTCAGAGGGCAAGTGATTTCACACACGCACAAAAAGACAACTTCTGTTCTCGTTTATGTCATTCACACACATCGATAGACAATTTCCGAGATAAGTTAGGTAGCCTTTATTCTTCAATGAATAGGTTGATCACCTCGCTAGTGTGTTTTGTTTGAAGTCGTCACGCATGGTGAGAAAATCCAATTATGATGACCGGTGAGCACCAGCAGTAGGGTAGCACACCTCTCTTCAACAGCGGACCGCCTAACTCTGCAGCAAGCATAGACATTCATTATCCCTCGCAGCTGTGCCTAAGGTCTTCCTATCACTTCCTGTGTTCTTTGTTAGAGGAGGCGAACAAGGGTTCAGCGTCAGTTTTTGCACCCTCCAGGTCATAACCGCCTGCTGCCGAGCGTGGAAAAACTTGACACCTGTGAAAAGCATAAACCTTGATGTGCATCGAATCAGTGTTTTCTATTAACGCATTTACGTGTGTGGTGATTTCTAGGAGGAGGTCACGTAATCTGTGTGAAGCTTCTCCCAAGCGCCCAGCAGTCAGTCAAGTGGGGAGACATCTGCCATGTGCCAGAAGCCTAGACCCTCATTATACACCGACTCGGTCTCCTACCCTTTTTATGTACATACATGTATGTGCTCTTCATCTGGAGAAGGTTTGTGAGTGTTGAGTGTGTGGACACCCTCCCAGCTGTCACGTTAGGCGTGTGTGCATCACCCAGTTGAGCGCAATACAGCCAAGGCCGGTGACATTATTTTGCGGTTCACCGCTGTCTGCGGTCGGTCCGATTTCTTTCAGGATCCAAGGTACCCCCTGCTATATATCCAGGTTCGCGATGTAACAATTCGCGATATGTCGGGTCAGAGCTGTACATTGTCAAGTGATGCTAATCCCTTTTAACATGTGTCTGTGTGCAACGGAGAGCAAAAGACTGTTGAGTGTCAATGTGTGTCATTCCAGTTTTGTTTTGAAAACAAATGGGGAGCGTGGAGGGGCAGCAGCTGGTAAATGAATCGAGTGAATAGGGTCAATGTCCAGGAACCCCACCAAGCTGGTGCAAATGAGTAAAGGCTAATAGGACAAGGTCTCAGTATTACCGCCTTGACAAATCCCACTTGCCGCTGGAAGACATACGGGCGCCATGCTTATTTCACAGGTGTTGACATTTTTCTGTATTTTCTGGCCGACATATGCGAACAGTGTCATCAGTATCAGCTGTTTAGTCAGTGGACATTTGAAACTTTTGACAAGTCATTAAGTTTACCTACCATTAAGGCATGCTGTCAGTAGACATTTGAAACTTTTGACAAGTCATTAAGTTCACCTACCATTAAGGCGTGTAATCACAACGCCTCGATGTCTTTACTTACAAGCCATGAAATAAACAGGTCTGCAAAAGTGACTGCTCTGAACATGCAATCATGGTGCACATAACAGTGCAGGAAATTCACCTCAAAATCGCCAAGATGCTTTCATTTTTCTGTCATGGGCATTTCCAGCGCAAGCCAAGAACTGTATATGAAAACTGTACAAGCACAGATATGATTCTGCGAATCTTTGGCAGAGATTCTGTATGTCAACGGAATGTACTGTAGCAGCGTTTGTGCGCTTCGGTTGCACAAAGTCCTAAAGCAGACAACTTGCTAATGTCATCAAACACTGTACTTGGAACTTCGTATGGCAGAATAATTTCTTTTCAGAATGGTTTAACAATCTTGTAACACATTATTCTAACCCCCGAGTGTCAGTAAAACTCTGAGAAAAAAATTATCTAGGTCACATCACTATGTCTGTGCGTCGCAGCCCAAGAGCTCAATGTTTTCAGGAACACTGCTTCTGTGACCTTGACCTTCTGTTACCTCAACCTTTCTGACAAGTCACTCGTATAAGCAGGTGTATAAATGTCAAATGGCCATAGTATCTGCCAAATCCAATGTCTTGTCAACATTATGTGCATTTTTCATGCATCCTCATCCTGCCTTGAACCTTGACTTTCATGCGTGGTCAGCCAAATCAGCATGCATAGGAAGGTCTTGTCATCAACAAGCCTCTAACCAAGTTTGATTGAAATAATTAATAATAATAATGAGTATTTATATAGCGCTTAATCTTAATCAAATGCTCTAAGCGATTTACAATCTGTACACAAAAATAAAAATACAATGACATATGCACATAACAAACAAAATACAATACCCGAACACACCATTTTTACAATGAACTAAACAACAATGCATACATAATAATGACATAATGGGTAGACCATCGAAACCGAGATGTCGTCGTTATGCATGACTTCTATTTGTGGGTGCGGGTGTGGCTGGCCAAGCCAATTCTGGAGCCACACCTGCGAGGGCTATGGGGGCCGCTGGAACGTAGCTGTAGGGAGAGTCGACGCTGTCTTTCTGCGAGCTCTGGCACTGGTGATCTGTTTGCGCCGATTTTGTTCAAAGTGTGTGCAGGCTTTCCTGGTGGCGACACGCCAGCCAGATCTGTCTTGTGCTTGTGCTTCAAGTTCCTTTACCGGGAAGACGCAGTACTTGAGGCTGTCTTTTATGCAGTCTTTGAAGCGTTTCTTTGGCTGTCCTTGCTTCCTGTGGCCTTTTGAGAGTGCACCATACAGGAGTTGGCGTGGCATACAAGAATCATCCATGCGTATGACATGACCTGTCCAGCGAAGTTGTGTCTTTAAGACCAAGGCTTCAACACTCACTAAGCCAGCATTGTCCAGGACTTCCAGGTTTGACACCTTGTCTTGCCATTTGATGCCCATGAGTGAGCGCAGGGATCTCATGTGAAAACGTTCAAGCTACTTGAGGTGCTTTCTGTACAGCATCCATGACTCACAGCCGTAGAGGAGGTTGGGGAGGACTACTGCCTTGTAGACTTTGATCTTGGTGGAGAACTTGACGTTGTTATTCAACACACGAGTGCGCAGACGACCCAGGGCTTGGCTGGCTTTGCTGATGCGAGCTGTGATTTCCTTGTCGATAGTACCATCAGAAGAGATGATGCTCCCCAGGTACCTGAACTGGTCGACAGTCTTCAGCTCAGTGCCTTCGATATACACTTTGGGTGGGGGAGCTCTTGTGCCTGGGGCTGGTTGGTGCAGGACCTCGGTCTTGTTGAGACTGATGGTGAGGCCAAACAGTCGAGAGGCTTCCGAGAACCTGTTGACGATGCAATCCAGACCAAAAAGGTGACTGCCAAGCGTGTGAAATGCAAAGAAGTACCCAACGGAGAAAGAAACACGCTTAGAAAAAACGGTACAACACAATTTATTAATATTTCGGGTAAATACCCTTTGTCAAAATAGACAAACAAACAGAGACATTAGCCGCTACTTATCTTCATATGCAGAAGGAATGTGGCAACCCCACATTCCACAGTTGCCACATTCCTTCTGCATATGAAGATAAGTAGCGGCTAATGTCTCTGTTTGTCTATTTTGACAAAGGGTATTTACCCGAAATATTAATAAATTGTGTTGTACCGTTTTTTCTAAGCGTGTTTCTTTCTCCGTTGGGTACTTCTTCTCTGTTGACGATGGTCTGGAGGTCAGACTCCATGTGCGCCATCAGCACACAGTCATCGGCAAACAGCGCCTCAAGGATCAGTCTCTCGATGGTCTTAGTCCTGGCGTTAAGTCAACGGAGGTCGAAGAGAGAGCCATCTAGTCTGCACTTCAGGTACACTCCCGTCTCAAGGTCGCATACTGCATGGGTCAGGACACATGTGAAGAACAGGTTGAACATCACGGGGGCAAGAACACAACCTTGATTCACACCGTTGGAAAGGTCGAAGGGTGCGGATGTGTCGCCGTTTGACTGGAAAACTCCTACCATTCCATCATGGAAGAGGCTGATGATGTTGGTGAACTTCCTGGGGCAGCCAAGCTTTGCAAGGATGACCCAAAGCGCTTCTCTGTTCATGGTGTCGAATGCTTTGGTCAGATCTATGAAGACAGCGTAGAGGTCCATGTGCTGCTCAATGCATTTCTCCTGGACCTGTCTCACAGAGAAGACCATGTCGACTCTGCTGCGGCCGGCTCTAAAGCCACACTGAGCCTCTGGGAGTGCTTCCTCAGATACAGAGCTGATCAGGCAGTTGAGGATGACTCTCGCGAGGATCTTGCCAGCAATGGACAAGAGTGAGATCCCTTGGTAATTGGCACAGTCTGCTTTGCTGCCCTTGTTCTTGAACAGGGAGACGATTGTAGCATCTCTAAATTCCTGTGGCATGTTCTCCTCTGACTAGATGCATGTCAGAATGTTGAGGAAGGCATCAAGGGTCTCAGGTCCAGCTGCTTTGAAGAGCTCTGCGGGGATTGCAGGCTCTGCCTGCAGCCTTGCCGGAGCTAGTCTGGTTGATCGCTTTCTTGACCTCATCCAGGGTAGGCGGGAGGTCAAGGTCATCCAGTGTCAGCTTCTGGGGAATCATGTCCAGGTCCGCGGGGTCGACAGTGGAAGGCATGTTCCACAGATTTGAGAAGTGTTCTCTCCAGCGCTCAGTGATGCTGCCTTTGTCCTTCAGCAAGGTGAAGCCGTCGGAAAAAAAGAGAGGGGTTGTGCTGGGTCTGGCATGGCCATAGACAGCTTTCATAGCACTGAAAAACTCCTTGGAGTTGTTGGATTCAGCAAAGTGTTGAAGTTCTTTTGCCTTGCTGTCCCACCAGGTGTCCTGCATGTTGCGGAGCCCTCTCTGGGCTTTTCTCTGGAGGTGTTTGAAGTGGTCTTTCTTCGACAAGGAGTTGATGTCATTCTGCCACTCGATGAAGGCACTGTGCTTTTGCTCCAATAGCTTGTTGATCTCTTCATTGTTCTCATCGAACCAATCTTGGTGTACCCTCTGCTTGGGTCCATGCACGTCTTTGGCAGACTCCGCCACCATCCCCTTGAACTGGTTCCACATTTCAGTTGAGTTGCCAGTCAATGGTCCATGGGCAGTTAGCAGGTCATCAAGGTGGGACTGAAAGTTTTCCTTGACGTCAGGGCGCTTAAAGGGGCACGACCGACCTTTTTTAATGCTTCAGTTCACAAAAAGCTTTTAATGGGGTTCAGTATACATACCCACTTAGACAGTGACCACCCTATTGTCCCACCCCAAATGCTTTCTTTCGTCCGTTCAAAGCGAAAGAGGCCACCGGAATCGTGCGGCTGGACCCGGTCAAAAGATTGCTTCCGATAGACGATCAGGTAGCTGATGTCATAACTATTCTATACGACCTTAGGTCATCTGCATAATCATAACCAATCAGAGACAAGATGTCGGATGAACCAGCGAAGAAAAAAAGAAAGTATCAGTCGACTCACGCCGGCTGACAATGACAGACTCGTAATTGAAGAGAAGAAAGAGAAAAAGAGACAAGATACCCCTAAGTAGAATTGACATTGGACAAGGGAATATAGAGCTTGGCTTGACCGCCCATCCAGAATTTGTCGCTTTCTTGCTATGTGAAACAGTAAGTAATCCGGTTACGATCTTTGTCGATCTTCCTATAGTTTCACGAGCGCTAGAGACTGAGAATTCATAATCTTCAGTAGAATTTATCTCTTACTGATTTTGCAAGATTTTAAACCTGTTTTATCATGAAGTTACGAGCTAGTTCATTAGATTTTATGCTGCAAGGATCAGACAACTACTACGGCCTGTGTGTCAAAATTGCGGCACCGGCTGCCGACATCGATGGTCGTGACACGTTTTTGTCTGTGCGGGCTCTCATTCACTCGATTCACAGAGGTAGTGTTTCTGCTGCGATGGTGCATTTGTCGTTTCCAGAGATGCTTTCAGTTACGTAGACTTCGATGTGTGTGATGTGAAACTGCAATGCAGAAATGGGTATAAGTGGGTGAAATACCGCTGTTCTGTTTCGTGACGCTGGCTCAGTCGCCGGCTTGGCGCGGAGACCCGAGTCGAAGAATGTGAAGCCACGCCCACAGCATGATTGCCCGTTACTCAGGGTAGCAGGTCAAGCGGAACCCGCATTGATTTTGACAGCATAGTGGAACCCGCATTGATTTTGACAGCATAGCGAATAAGTGGAAAATTTATTTTACATTCTCGTGGAAAATTATGTCAAAGGGATGCTGGAGAACATCAGTACATGTCTACACTGACGCGTGTGTACCCACTCGACAACGATGACCGCCTCGGTCGTCTGCAGTATCGATTGATCGGGTTCTGCCTTGTGACGTAGGCTAGTTAATACGCACAAATTCAAAACGAGGCCGATGCAGACGATAATTTGCACTCTTGGGTACAAAACAACACACCCATCAAACGAATTTCAACATTTGGCATTGTATTTACATCATAAAGCTCTAAGTTAGTACACAAAGGACCCATACATAATACTGTCAGCAGTATCTGTTACATCCAGTATCACTAGGCAGGCATTGTCATGGAACCCCCAGGGAAAGAGGAAAAGAGGTAGGCCGAGAAACTCCTGGCGTCGAGACCTCCAAGCAGACATCAAGAGACTGGGAACCACCTGGAGTAGAATCGAAGGAGAAGCACAGGACAGGAGTTGCTGGAGGTCTCTCGTCGACGGCCTATACCCGGGTAGGGGTGACAGGCGTAAGTAAGTAAGTAAGTATCTGTTACAGTTTTCCGACTGTGTTAAGATGATTAAACCTGGGGAGAATCGTTTTAAGCTTGGCCAGGTTGACTGAAGGTCGGGTGAGCTTCGGCCTCTTCCTGTGTGCTGGTGCAATGTGCAGGTTGAGGACAGACCACACCAGCCGATGGTCGGTCCAGCACTCGGCTCCTCTCATGGCTCTGGTGATTCTGACATCACGAGTATCCCGCTGGGGACAATGACATAGTCTATGAGATGCCAATGCTTGGACCTGGGATGCATCCATGTTGTCTTGTACTTACTATCCAGCCTGAAGAGGGTGTTGGTGATGGCGAGTCCATTCTCAGCGCACAATGTCAGCAGCAGCAGGCCATTGCTGTTCATCTTGCCCAGTCCGTGTGGGCTCATCACTAGAGGTGCACGGCATTACCGTATACCGGTATTATATCGATTCGGAAGCCTCTCGATACGGTATACTGGTACGGTCCGGGAAGGGTCGGTATACCGCGAACTGCAATAGAAAACAAAAGTAAACTTCTTTTTTTTATAAACCGAAAGTAAACGTTTTTTCCTAGAACAAAGAGGCAGTTCCGTGAAAGTGCGGCAGACAAAGGCACAATGGCTGAAAGCGAGTACACGATTGTGGCAAATGCTAAAGCAAAGACCCCTATATGGAAGCACTTTGGAGTCAGAAAAAGTAAAAATGACGGTTCGATAGTGGAGAATATGGCGGTGTGCTTGACGTGCAATGGCGATGTAAAAACTGCTGGTGGAACCTCCAACATGAACACCCGAATCAGGAGACACCATCCACAGTTATTGATTACCACACAGATGGAAACCTCAAGCTCACAGAGTGAGCAGCCCCCAAAGAAACAACAGCGCCAGCAGACCCTTGCGGGAGCTTTTCAGATCCTGGCGAAAAAGGCAAAGTATCCTACAAATTCTCCTCGTGCAAAGGCCATCACAAACCAAATTGCGCTGTTCCTCATCAAAGATTTGCGACCTTACAAGTTGGTGGAGAGCAAGCACTTCCGAAGCCTGATTGAAGCACTCGACGACCGTTACCAGGTTCCTTCTCGTAACCACTTTTCAGAGCTGGCTATCCCTGAGATGTACAAAAACATGAAAGCCAAGGTGATTGATGACCTTCAGAAAGCCGAACAAGTAAGTTATAGTATGATACTGCATGCGTATAAAGTTGTGCATGTTAAAGATTTTTTCTCAATTAGCGGTTCAATGAAGGTGTGTGTGTGTGTGTGGGGGGGGGGGGGGGGGAGGAGGTGGGCTTGTTATATCTGTCGTCTGCAGAATCAGTCAAATAAGTCTGAAATTTTCACTTTGAAAGTCTTGATTATAATTAATTTGCCAGTCTGTCTATAACAAATTAAGTCCTGTAAAGAAATTACGAGCGTACTAGCACTGAAATTGAAAGGTGATATACTGATAAATCACGAGGATGCAAAATAATAGACGTGAATTCCGGTGCAGGTAACTGTGACTACAGATGGATGGACCTCCAGAGCAACAGACTCCTACGTCACTGTCACTGCTGTGTTGGTGGTTGATTGGCAGATGGTGAACTATGTGCTACAAACAAGACCAATGCCTGAGAGCCATACAGGTAATACAGCTCTCTCTCTCTCTCTCCGTGTGTGGTGTGTGTATGTGTGTGTTTGTGTGTATGTGTGTGTGTGTGTGTGTGTGTGTGTGTGTGTGTGTGTGTGTGTGTGTGTGTTGTGATAAAAGCTGTAAAACAAAAAAATCAACATTTATGAACGATTGTGAGTTTTTTTCTCCTTTTGTGTACATTTAAAATAATTAGAATTGATTGATTTTTTATTTCATCTGTTACAGCTGAAAACATCACCAGGGTCATCACGGAAGCAATCAAAGAATGGAAACTGCCGGGTGTGCTGGGTCTCACACTTGTGTCGGACAACGCATCAAACATGGTCAAGGCTGGAAAGCTGCTGCAATGCCATCTGCACTTGGGATGCTTTGCACACACACTCAACCTTGCAGTTCAGAAGGCGCTCAAGGTGGATGGAACCGCAGCCATATTGAGTAGAATCAGGCGGATATCTACCTTCTTTCATAGGAGTCATTTGGCTTCCAACCTTCTCCATGCAAAGGCAGAACTGCTTAACTGAAGGCAAAAAAGCTGAAGGTTGATGTTTGTACCAGGTGGAACTCCGCCTTTGACATGCTGTCACGATTTCTGTACCTGCAGGATGCTGTCGTAGCTGTGATTCGCTCCAAAGAACTGAGCCATCTCAAAGAGCGTGACATAACGAGTCTGAATGACGAGGCGGCCGCCGCCGCACAAGAACTTGAAGCTTTTCTGAAACCTCTGAAGGACACGATGACCTTCATGTGCACGGAGGAGATGCCGACTTCGTCTGTGATCATGCCCCTTCTTGAGAGTCTGCTTGGCGAAAAAGGACATCTTCGCCCAAAGCCAGACAACTCCATGTCCGTCCAGCAAATGAAGGCTATCATGGCAGCAGATCTGGAGGGCCGGTATGCAGAACAGAGAGAGATGTTGCAGACCATTTCAGCTTTGGACCCGCGCTTCAAGTCTTTCTCCTACATGGCACCAGAACAACGCGATGGCATCTTCCGCAAACTCACTGACGTCACAGTGAGCTTGCACACAAAACCCAAGACCGTCGAAGCAGATCCTGGAACTTCAGCAGAACCTGGAACTTCAGCCACCCCCAGTCCGCCAGCTCTTGATGAGCATGCCCATGATGTTGAGGTTCTTGAGGAGATCCAAGAAGAGCATTTTGTAAAGACAGAGAGACCCGAGGACGAACGGAAGTACGAGAGCAAAGGAGCGTGCCTGCTTGACTCCCTCCTGGCAGATGTCTTTGTCACACATGTCGAGCCGAGCATGACCACCTACCAGCAGGGAGCTGAAGAAGTCGAGAAGTATCGAGAGGAGACATCGATTGGCATGGCGGAGATTCCGGAGAACCCACTCTTGTGGTGGAAACAGAATGAGTACCGCTTCCCTCTGTTGGCTAGGGTGGCGAGGATTTACCTTGCCATCCCGACTACGAGTGTGCCCTCTGAGAGGGTGTTTTCGACAGCTGGGGACATTCTGACCAGCCAAAGGGCTACCCTGAACCCAGAGCATGTGGACAAGCTCCTCTTTCTGAAAAAGAACTTGTAAAGTCATGCACTGTTCTTTTCAGAAAGTGGAGACTGTCCTACTGATATGGCTGCCATGCCTAATCGTTTTCGTACAGTTCAATAAAATATTTTTAAAAAAAATAATAAAAAAGCATTAAAAAGTTTCTCTTAGTAGGAGTGTAATTTTCATTTTCTGTTTTTTGTTTTTTTTGTTTTTTTTTTTTTTTGTTTTGTTATCCATCCAGAAAGTCTACGTCTGTAGGTTTCATTTAATGATTCAGTGGGTTTTTTTCCCCCCATAGTATTTGTTTACCTGATTTTGTATTCAAAGTGAACACTGAATAATTAAAGTTTGTTTATAAAAAAAACGATCACTGGTGTGTTTGAGTCTGTCTTTTCTCATTTTGTTTCAACTTCTTCATGCATTCTTGTACGTACAAGTGGCCAGATTGTCATCAAATTACATGGGATCGGGGACGGCGGTATACCGTTGGAAAATATCGGTACTGGCAAATAATATCGCGGTATATCGCGGTACGGCCGTCTTCACGGTACACAGCTCTACTCATCACTCCTTCCCAGCAGTCACATTCGCGCCCAACTCGAGCATTGAAGTCACCAAGCACGATGAGTTTGTCACTTGCAGGAGTGGACTTCAGGAGGGAGTCGAGGCTCTCATAGAACGCCTCCTTGTCGTCATCGGCGCTGGTGAGTGTCGGAGCATAGACACTGATAGTCACATGTCGGGTGTGAGAGATGGGGAAATGGAGCTTCATCACTCGTTCGCTGATGCCAGTGGGAAGAGAAGGCAGCTGTCGGAGGAGCATGGTGCATATGGCGAAGCCAACCCCGTGTATCCTAGCCTCGTTCTCAGCTTTGTCCTTCCAGAAAAAGGTGTACCCACCCTCAGGTTTACAGATCGAGCCTTCATCAGCAAATCTGGTTTCACCAAGAGCCGCAATGTCGATCTTATATCTCGCCAGCTCCCTGGCTACGAGGGCTGTTCTTCTGTGTGGTCTCTGCGTCTGATCTCTGTCCAACAGGGTTCGTACATTCCACGTACCGAGAATAAGGTTCTTTCTTTGTTTTTCTTTTCGACCGCATAAAGGGTTAAACCGCCAGCCGCGGTAAGCTGACCGTTTTGTGTAGGGCAGGCAATGTTTGGAACACCTTTTCTAGTTCCCTCCCTTACTAGGGTGAGCAGTGCTGTCCTGAAGAGGGCTGCTGTGACGCCTTGGATGCTGCTGGACTTCCCTGCTGCCCCTGGTACAGGGAAGAGCGACCACTGGTCCACAGGCCGCCTACGTGCAGGTTCGGAGCTACGACTCCCAGTAGTAATCTCTACCTGTCGGTTCGCTCGTTTCCCATCGCCAAAGGGCTTTTGGAGGAGGCAGAAGAAAAAAGAAGATGAAGAAGCAGATTTGGTGAAGTTGAAGATCCATGCACAAAACCTGCGCGTGAAGGAGATTTTGGTGGAGAAGCTGTTGCGCTGGAGCAACCCCACCCTCTCGGCCGCAGAAATCAGAGCCCAGTGGCACGATGAGACATTACAACTGGTAACTTCCTTGGCTGCAGTGGATGGCCATGTCTTCTTCTGTGCTCTGACATGCCCTATGCACTCCACAGTGCACTGCTGACCCGCCCTCTTGGCCGTTGAACCCTTGATTGAGTTTCCTCCGCCCAGTCGGCTGGTGACAGACTTTACACGCTAGAACGAGCAAGTCCTGCCTCACCAATATAATATGTTCTAATTAACATTCAGTCTAAAACAAGGAGGATTACGGAACTACAACTAAGGCATTAAAAAATGGCAGTTATTCAAAGTATAGCTTGAAGAGGTGAGTTTTCAATGACCTCTTGAAGTCAGAGACAGACTCACTGTTTCTGACCTCAAGAGGAAGTGTATTCCATAACACTGGGGCTTGATAAACAAAAGTGCGCTGACCAAATGTTTTAGTTTGGACAGAAATTACACACAACTTCCATTTATCAGAAGAGGAGTGGAGCTCACGAGAGGGTGTATACACGTGCAGCAAAGAGGACAAGTATTCTGGGCTGGTTCCTGAAAGGCAGTTAAAACAGATTGACATAACATTGTATTGAATACGTGAGGACATAGGTAGCCGGTGAAGGGACTTCAAGATGGGTGCGACATGCTCAGTCTTATGGACTCTCACAACAAGCCGGGCTGCATTGTTCTGAATCTTCTGGAGGCGATCAATGAGATACTGAGGGCAGCCACAAATGCACAAACTAGTGTTTCTGTGGCTTCCACGGTGAGCAGGTGACGAACTGAACTAATGCAACGAAGTTCCAGATAAACTGATCTACACACTGCACTGACATGCTGTGACATAGATAACCCACTGTCAAGTGTAACACCCAGGTTTCTCACACTTGCAGAGAAGCCAATGAGTGTTCCATCCACAATGATGACGGTAAAGGCATGGACAAAAATAATTTTGGATTAGCTACCAACATTGCTTCAGTTTTGCCATCATTTAACATCAGAAGTGCCCATAAAAACTTATTTTAAAAATCTAATAGGCATTTTTTACACATTTCCTGACACTTTGTGACCCTTCACCTTTGAGTGGGGTCACCCAATTTAGTATGCGCAAAAGGTCTCATCATAAGGCACCTGCATATCAAGTTAGCGTTGAAATTTAAAATAGTATTTCATACAATTTTGTCAAAATAGGCAATGTTGGACCTATATCTTAACCCATTGTGACCTTGAATGAGATCACTCAAACCAGTAAATTTAGAAAGGTTTTACAAAGAATACAAAAAAATACAAAATTTTCTTGGGCCAAGTCTAAAGTCTGTGTCTTGAAAAGTCTCTGAGAAAATGCCAACATTAAAGTTTACAAAGGATTGATTGATTGATTGTACATTGCTTAACGTCCCGACAGCAACAAGGCTTTCTCAGGACGTGCCTGCACTGCGTGTGAAAAAAAACCCAACAGAATATTGAATGTATGTCGCCAGCCGGTCCAGTATGTTAAATAAGCCTACATGGGGCCTAAATAAAAGCTAAGATCATTTAGCAACACACATCCAATATCCAGAGCTACAGGCAGCGCAGACAGTAGGGAGAATTAAAAAAAAAGAAAATAGAGGTGAATGGACCAAGGGTAGACAGAAACACATGCCCCAGAATACAGAAGAAAACCCTCCCTGTGGGGCTGACCAGGGTGACCCTGGGAACTAAAAAGTAGTTACCCCACCCAAGTCCCCCAGGGCAGACCCGGGTGGGGGAAGTTTACAAAGGATGACAGACCACAGATGACAGAGGCCCAATAAGACTCACTTTTGCTATATGCACATGTCAATACAAGGATACAGGGTTTCCACTGGCTTTCAACGCTTCTTCAATGATGTCCTTCAGCTTGAGTCCAAGAGTGTGAGCTTTTGCTGTGGTCTTCTTAATTTTCTTTCCTTCTTTCAGTAGTCCCTTGTACACGGAGTCCTCTTTCAAACCAAACTCTTTCCCTAATTTCTCACGCAACATCTGAAACCAATAAAATAATATTTTCCTGATTAATAATAATAATAATAATAATAATAATGAGTACTTGTATAGCGCCTAACCTCGGATTAGAGCTCTAGGTGCATAACAAAAATGTATTTTTCTCTAAAATGTATTTTTTTGAAAAATACTTACCGATGGCTTTACTGTATGGAAGATACACTTAGCTTAACGATTTCAGCCAAAAATTCGTTGTGTATACATACACAACCAGGGAGGCAACTCCAGGGAGCCGTCCTTACCAAGGGCCCCCGAGTAGCCTCCCTTCCCACCTCATCCAGGCACATGTGCCGGGGAGTCACACCATTCGAAGGCTATAGCGCTCCGGCAGCAAGTGGGGCAGGTGGGAGGGCCATTTGAGTAATGCCATCGGTAAATATTTTTCAAAAAAAATACATTTTAGAGAAAAATACATTTGTTTCCTCAAAATACGTTACCGATGGCATTACTGTATGGATAACAGCGAAAAGATGGAGGGTGCCGCCCGCTAGGTCCCGTCATCGCTCGTGCTTAACGGTCGCGAACAGGAGCAACCTCCTGACGAGTTCCGTAGGCAGAATGGATGACTCAACGGCGCCATGAGGAGATCGTCTGCGCAGATATGTCGTGCCTGCCAGGGGAAAGCGGCAGGAAGAGGCGGGTCCGGCCAGGCCGGATAGGTTTTGTCCTGCGCAGGTAGACTCGAAGAGCCCGGACAGGGTCCTGACGGCGGGAGTCCTGAGTCTGGTTGGGTTCCCTAAGGGGACGCAGGTTGATGACTGGAGCCCTGGCCGAAGGGAGCCACTTCTTCGCCAAGAAGGCGGGATTCGTTAGATGTACCGAGACATTGGCCCTGAGCTGAAGGCAGGTCGGGTCCATAGAGAGTGCGTGTAACTCACTAACTCTGGACGCCGTGGCAAGCACTAGTAAGAAGCAGGTCTTCTAGGTGAGATTCGCCATGCTGGCTAAGGGCAGTGGTTCGAACTTGCTAGAATTTAGTCAGGTAAGGACCCAGGAGAGGTTCCAGCGAGGAATCAGAGAGTGTGGAACTGGTCGCCGCAGCTCAAAATTCCGCTTAAGGTCCGAAAGGTCCGAGCAGACCCCAGGGTCTGGGAGGCCCAAATGGCGGTAAGTGTCCGCAATCAAGGAGAGGTATCCTCAAATGGTAATAGGGGCCAGATTCTTCTCTCGAAACAGCAACAGGAAGAAATCTGCAAGCTGGGGCGACGTCAGAGCTGTGGGGGGAAGGCGCTCTACCTCGCACCAATCCCGGAAGACTCGCCACTTTGTTTCATAGACTCGGAGGGTGGAAGATCTGCGGGCCGCAGCGATAGCCTCCACCGCCACACGCGAGAAACCTCTGGAAGAGAGGGCTTCTGTAGGAGAGGGCTTGCAGCACAATCGCCAGGCGTGTAGGAGGAGCCGCTCCGGGCACAGGTGAAAGAGAGGCTGTCGGGGCTGCTTCAGCATCGTGCGGGCGGTGGGTAAGGGAAGCGGGGGATCTATGGCAAGGCTGAGGAGGTCTGTGGTTCAACTCCTGTTCCA
Organism: Semisulcospira habei; assembly: GCA_036245525.1. Classification (NCBI taxonomy): domain Eukaryota; kingdom Metazoa; phylum Mollusca; class Gastropoda; family Semisulcospiridae; genus Semisulcospira; species Semisulcospira habei. The sequence continues at coordinate 25,165,493 of BTPG01000008.1, read as the reverse complement.
GCTGGAGGGGGCGACCAGGAGAAGGATCGCGTTGCTGCCTCAGAGCTTCTGCAAGACTTTAGGTACCAGAACGGACGGAGGGTATGCATAGGCGACGAGATCCTCCCAATCCACTGAGAGGGCGTCCACTGCCCAAGCTAGAGGGTCCAGGAAGGGAAAAACAAAAATGGGGAGCTGCTTGTTCCATCGGGTCACGAAGAGGTTGACCATCGGAGTTTCCCAGCGCTTGCAAATCATGCGGAAGATCTCTGGACTCAGCGACCACTCGGTATGCAGGAGCTGGCCCTTCCGTGAGAGGGAGTTGGCGAGGACATTCAGACTACCCGGAATGTGGTGAGCCCGTAGAGAGATGTCACGGTCCCTGCACCATAGAAGCAGTTGGTAAAGAAGCATGCAGAGGGTCGGAGAGTGGGTGCCCCCCTTTTTCTGGATGTACGCGACGACCGTGGCGTTGTCGGACATGATTTGGACTTCCTGATGGCGAAGCCGAGACTGCCAATGGTCGAGGGCGAGCCACACTGCCTTTAACTCCAGCCAGTTGATGTGCTTGTCCGAGAGCTCCGGGGGCCAAGAGCCCACGGTGGAGGAGAAATCCGGGAAGAGGTGCACACCCGAACCCGACCGGCTGGCGCCTGTGCAGAGGCAGAGCTGTGGAGGGGGAGAGGAGAGGAGAACCCCCAAATCTAGCCAGGAGGGGTCCGTCCACCGCAGGTGGGCTCGGGTGAGCGGGAGGACGGGGACTGGAGCCGCGAGATCAGGGGAGGCGTTTTGAGCAACAAAAGGCATGACAGGTGGTGTGAAAAAGAGCAAAATCTGGGTAATTTTAGTCGACCTAGTGTGTTCATGGGAGCCTAATGGGGGCATGTGCACGGTTGTATGCAGGCTTGCAGACGACAGTTTTGTCATGGGGTACTTAGTGCATTCGAGTGTTGTGAAAAATGCTAACTCTTAATTTTTTTAAGAATTGCTGAAAATGTTTCTCCTGTGATGTGCTTCGCACGGATTTTTTGTTTTGGCAGAAAGGTTCTTCGTTCATAGTTTTATGCTGCAAGAGGCTAACAGATAACAGTGTGCGAAAAGGGGGCGTAACCTATTTGCCCTGTGTGGCCTGTCTCCCCATCACCTCTTCATATCCGGTGTTGTCCTCCCCTATTTTGGCATTAAAATCGCCCATGACGATGGTGATGTCTCGCTCCGCACATTTGTCCACAGCACTCTGGAGTCGGTCGTAGAACTCTTGTTTCTCTTCCTCGTCAATGTCATTAGTGGGCGCATAACACTGGATGACGTTGAGCTTGATCTTTTTCTTGGTTCTAAAGGCTGCTGTGATAATTCTTGGCCCAAGAGGTTCCCAGCCCATCAGTGCTGTCTGTGCCACTGGTGACAGCATGAATGCTACTCCTTCTGTATGGGGGGCATTCTCCTCTTCATGACCTGAATACAGAATCATCTCCCCACTTAACAGCCTTTTCTGGCCAGACTGCGTCCATCTGGCTTCACTGATACCTAGCAGGGAAAGGTTGTACTTTTGCATTTCCGCTGCTATCTGGGCGGCCTTGCCACTCTGGTACATGGTCTTGACATTCCATGTGCCCATGGTTGTGTCCCTGGATAGAGAGAGGCGGCTCGGTCCTGTGGCTTCCGAAGACTTCCGGCTTTCACCACAGATAAATCTTCTGGTAGAAGAACCTTCCTCCTCCAGGAAAGAAATTGCTGTTTGTCTTTTCGTCGGCGTTTTTGTAGCTATTTCCTTATTTGCAGGGTGGGGAAGCTACCCCCATGCCCAACCCCCTTACTAGGAGGACCAGGGGTTTTCTGTCGGGGTCACCTTCCCTTAGACCATGTTGGTTCACGGCACCTTATTTCATTCGGTGCACACCTCTCGCGAGGGACCCCTTATCCACCACCCAGGGGACGCGCCTCAACGCCATATGGTCCCAGCGCGAGGGGAGGGAACTATGGCGGGGGAAAAAAGGAGAGAGAAAGAGATCGCACACGCACAATTATACATATAACTGCATGCACACATTCATTCACACATACACACCACCCACCGTTAATCAATAAGTACCTACTTGTACTAACAATGTGTGAACTGAGCATGAGAGAGAGAGAGAGAGAGAGAGAGGGAGGGAGAGGATTGTCAATTCTTGTATAACACCAATGCGTTTTGGTGCTTTGTGTCAATTCAGGAATTTTGTATACACTATCATGTCTGGAACTTTTACGTCAAAGTCACAGGCAAATTATTTTCCAGAAGTGGAGGGTGTGTACTTTTGAAACATTTTTCAGCAATGAAATAAAAAAAAAATTAAACAGTTGAAAAGGTACAAAGCTGGGTGATGAAATCATCCAATTTCTTTCTCCAATCTAGCTACATGTACTTGTATATCGAAAGGTTCAAGTGAATATAACAAAATGTATTGACTAAAAGTAAAACATGGGTCAACCAACTCTCTATTAACGGCTATTTTTCTCATCAATTGGCCACCTAATTTAAAATATGCTCGGAGCTCTCACAGCTTGAGCAAAGTATGCCCTAATTTTTTTTTACTTGTACATTCACAAACACTTAAGATATTCGTGTTTACATGCAATATGCAAATGCACGCATACAGCATTCTGCAGCAAGGTTAGTGTAACTAAACATGACGCAAAAGCTGTAAGAGTCTGAGGCCTGCCTGCCTATGATGCTATGTGCATGCTATTGAAAGCGCTCCACTATGTCCCATCCTAAAAATGTCTCTTCTATAAATAGAAGAGACTAAACAAGAACGGCAAAGCCCTCATGGCTCACATGCATGACTGATCCGCATCATGGAATGACTTTCTGTCACCTTGACCTTCTGTAACCTAGACCTTTCTGCCAGGTCAATCATACGAGCAGGTGTTAAAAGGTTAAATGGCAACAGTTTCTGCAAAATCCTATGTCTTGTCAACATATGTGCACTTCTCATACATTTGTTGGCCACCCTTGACCTTTATATGTCAGTAAATCATCAACTAGCCTTCTGCTAAGTTTGACTGAAATGTTTGCAAAAATGCAAACCAAAACTTACAATCTATCAAAAACAAGAAAGGCTCACATGTATCTACATAATGAATGTGTACTTGATCTTTCCAACAGGTCAATGAAATGAGCAAGCGTTCAAGTGTCTAAACATAAGCAAAGTGTATGGAAAGGGTGCTCATCAATCATATTACATCTTCAGTTCTTGACAAGCTTGATCCCCTCCACACCTCCAGTTTGCATATAGGGCACGCAGAGGTACAGAGGACACTAACCTTAATCTCATTGCAAAACACCTGCAGCAACCAAAAGCCTATGTACGATTTATTTTAATTGATTTTAGTTCCGCTTTCAACACCATGCAAACCCATATTCTGTTACAAAGGTTACTTAACCTGTCTGTGAATGGTGGTCTCATCCTCTGGATCAGATTTCTTGTGCGATCTCCCTCAGGGAGTTCTTATGAAGGGCTTTTTTCTAATGAACTTGTATTAAACACAGGTGCTCCTCAGGGCCGTGTGCTATCACCATTGTTATTTTCTATTTACACTGATGAAATGAAGGTCCAGAATACAGTTGTTAGTTTGTACAAATACACAGATGACATGCGAGAACAAATCTTGTGTGAACAAATATATTTTGATCATGTTCTTGCCTCGTAAGACTGGTGCACGTCCAACGCATTACATATGAATGGTGGTAAAATAAGAGAGTTGATATGGAGGATTCCAAACCACCCGATGCATTCCAATCAGTCGTTGGCAATGGCCAGCCTATTGAAATTGTGGAGTGCTTTAAATATCCTGGCACGCATATAGACAGTAAACTCAGTTTTAATCAGAACACTAATTTTATTTTTAAAAAGGCAACATAGCAGCTGTTTCTTCTGAGGAAACTCTGTAGTTTGGGGGTCAGTGAGGCCGTGCTTGAAAATGTGTATAAAAGTCTCAACCAAAGTTTGTTATCATTCAACATTAGTACAGTGTGGTTTAGTAACCTAAGTGCAAAGAACAAGAGCACATTGACTAGAGTTGTGAACACAGCCAGTAAGATCACAAAGTCAGCTCAGTGACATTATACTGTTTCTGTTCAAAGTTTTTTCTATCACATCAGACAGTTCTCACCTGCTACACCGCCAGTTTGAGAAACTGCCTTCTGGTAGGTACTACAGAATGCCCCTGGCTCACAGGAATCTTTTCAAAAAGCCATTTGTGCATAATGGAATACCTTGCTGAACTCCATCATGTAACTTTTGGCTATATGACCAGTAATATTTTGAGCATTGTAAAAATCGCAGTGAAGTATATGATATAACTGTCTATGGATGACAGTGTTTGCGTGTGTGTGTCTGAAGGGTTCGCGATAATTGATAATTCAGTATTTTACTGTTTGTGAACAGAGAATACCGGAAATTTTTAAGCTGCCGGTCCTTGGGACTCGTTTTATTTTGGCTGGACTGGTTAGACTTCTGCTGGTGACCGCTTATGTCCCTTGTCTATGGGAAAGCATTTCCTTGGGTCGGGTTTTGATCTAAACTGGAAAAAAAAAAGGAGGGGTGGAAGATGGGGGGTGTTACGCTTGTGTTTGTTTTGTTCTTTTGAGAGCATGTGTGTGTTTATCATAGGGTGATCCAATATTCATTCGAGTTATTTGGATAAGAATTATGTACCTTCATAATAATAGTATGATTTGTTTTCTTTTGCATGGAGAATTGCAGTCAATTTCTGCTGTGTAGTTAGAATGACACGTCTTTTCGATACATTGTTGTAAAGTTTGACCTACATTAGACTGGAAGGTTCAGGCAAGGTCGCGACCTTTCTGGTGACCTCAGATATGACGTCAAAGCTTTGTAGCAAACAAGTTATTGGCTAATTTTTGCAACATTCACAGTATGCATGGAATTTACGTAATACACCTAGAAGTTTATAGAAGTTTGTAGACGAATCTAGGGTGTTCTTTCTCATGAATATTACTGAGTTTTGGTTACGTTTTCTTTTCTGACTGGTTGAGTTGTGTAGTTTGCGGGATTGTTCTGGAAACATAAAAAGGCGTGTTAACGAATTATGTGTGCGCATTGTATGAGAGACGCAGTGTGTCAAGTGTTGATGCATTGTAGAGGAGACAGTGTATCAGTGTTGGTGCATTGTATGGAAGACGCAGTGCATCAGAATTGTGGATGCATTGTAGAGAGACAGTGTACCAAAGTGTGGATGTATTGTGCTGAGACTGCATCGTGAGAATAAATATTGTTGGAACTGTTACTCCAGTGTGGTATACAACCTTGGGCCACATGTGACGAGTCGCAGCTGACAAGTTTCTGTACAAGAACCCTACGTGAGCGTGTCTGGTGTGATTGTATCATACTATGACTACCACATAACAGGGGGATTGGTTTGAAAAAATTCTAGCGCGAACCCTGTTTCTGTATTTGCGTTCGAGCGTGTGAGCATGTACAAGGTTATCATATCTGCACGTAGGTTTATTATTTTCACATGTTCTTATGCCTGTTTTAATGTCGAAGCTAAAGCAAAATTTCCATCTCATGGACAATAAAGTGAATTGTATTGTACCAGAGAAATCTGAGCTTTCCCAAAATATATGAATATTTCTCACATTATTTGTCAATCCCCCTTGACCTTTGTATCACCTAAATTAGCATGCGTAACAAGAAAGGCAAAGCCCTTATGGCTCACATGTATGACCGATCCACACGTCTGACAATAAGTAAAGGGATGGCTTCTGCACTAACAAAATCCATGTTTTCTCAAAATTTAATCAGTTTTCACACATCTGTGAAACCCCCCGTGACCCTTGACCTTTGCGATGAGTTGACTAAATTAGGATAATAATAATAATAATACATAGTTTTTATATAGCACCCTTCCCCACAGACAGCAAGCTCGGAGCGCTTTACAACACATAGAAATAATTTTAAAAGGAAAAAAAATTAGAACAAAATAAACGTGCACTCACTCTTTAAATAAATATTAGCTTGCACTATGTAGGCACATTCCTAACATAAAACACACATGCACATACACAAACACACACACACACACACACTCTACATATATGGGCTACACATATAAGACAACAGCCAACATTTCCAGGCAGCACATCCAGACTAAGCTAATCCTGATATGCTACCTGGAAAAATTGGGTCTTCAAATTTGTTTTGAAAGTCATCAGAGTAGGGGATAGACGGACATGCAGTGGAAGCGAGTTCCAGACGTGAGGGACCTGATAACTGAAAGAACGTGCACCAGCAGTTAAAATTTACCACAGACGATACTACTATGCCGGACACACGATGGATGGCCATTACATGCACCCACTTCTGCTATCACACGTGAGCTAAAAATAGGCATTGTTCATGCATTTACTGATAGCCTGTGACCCTTGACATTTGAGCACATCACCCAATTTAGTATGCATATTATGCATGTCATATCATCAGGTATTTGTATACCAAGTTTGGCTTTGAAGTTAAAAACAGTATTTAAGAAAAGAAATGTGTTGCTAAAAATAGATAGAAGGGGAGGAAAGGTAATAATAATAAGCAATTATCTGTTGTTATTCACCCTGTTGAAGAGATTGATTTCCACAACTCCTCCTCCATCCTGCTGGCACATGTCTGTGTAAAATGCATACAACTGCTTGGACGACAGACTCACTTCAGGTTTCTTCTCAAAATTCATGTCCAGCCTGAAAAGACAAAAAACAAGCTACAGTGAAACTATCCTATGCAACAGAACTTCTTGAAAAAAATGAACAAGAATGGCAAAGCCCTTAAGGCTCAAGTGCATGAAAAATCTACTTAATTAATGACCTTGACCTTTCTGACAGGACACTGAAATGAGTAAGGGTTGAAGTGTTCTAACAAAAGTAAAGCAGTCCAATCTCAAAACCCCTACATGCTTGAGGACATCTAGCAGGGGTAAAATATAGATGCATTTGATCATGAAACATGATAGCGTTGAGCCAAAACACCACAAAGCCACCGCGAAACACAGAGCAATAAGTTTACAGAAACAATAGTTAATACATAATTGCAGAAATTCACCAGCATCAATCCTAATTGTTGGCTGCTGCTACAGTCACTTGGATTGTTGTTTACGGCAGACAGCACCCAAATAAACATGCCAGCACTTCAAACTATAAACGGTGATTGTGTAATCTGATTTTATAGCCAGTCCAAAAACACTCCTAAAAAAAAAAAAAAAAATCAAACTGCTGAAACTTTTGCCTGAGGAAACATTTTTGTGTATGGCAGGACATCAATGAAAAGTACTGGGATGAGAATAAAATAGTGTAAACTAGGCCCTTTTGCACTTGAAAGGGTAACATTTTATGTTCTAGTGTGATTTTTCAGCTCTCGAAAAATAAGCCAAATAGCACCGTTTTCTGCTCCACCAGCAAAAATTCTACATGTCCGAAAATCCCCAGAACGTTGCTTTCTTGGGCTTGCCTCAACTCAGATACTTTAAATAACACTTTAATCATATATAACCCATGTCATTACAATCAATAAAACAAGAAATGCAAAGCCATTATGGCTCATGTGTATGACCGATTTATATATGTGTGACCTTTGTGACAAGGGCTGGCTTCTGCAGCAGCAAAATCCAGGTTTTCTGAAAATGTAAGCATTTTTCACACATCTGTCAACCCTCCGTGACCCTTGACCTTTGTGATTAGTCAACTAAATTAGTATGCATAGGAAGGTCTTATCAGCTATCTTTGTACCAAATTTGGTTGAAAAATTTGCAAAAATTTGGAAATACCTACAATTTTATAAAAAATCAGCATTTTATACACATTTGCCAGCCTCCTGTGACCCTTGACCTTTCCAAGGGGTCATCCAAATTAGTATGCACAGATATGTCTTACCATCAGGTATCTCTGTACCAAATTTGGATTTTAAGTTGTGAACAGTCTTTGAGAAAAAAACATCTTTTGTCAAAATATGGCTATTTTAGACCTATTTCCTGAGCTCTCGTGACCCTTGACCTTTCCCAAGGGATTAACCAAATTAGTGTGCATAGAAAGGTCTTCCCATCAGGTATCTCTGTAGCAAGTTGGGTTTAAAGTTGTGAATAGTATTGAGAAAAAACATCTTTTGTCAAAATATGGCTATTTCCTGAGCCCTTGTGAATGTTGACCTTTCTCAGGGGTCATCCAAATTAGAATGCATAGATAGGTCTTATCATCAGGTATCTCTGTACCAAGTTTTGGTTTGAAGTTGTGAATAGTATTTGAGGAAAACATCTTTTGTCAAAATATGGCTATTTTTCACCTATTTCCTGAGCTCTTGTGACCCTTGACCTTTCTGAGGGATCAACCAAATTAGTACGTATAAAAAGGTCTTATCATCAGGTATCTTTGTACCAAGTTTGGGTTTGAAGTTGTGAATAGTATTTGAGAAAAAATAAATAATGTCAAAATATAGCTATTTTTTATCTATTTCCTGATCCCATGTGACCATGACCTTTGTGAGAGGTCACTCAAATTGGTATGTTTAGAAAGGCCTTACCACAAAGTATCCTTGGGCCAAGTTTGAAGAATGTGACTTGAATAGTCTCCGAGAAAATGTCAACGTTAAAGTTTACCACGGACGACGGCAGAGGGACGGACGACCACTGGCCCAAAACTTAAGACTCACTTTTGCTTCGCACATGAGCCAATGAACAGGTCACTGAACTACAAATGTGCTATTTTTTTTTTTTTACATATATAGGTAAAGGAAATGTTAACCATTTCCACATGACAGCTTCATTAAAATTCATGTACGTATTTATCATATAACTCTCAGTTTAAAATATTAGCAATTAGTACACTAAAAGGAAAGCTTTGTAATAATAATTCAGCTTTTGTCAACACTGCGACACGATGTCTCTATGGAACTTTCAAACTACAATAATGACGTCATTTTTCCTGTCAATGGAACTTTCAAACTACAGTAATGACAAATTTTTTCCTGTCAAGTGCGGTAAATGTTAACTTTTGTACCATCATACTGTATAATGATATGCAATCTTTTAATCTCCAAGATCCTGTTGATAAAATGGCAGGAGCTAGACATAAAATCTCTCACACTGCAGTAGCTGTCAGGGACTTGTGCATTGACTACAGCCCTCTACATCAGTTTATGGTGGAATAAGCTCGCCAGGAAGTAACATTTATCTTACCTCCCTTTCTTTTTAATAGTTGCTTTTAGTTTTACAATATACAGCACCGAAAGAGAGACTAAGCGGTATGCGAGTCTTTCTCTCTCTCTCTCAGTGCAGTACACCACACACTGACAGAGGTTGTTTCAGAACGTATGAAACAATCGCCAAACACATAAAGAAATTAAACAGTTAAACAAGCGACAGATATTTTTAGGAATGAGTAAATCTTGTTACGTTGATGTTTGTTTTGGATTCCTCAATGGGGTTTCATCACATGCATGAGGAAATGCAGTTTTTGCCACTGTTTTACGCCAACAGGTGTTTAATAATAATTTACGTTACTGTCTGCAGAAATTTCTTATTTTTCCTGATTGTGATTTTTGTTCAAAATGAACGAAATATCACTAAACAAGAATAGCAAAGCCCTGAAGGCTCATGTGCATGATTGATCCACGTAATGAATTGCCTTTGTGACCTTGAACTTCCAAGAGATCACTGAAATAAGCAAGTGTTCCAAGTGTTTTAACATTTATGGAAAAGGGTTGGTTTTGTACCCGCAAAATCCATGCTTTCTAAAAATTTATGCATTTTTCACTTTTGTAAACCTTCCGTGAATCTTGACCTTTTTGAGTACCGGTAAAGAACCAAACTCGTATGCATAGAAAGGTCTTACTGTCAGCTACCTTTCTGCCAAATTTGGTTGAAAAGTTTTGGAAAAATCCTCTTAAAAAGAAAAATTCTACCAAAAAAACATACATTTTTCACTTCATTTGCTGATCTCCTGTGACCTTTGCAAGACATCGTCTAAGCTAGCATGCATATTAAGGTCTTACCATCAGGTATCTCTGTACCAGGTTTAGGATGAAAGTTGTAAATAGTATTTGAGAGAACTTTTTTGGGGTCAGAAAATTGCTATTTGTGTCCTATTTCCTGATCTCTTGTGACCTTTGACATTTCTGAGGGGTCATCCAAATCAGTATGTATAGGAAGGTCTATCAGGTATCTCTGTACCAAGTTTGGATTTGAAGTTGTGAATAGTATTTGAGAAAAACACATCTTTTGTCAAAATATGGCTATTGTTGACCTATTTCCGGATCTCTTGTGACCCTTGACCTTTCCGATTAGTCAACCAAATTAGTATGCATAGAAAGGTCTTACCATCAGGTATCTTTGTACCAAGTTTGGGTTTGAAGTTGTGAATATTTGAGAAAAAATCAATTATGTCAATTTTTTACCTATTTCCCGATCCCCTGTGGCCTTGACCTTTAAGGGAGGTCACTGAAATTGGTATGTTTAGAAAGGTCTTGCCACAAAGTATCCTTGGGCCAAGTTTGAAGACTGCGGCTTGAGTAGTCTCCGAGAAATTGCCAACATTAAAGTTGACCATGGATGACAGATAGATGACCACTGGTCCAGAACACGATAGATTCACTTTTGCTTCACATGTGAACCAAAACGTTGAAGTGGTACATGGATGGCTTAAGAACTCACCAAGGCCTATTCTGAAGGAAGCTAAATATACAATTTCAAGTGAATATAACAAAAAAGGCAAAGCCCTTATGGCTCACCTCAGCTCATATAATAATATCTAGTTAAACGTACGAATGTACGTGTATATTCTATCATGTGTATATGCGCGTGTATGTATGTGTGTGTGTATGCATGTGTGTGTGTGTGTGCACGCGCACACGTGTGTGCGTTTGTGCGTGTGTTTGTATTTAGTGGACTGTATATTTTATATCACTGTGCTTTGGTGTCCCTGTTCTATGTATATTTTGTACTTAGTCGTAGTTTTAGCAACGGCAGGTGTGAAAAATGATAGAGTCACTGTGTTAATATCTTCACCGTTGTAAAATAAAGATTCATTGATTCATACAGGTGACCTGTATGACCAACCCACCTAAATGTGACCTTTATGACCTTGTCCTTTCCAACATGTCACTGAAATGAGCAAGTGTTCAAACACCTAAGTAAACTGTAAATGATTAGCAAAATCCTCAAAAAGTATGCATAGTTCTCAACTAGTCAACCCTCCATGACCCTCGACCTCTAGGAGGGGTCAACTAAATTAGTATGCATAGAAAGGTATTATCGTCAGCGACCTTTATGCCAAATTTTGTTGAATGGTTTGCAAAACGTTTGATAGAAACTACAATTCTATCAAAAACTGGCATTTTTCACACACTTGCCAACCTCCTGTGACCCTTGACCTTTCCAATGGGTCATCCAAATTAGCCTGCATAGAAAGGCCTTATCATCAGATATCTCTATACCAATTTGGGTTTGAAGTTGAAAATAGTATTTGAGAAAAAAGTTTTTGGCAGGACACAGCTAATTTTGACCCCCTTAATACCTTGACCTTTGTGAGTGGACCTGTAAATTAGCATGCATATCAGCTATCTTTTGCGCCAAATCTGACTAAACAGTTGTCCAAAACTTTGCTACAATTCTATCAAAAACGCATTTTTCACAAATTTGCCGACCTTCTGTGACCCTTGAACTTTCTGAGGGGTCAGCCAAATTAGTATTTGCATAGAAGGGCATCTCTGTACCAAGTTTGGTTTTGAAGTTGAAAATAGTACTTGAGGAGAAACTTGTGTCAAAATATGGCTACCTTGACCCTTTCCTGGACCCACTGTGACTGTGACCTATGAGAGAGGTCACTGAAGTTTAGAAAGGTTTTACCACAAAGTACCCTTGGGCCAAGTTGAAGTCTTCGGTATGAATAGTCTTAGAGAAAATGCCAACATTAAACTTTACCACAGGCATCGGATGGCCCATTACATAGACTTACTTTTGCTATCGCACATGAGCCAAAAATTATTGACGCTAATGTGTGTCAATTGACTTTCTCAAAAGTGACCATTTTCCTGCAATGGGCAATCCAATTTAAATATCCTCGGAGGGTCTCTTTTCAATTTTAGTCTGAGAGAAATTCCCAAGGTTTCAAGCCTTTATGAACTGAAATAGAAGAGATATTCACTGTAACACATACACGATGCTTGGCATCAAAAGTATGTTCTACATCAAGATGAGAGAAAGTAGGTGTGACCTAATTTTTATCTTATTTCTTTGTCAGATGCTGAGACCTGCCCGCCCATGACGTCATGTGCATGCCATTGAACACACTCCACCATGTACCGTTTCAATGCCGATCTTATTTTATAAACAGAAACATGAAGAAAAAAAAAAACTGTCAAAATATGGCCAAATTTGACTATGTTCTGAGCCCATGTCATCTTGAACTTAGGTAGGTAATTTTAACTGGTATTTTTAGAAAGGTCTTGCCACAAAGCATCCTTGCCAAGTTTGAAGTCTGTGGCCTGAATAGTCTCCGAGAAAATTCACACTTTAAAGTTTACTCCGGATCATGGTGGACAGATGACCACTGGCCCATTATTTACTCACTTCTGCTTTCACACATAAGCCAAAAATGTCAAGTATAGATAGGTCACCTTAAAGTACTTGGGAAAATAAACACCACAGCAAAATGTTCAAGGTGTGAACAAATTTTGAGAAGTATATCGCATTCAATTTTTGAAGATCAGTCAGTATGTGTGTAAACCAAAGTTACTATTATTAATGTATTTACTACTATACTAGGTTATCAGAAGCACTGGAAAATGGTAAACAAAAGTTAACACCAAGCCCCTGTGATAAAACATGGGCAAGCAAAATAAGCTTTTTTTAATTGAATTTGAAGCCCTTAAGTAAATAAATGCCCATGCTTTTAATCACGCCATCCAAAGACTACATTACTGTTTTAGAAACAAATCGACAAACTCATTCACAGGTGGCACCTCTATGCCAAGCTGTTCTGACAGTCTCTTGAAACTTCATGGTGAAGCCATACTTTTTTGTTGCATGTCAGCAGAAAACCAGTTAAATTTACCATGCAGCAAGTTTCAGTTCATCTGGGGGGATAGTACGCTTTCGCTTCTCCAGCAAGATTTCCCCATCCAGCTTATTCAGCTCCCCTCCACTTTTCTCCTTTCTCTTCTTCACACTTGCTGGTGCTGCTACTTTAGTGGAGGCCAGAGCATCCCCAGCATCCATTTCTGCATTTACATCTGCATTCCCATTCTCTTCACTCCCCTGCTGCTCAGCAAGGTATTCTGCTGTGATTCTCTTCTTAATGGCTGGCATTGTGGATCACCAGTTCCTGTTGAAATGAAAACAATCAACATTTTCCAGCATTTATTACAGTATGCTGAATAGTCAGAATGAAAATGGCTTGTCACTGCGCCACCTGTCTGGGCATCATATTATATGATAGAACTCACAAGCACAATAAATAAACACATGCGCAGATGATGGCGGCTCATGAAATGGGGTGGGGGTGGATGGAGGTGCTAAGAGTATACACAGAATCTCACTGATCATGCAACACCTATCATACACCAAGCCGGATGTGGGTTAACACTCTGTACATACGACGACTGATGTGTTTTGTGATTGGGGGGCGCGATCCGATGCCCTATTTACGACCGATTCACCCCCCCCCCCCCCCCCCCTTCCCGTTCCGGAATACACGAGTTTGTCTTGTCACGTATAAATTGCTTAATTTTACGTGTATGAAAGACTTGCAAGTAAAGACTCCCATGCAAATATAAAATCGCATTTTATAATCTAATGCGAAATCTACGTGGACACTGAGGCAAAAGGAGATAATAAAGAATGCAGGCAAATGGCCTTGAAATCGGCCCTTTCGCACGGGAGAGGCATAATAATCAAGCAAGGTCGGCTTTCGTAGTTTCAAGTGTAATTTTTAAATGCCGCTGCATCGCAACGTTGCGCAGCGCAAACACGAATATAGTTGCCTACAGTCTCAACGGCAGTATCCTGTCCACAACCACAACAAACCTGTTGAAATGCAATCAAACGATAACACAGTGAACCTCAATAAAGTCCTGCAAAGACGACGCTCCACACGCTGATTTGGTTATGTGCGCATGAGCAGAGGACCACCACAAAAGGAAGTCAAATTTGTCGTCTGCTTCTAGTTTTATGTCATCTCGACACAAGTACTACGTGGGATTGAAGTTGGGGTGACCCAAAGAGTATATAGAGGCTAGCGTAGCTATACACTTTCTGACAGACAGCGAGATGAGCCCCCCCCCCCCCCCCCATTTGTATTCACTGTGTTAATTTACTACCTCCCAAAATCTCTCTCACAAGACACAACTGTGGTACAATATGCAGATGATATTGCTATATGGATAAACACTAATCTCAGAAACGTACCCCGGCCAAAAAGAATCGTAGATTACGTTCAAAATTTTTTTATCAGATTGAATTGGACAAATTATCAAACTATATGAAAGAAAATGGTCTAGAACTCATCATCATCATCATCATCAGTCCCTTGCCCGAACTGGGCGTTGCCAAGGGGGGACTGAAAGGCAGCAGCAACAGACAGTGCTCTCCACTGAGTTCTATTTTGGGCGGTGGCAAGCAAGTCTGGCATCTCGAGTTCGGTCCATTCTTTTATGTTTGCGACCCAACTCTTTCTCTGACGACCTCGCCGACGGGGCCAAGGCCGACAGACCTGAAAGAAGAACTGCCCTGGTGGCAAGAGAACAGGAGCGCTACAAGATTGACATTGCAGCCCTCTCCGAGACGCGCCTAGCCAATCAAGGTCAAATTACAGAAGCAGGTGGCAGCTATACATTCTTCTGGAGCGGACGCAGTGCTGATCATCGTCGCAACGCTGGAGTGGGCTTTGCCATCAAGAACCACTTGCTCCGCAAGCTCTCCAGTCTCCCCTGGGGCCTCAACGACCGTGTGATGACTCTGCAGCTCCCATTGAGAGGCAAGCGCAGCATTACGCTGATCAGTGCCTATGCCCCCACCATGACCAACTCGGAGGAAGCCAAAGATAAGTTCTATGAAGAACTTGACTCTCTGATCTCAGCTGTACCAAAGTCAGACAAGCTACTTGTACTTGGAGACTTCAGTGCCCGAGATGGAAGGGATTACGAAGTCTGGGACAGTGTCATTGGTCATCATGGAATGGGCAAGTGCAACAGCAATGGTCTGCTCTTGCTGAAAACTTGTGCCATGCATGACCTACTCATCACTAACACAGTCTTCCACCTACCAAACCGTAACAAGATGTCATGGATGCATCCCCGCTCAAAGCACTGGCATCTTTAATGACTACGTCATCATCAGGAGATGTGACAGGCGGGACGTCAGAGTGACCAAGGCCATGTGTGGCGCTGACTGCTGGAGGGACCACCGACTGATTGTGAGCAACCTCAGCATCTGCGAACAGTCCAAACGACGACCACAACCTCGGAAAATAACAAAAAGACTCGACGTGGGCAAGACGAAGACTAGCTCTACCGCAGATCGTCTTGCTGAAGTTCTCGAATCCAAGCTTGCGGACATCCACCTCAGCGGCAATGCCAAAGACGCCTGGGCGACGTTCAGAGACACCATCTATGCTGTGTCTTCTGAGGTTCTCGGGACCACTTCAGGGAAAAGTCATGACTGGTTCGACGATAATGATGAGGAAATAAAAGCCCTCCTCCACGAAAAGCACAGGCTACACAGAGCCCACCAGAATGATCCTTCCTCTGTCTCCAAAAAGGCAGCCTTCACGAGCACCCGCAGAACGGTTCAAGCCAAGCTTAGGAAGTTGCAAGACTCGTGGCTCGGTCAGAGGGCAGATGAGCTCCATAGTTACGCAGAAAATCACGACTCCCAAGAGATTTTTCGATGCTCTCAAGACTCACTACGGCCCTCTTTCTTCTAGGACCTCCCCCTCCTGAGCTCTGATGGTAACATGCTCATAACTGAGAAGGCCAAGATCCAGGACAGATGGGCAGAACATTTTTAAGCTGTGCTGAACAGACCGTCCAGGATAAACGATGAGGCGATTGACCGCCTCGATCAAGTAGACTTAAATCTAGAGCTGGACTATCCTCCCCTCGAAAGTGCAAAAAAGCTGTTGACCAACAGTCAAGCGGCAAAGCTCCTGGAGCTGATGCCATTCCAGCAGAGATTTACAAGACTGGTAGTCATAGGTAAACTGACTGAACTCTTCATGACATTCTAGAACAAGGGCGAGATCCCCCAAGAGCTCAAAGATGCGTCCATTATTCACCTATACAAGAGGAAAGGTAACTGTCAGGTTTGTGACAACCACAGAGGCATCTCACTACTCTCCATAGCAGGCAAAATCTTCGCTAGAGTCCTGCTGAACCGGTTAAATGCCCACCTAGAGAAGGGCCATCTCCGGTGGTTTCCGCCCCCCACCCGGGTCTGCCCTGGGAGACTTGGGTGGGGTAACTACTTTTTAGTTCACAGGGTCACCCTGGTCAGCCCCACAGGGTGGGTTTTCTTCTGTATTCTGGGGCATGTGTTTCTGTCTACCCTTGGTCCATTCACCTGTATTTTCCTTTTTAAAACTCTCCCTACTGTCTGCGCTGCCTGTAGCTGTTGATATTGGATGTGTTGCTAAATGGTCTTACCTTTATTTAGGCCCCATGTTGTAGGTTTATTTAACGTATTGGACCGGCTGGCGACATACATTCAATATTCTGTTTTTTTTTTTCACAAGCAGTGCAGGCACGTCCTGAGAAAGCCTTGTTGCTGTCGGGACGTTAAGCAATGTACAATCAATCAATCCGGTGGTTTCCGGAAGGGAAGAGGAACTGTAGGCATGATATTTGCTGCTCGCCAACTCCAGGAAAAGTGCCAAGAGCAGAACAGCCAGCTGTAAACAACGTTCATCGACCTCACCAAGGCCTTTGACACCGTAAGCCGAGAGGGCCTCTAGAAGATCATGACGAAGTTCGGTTGTCCTGACAAGTTCATCACCATGGTCAGGCAGTTTCATGATGGTATGACGGCCCGAGTCCTTGATGATGGCGACTGCTCCGAAGCCTTTCCTGTCTCTAATGGAGTCAAGCAGGGCTGTGTTTTAGCTCCCACCCTCTTCAGCATGATGTTTTCTGATATGTTGACTGATGCCCTTAGGGATAGCCACCAGGGAATCCATATCAAGTACAGAACTGACGGGAAGCTGTTCAACTTGCGCAGACTTAAGGCCACAACAAAAGTTAAGGAAACTGTTGAGAGACTTTCTTTTTGCTGATGACTGCGCTCTTAATGCAGGCTCCGAGCCGGAGATGCAAGCTATCATGGACCAGTTCTCCTCAGCATGCGACAACTTCGGCCTAACCATCAACACCAAGAAGACCGAAATCATGCACCAGCCAGCACCAGACCAACCCTTTGTCGAGTCCTCCATCTCAGTGAATGGACAAAAGCTCCAGGCAGTTGACAAGTTCACATACCTCGGCAGCACCCTCTCCAGAGCAGTCCACATTGACGACGAAATTAATTGCAGGATTGCAAAAGCCAGCGCCAACTTCGGGAGGCTGCGGGAGACTGGGAGCGCAGGGGAATCAGTCTGGAGATGAAACTCAAGGTATACCATGCAGTTATCTTGCCCACCCTCTTGTATGCTTGCGAAACCTGGACTGTGTACAGGAGGCATGCACGCAGACTGAACCACTTTCACCTAATATGCCTGCGCAAGATCCAGAAGATAAGGTGGCAGGACAAGACCCCAGATACTGAAGTCCTCTTTTCTACGGGTGTGCCTTCTGTCCACACCATGCTGATGATGCATCAGGTCAGATGGGCGGGCCACGTCGTAAGGATGCCAGATGAATGCATCCCCAAGCAGCTGCTCTTCGGCAAACTGTCCTCAGGCAAGCGTTGTCATAGCGGCCAGCACAAGCGTTTCAAAGACACTCAAGGTTTCCCTGAAAGCCCTGGAGATAGATACCAACTCCTGGGAGAAATCAGCCCTGGATCGCACCTCATGTCGCAGCCTTATCAACAGGGGATCCACAAGCACTGAGGATAGACGCACAGTCGAAGCAGAGAGAAAGCGCTTTCAGAGAAAAGGACGAGTGGCAAGCACCTTCAATGCTGCACCATCTCACGTGTGTCCTACCTGTGGAAGGCACCTCCGTGCCCGGATTGGCCTCACCAGCCATCTCTGGACACATCATTATTAGACACAACAGCTAGGGATGTCAGTGGTCCTCATCGCCCACGATGGACGCACATCATCACAATTTGGATGACCCCTCACAAAGGTCAAGGGTCACAAGAGGTTCAGAAATATGTACAAAATTGTCATATTTTCACAAACATTTTATTATCTTAAATACTATATACAGCTTCAAACTATACCTGATAGTAAGTCCTTTCTATGCATGCTGATTTGGATGACAACTCGGAAAGGTCAAAGGTCACAAGAGGTCGACAAATGTGTGTTAAATGCTAATTTTCGGACACGATTTAATTTGTATCAAAGTTTTGGATCAGTCAGATGAGTTATTTGCCATTCTTTTTTATGTTTAAGATCGAGTGAAAAGATCACTTGATGAAATCTACTTGATGACAAACATGTAAGTTGTCTTCTTTTTACTGTACTTATCTATAACGGTGCAATCAGTTTAAAATCCATTAAATCCTGAGGCTGAATTTTTTGGAGTTGTGTATTGTCCTTTGAAGGTTACATTTCGGATATGGAGATAGATCAATCATCTTAGTTCAAGGGTGGTGCCAGAATAGCTTGGTGCCTGTGGACACCAAGCTATTCTGGCACTTTCCTTGCACTATAACAGTCACATTATATGCAATAGTGTTTCAGGATGGAAAGAGTTAAAACATCAACATAAAACTTTTTATTACATTGTTATAACTCTCGACAACATAATTGATTCATCTGCTAGACCTATACAGCCGCACAGGCTTTTGAAAATCTGTGCCACATACTTGTGCATAGTTGTCATGCAGCCCATTACATCTGCATGAGAAATAATTCTGGGTGTACCCGGTAAGTGATGTAGATTGGTTTGAAGTCTTGTATGTTTCAGTGTGATGACAGAGCTGTTGAATGAAGTGCGAGATCACATCTCTGTGCTGTACAAGCTGTCGGAGATCGTGGCGATGCTGGATATGTTGTTGGCATTCTCACACGCTTGCACACTTTCTGCGTATGGTCAGTGCTTGATATGAATTGACTGCGACATTTCAAGGCCTAATGGACCTTTTTATAAAAAAAAACACATTATAGGCAAACCATTTTCCTACACCTGTTGCAATACTAGTGTTATGTATTACTAGCATGTGTTTTAGTGAGTTATACACCCTTCACCCAACTTTGTCTTCTGTACCGAAAGGGTTGACTTTGACAGTGCCTTTTCCTACTCACTTGGTAGTTCTTCTTCTTTGTCTTCTGTACTTATTTGCTGTACTTACAGCACATTATGTAATGAATTTTCATCTGTTTATGTTGAACCTCTTTCAAAGTCCACAAATGCTTTACTGTGGCATAATATTGTCAGTTAATTTAAATAGAGCTGCCCTGATAGTTCATAACTATGTCATTAAAAAAAAAAGAACATAGGTACATTTTGCACACAAAAAAAGGATTTTTTTTCAGTGTGTCCAGAATTCACTGACACACTTGCCATCAAAATGGGTCGGCACCCCATCTTGGATAAAATTGGGACAGCAGGAGAGACTGTGCCAAACAACACGGTAATTGCAGTATTTTACTGGCAACATTGTTTTTTCACCTTTTTGACCCCAGAATATGCGTTAGTTCTGCCAGTACTATTTTGTCAGGCTTGTAAAACCCCATAACTTTTGTCATTATAAACACATGTCATCATTAAGCCCCTTGTGGATGCATCTTCAAGGGGGATACAAAAAGAAAACCATGGATAACCTGTAGCAGCTAAGTGCCTGTTTTTGTTTTGGTTGCAGTATGCTGCCGACGACTGCAACTTTGTGATCATCACCGGACCAAATATGGTATGTTCAGACTGTCTGTCTTAGTAGCGTAGCAGGTGCAAATATGAGTAAAAACAGAATTTTTTAAAAAAATGAACCACAAATTTACAAACAATATTGAACAGTTACAGTTTTGTGCTATCATTGAGGACATAAATTTTTTTGTTTCACAATACACAATACAAGCAAATAAATGAAACTCTCTCCTTATTCTCTTCTGACCGCACAGCGTTTACTGGAACAACAAAAAATAAAAGAACACACATTCTTGTACCGGTATATTCTAACTGTTTACCGTAGAGTGGAAAGTCAACATACCTGAGACAGGTGGCACTGCTGCAGATCATGGCTCAGATCGGCTGCTTTGTGCCTGCCGAGTATGCTTCATTCAAAATCTCTAGGCAGATCTTCTCACGTGTGGGGAGTGATGATGATATGGAAACAAACTCGTCCACATTCATGTTGGAGGTATGTTGGAGGTCTCCTATTCCATTTATCCTTTGCCTATTGGCAGCGGTTTTTGTTGTGATGATTCCTGCAGAAATCATCATGACAAAAACTGGTACCAACAATCAACCCAATGGTGCAAAGGCCACCGGGCCGCTGTTGGCCCGCGCACAGCCGTGCCTTGGGCCAACGGCAGTCGACGTAATGGCCTTTTGCACATTGGGAAAGGGCTAATTTTAGTGTGTGGCAATTCTTGAATGAGTTAACGATGCAGTGCACTTTGGATGTAATGAAAGGAACAAACATTTTATATCTAAATATGGTTATTACTGATGTAATTTTAGGTAATAAAAAAGTGCTTTGGGGAATTGTGGAAATGTTCTTGATTTTTTATGTGTCTGGCATTGCCGGTTTCAAGCTACATGGGTTTGGAATTTTTGTTTATTTTATTATCACAGATGAAAGAAATGAACTATATCATGCAGAACGCAGCCAGTGATTCTCTTATCATCATTGACGAACTTGGGAGAGGTAGGTTCCAACTATTCAGACTCCGCACTTGTATTTCCTTAGTAAGTAACATGGTATCTGTTTTCAGATGCATCTTTCTAATGTAAATCAAGTTTATGAATGATGATGATAATGATGTCCATGTATGGTGTACAGTGCTTGTGTCCAGTCATAACAAGTATTTTCAAAGCCCATGGACCTCACTGGTGCGCGCATTTTCAGCCAATCAGAAAATAGAAAAAAATTGCCGCAGCGCGGTTCTGTTGCTGGGTGCCACAAGCTTTCCCGTAACTAAGCAAGGAAATGGCGAAGCGCTATTGCTGTTTGTGCGTATACATTTCATTGAAATGGTTAGGCATTGCCATTGGGGTACCTGCAATCGGGACGAAAACTACCCTGAAACCATCAAAGAAAAGCTTCTGGCTTTTTTTCCCTCCCGAAACCAACGCAATGGGCTGAATAAAACTCAGAACTTGCTGTAGACCGCACACTGATCCGCGGCATCTCAACATCAGGATACTACCCCCCTAGAGGACAAGAGCAAATGCAGAGCTGTTTGTATGCGGTAAGTGTCATTTTTCTAGATTGTTCTGAAAATGGTTACAATTCACTTGCGGAAGTAGTACATAATTCAGCGATCGAGTTATCACGGCCGGAGCGTACTGTGGGCCTACAATAATGTGCAAGCACTCGCTATCAGGCAGTACCGCTACACAGATATGAACACTTGGGATGAATGTGTGTGTGTGTGTGTGTGTGTGTGTGTGTGTGTGTGTGTGTGTGTGTGTGATATTTTAAATATGGAATTAACTCTCCAGAAACACCATAACCAAAGGTGTATGCCCTTACGTTTCTTCAGTTTGCACTCTCACTCATTGTAACAAATCACGACACAAATCGACACATCACTTCTACACTAACACATTTCATCAAATCTATTTATGATGAGCATATATTCATGCAACGTTTTTCTTCTCAGCATTTGTGGAATGGCGAACCCAGTGAGTTGCACCCCTACCCATTCCAGCAGACGAGTCACCTGCCTACAAATCCAGACTGCTCACAAAAGGGGGCAGTACAGATTCCGGCTGTAAAATCTTCGCAGGAAGATCAAGTCTTGCAACATTCACCTGACACTGTAGTAGGCAAGTGTGGGGCAGCGGAACAATGATGCAAGTATATATTTGTGTATATATGCTGACAATAACAGCAGAGGTGCATACCTAACATTTCGCTTACACTCTGTGATGACATTTCACTTTCCAAGTCAGACTTTCATTGTTCTTTGTAGAAAGCTGACAGTGTGAAACAGTGATGCCATAAATGGAATGTCTGGTGTGATTTGCGATACATTTACATCTCTTTGGGTAAAAACAATAATCTGTGATATTTAGCTGGCCTTGCACCTGCGTGTGGTTGGAATATGATTTCTTCAGTGCCACGCTGGTGTTGTCAGCTAATTTCACACAAAATCCTGGTAACTGACATGCCTCGAGTATGGTGTAATTTCTGGATGCGGGTGGGCATTTGACCTTGATTATGCCTGTCTGGCCACTGTCGCACAGTTTGAGTTGCTCTAAGAAATAGAAACTGTGGATTAACCACAATGCTGCGCTTGTGCAGGTGTCTGTCAGGAAGTACTTCTAAATATTTACTCTTGGCAGTGTCCTCATGTCGTTTACATAAAATGTGGCAGCAGCTGAGAAAAAAGTGTGTGAAAAGATTCTGTCAAGACATTGTCAGAAACGTTTGCTTTTCTATTTAGATCTATTTGGAAGTTTCATGTTGCTAGTTTCTTGGGGGGTTGGGGGTGGGGGTGGGGGGGGGGGGTTGTTTGTTTTTTTCCCTCAACCCAGTGATTAGAACTGGTCAGTTCTCTGTTCTTTCCTCACGTTTCTCATGATTTGGACACTAACTGGTCAAGCAAAGGCGATCCAGTTCTTGTAGGAGATCAACCGGGCACCTCGTTGTGACACACATGTCAGCGACCCTGTTGATTCCCTGGCATTGGCTCTCTTTTCAGTCTCCTGGTCTGTGGACAAATATTGAGTGCAGCTTTAGAAGTACGTTTGACGTTTTAAGTTAATCATAAACATATACAAACAGTATATGTTTATGATTAACTTAAAACGTCAAACGTATTTCTAAAGCTGCACTTTTTGTTTTAATTTCTCTTTTAGGGATTTCAGCATTAGACTATCTGGCCATCGCTGCAGAGTGCAAATTCTGAAATAGCAAGCTACAAGATAATGATAGACCTGCTGGAGGAGGAGACCAGATCAAGAATTTGAAAATCTGAATGCATCTCAAGGCTGCAAAGAACTAAAGGTGTGCAGATGCAACCAGCAGAAGAAGAAGTATTCGGAGTGGACTTTGTGAGGAAAAAAGGAGAGACAACTAAACAATCTGTTCCAGTTCTACACTGCATTAACATGTTTGGGTTTTGGCTTTTTGGTCATTTTTGTTGCCAAATGTAGGTGTAGGTGCTGAAAGTCTGCTCTATTTCACTATACTTGTGATTAAAAGATTGACCATTTGGCAAAACAAATGACAAAACAGCCAAAAACCAAACATATGTTAATGCAGCTGTAGTACAGCCACACAATAGACCGTTTCTCACTCTTTGCTGATTTAGAAATTTTGAAAGACTTCATAATAAAATGAAAATGAGTTTTGAATCTAGTATTCCTATGCTATCAGATTGTAAGTGTCACTGTGAATCAGCCATTTATGACCTGAACCATTATTTCTCTGTGTGTTGTGTTTTGGCATGTGAACCACTCATATTCCAGAATAAAATATAATTTACCAGTTAATAATAGTTTTGATGTTATTTTAGGTAATGCTTACTTCTTGCTTGTGTTGATGTGGCATGTTATGGGCCTTTTCGTCCGCTTCTCCGATGGCCTTGCTAGCACACCATGGTTTTATTATTGGGACAGATGCGATCTTGGTGCCTTTTGATATTGCTGCTCACCAGGCTTGTGGCATGCCCCTGCAGCTCAGTCGATTAGGCACATGGGTTAAACAGTTTAGCTGCCTTGAAATACTGAAGAGATTTCTGAAGCCCAATGACATGAGAACAGTGACCATTGAACCTGAAATACAAATCATACATGCATGGTTATTTATTAATAATCTCCCTTTCCTCTCTTTCACACACACACACACATACACACACACACACACACACACACACACACACACACACACACACACACACACACACACACACACACCACACACACACACACACACATACACACACACACACACACACACACACACAGGGAGACAAAACCATCAGAGTGGGTTACCTACCATTTTATGTGAAAATGGGTTCCCATATTTCTATTTATTCTAGGGCTCTGGAGTTGATGCGAATGTTTAGAACTCACCTTGTAACTAAGCTCTACAACTTAAATTAAAAAAGACATTTTCTAGAAACAGAGCCACTGGATGGAGAAAAAATGTGTTTCTACCAATAAAGTGGGTGCCTCTCACACAAAAACTGGCATTACAGTAGAAATGGGTGTCCTTGTCAAATCATTCATTTTAGCATGGACATCTCAAGAAAATTAGGTGTCTGTAATAAGGTAAAGTTCACGGAATATTTGATGCTTCTTTTCCACATTTATTTGATTGTTGTCATTCTTTTTTCAGCTTAATGTATATTCCTTCTTTTTCTTGCATTAAAAATGTAAAGCACAATGACACAACAACACAGTGAACAAATACCTCACTAAAAATACCTCTGGTTGATTTTCTAATGATTGTTTGGGTAGGGTTGTGGGGGGGGGGGGGGGGAGGGGTGGGTGTGAAGGTGGGGGGGGGTAGGGGTGGGGTGGTGTGAAGGTGGGGAGGGGGGGGGGGGGGTCATCACTTTGGGTTTTATAGAGCTGCTGAATGCTCTCTTATGAATGAAAGATTTTAATTATCCCTGGAATCAGGAGGTCATTTCTGAGGCGCGCAACGAGTTGCACATCAAACCACCCACAAATACACATTTGGAGTGCACCAGATGGATCCAGTTGGACAAGTCCCACATTCCACACTGTAGGACAGCTAAGACTGAGAAGCAATCGCGGCGTTTATGGCGCGGTGCAAGGTTTAAAACTAAGAAACTGTTGTTTTTAGAAGCGTGTCGGGCAACAGTTTGTATTAAAACTTTTTTAAAAACCTCTCCTTATACTCAACTTTTGTTAATGTTAAAAGTGTTTCATTTACAGGCGTGTTGTAACTATTATGCATCTATTCCAACGTAATAGTGCTGGATATCATAGTTTTCCCATTGTCGCCTTCTCTCTTCACTCAGCACTCAACTCTCCAGTCCTTCCCTCAAACACACAGCATTCACACAAACAATAATTTACTATTACACCCTTTGGCAACATTAGGTGGTTGTTATTTTGTTCTCTGACCTAGCATTACATACTGCACTAAACGACCGACTGCAGCAGACGACACACCTAACGACACTGACTGTGTGACATCATTTGCATTCAATCAATTTGTGCATACAATCTGACAGGAGTTGCAGTCAAAACGAAAGCATAACACCAACAAACCCACTTAAACAAAGCAACAGGTTGAACCAAAAGACACAAGACAACAGCAGCCTCACCCAAAGTCTATACGTCCTCTCTCTCACTGCGCACTCATACAATCACTTCACTTCTTAGCAACCGGCGCTCGAATATAATTATAGGCTAAGTCAAACTAAAACAGAAGATAGTGGCGGAAAACCCTTTAAAATAGAAACAAAGAACGACGTTTCAGATCAAATATTCTTCATCTGACATGGAAACAAACGTAGAAAACCGTATAGGCTAAGTCGCTGGTGAACGTATACATGAATCTCAAATTTGTACATCACCCCGGAAGTACATCACAACTCAACACTTTTTTAACAAAACAACCACACCCTCAAATAACAAACCTAATTTTGTAGGAACATAAACAATTTACTCCCTCAAACAACAAAATATCCCCCCCCCCTCCCCCACCCTTCCTGACCCATATCAGCTATGAAGTTATTTATAGCTGAGAAGGGTGATGTCATACATACACGCCCATTTTCAGGGTTCTGTGCGCACAACACACACACATTGCTGGGAGGGACAAGTTTTCAAACACACTACAGGCGTGTCTGTTAAACACAAAAGTGCATGTTTCAACGCCAAAACGAGAAAAACTGATCTTTTTATTTTTTATGAATCTTTACCCCAAGACAATGCAGAAACAACCCTCAGAAAAAATGGGTGTCTGACTTGGTCACCCAGATTTTTACACACACCCATTTTTCATAAGGATGGTAAAGACAGTCACCCATTTGAGCTCTTTCGTGTACACACACACACACAAACACATCGATTCTATTTGTGAGTGAAAGTAATCAGCTCAGCCTGACACGCTGAACACAGCCAGCAATAGAGAGCGCTGAGCAGCCCCATCCTGCTGCGATGAGACAAGATGGACTAAAATGGCTCGGATAAGTGTGCTATTTTTTTTTTTAAGCAACACCAATAACAAAAACACCTACCCGGCTCTGCAGGCACTGACAGCTTCTGTGACCTGTGCTTGCTGATGCTCATTTTCCACGTTCATTTTGTGTGGATCGGCGCCGCGTTCTTGTAGATCTGCGACCGGTCAACACGGATGCAACTTCAGTGAACGGAATCACTGCCAGTTGTGTGATAATACGAATAGCATCAATGCAACTTGACGCAAACTTGCTTTGCCTCGATCTAGAGCCCTTTTTGACATATATTTGTATCCTGGCATAAATGTAGGCTTGTAGAATTTGCAACGCATTCAGTCGAATCACGCGCGCTATCGTCCGCCATATTGCCCAGGACAGGGACAGGAAAGCTTGTGGCACCCAGCAACAATTCTAGGGGGCGTGGCGTTTGTGGCGCGTGCTCGGTGAGGTCCATTGGGCGGAGGAGAGGTTTGAAAGAAGGATTTAAAAAAAAAATTGAAGGGCGTATAACAAAATGTACTCTGGACATCTATATTTATGAAGCTTATTATTGACTTGCTGCAGGAACCAGTGCTGAAGAAGGAGTTGGCATTTGTTGGGCTGTGTGTGAGTACCTTCTGAAAACAAAGGTACAAAGCTGCAGCATTATGCTTAGTTTTTTGTTAAGCAATGGAAAAAAGACGGGCTTGTTCAGTAGCATGTCCGTTGAAAGGTCCTGGTAAATAAAAGTGGCACAGTGTCAACTCAGTGCACCTGAACTGATAAGTGTTCAGGCAGTACTCCATAGGCAATAGCTGCCCCTGTCCATCATAACCCGCCCCTTAGGGCCGTCCATTATCACTCCAGTGCCATGAACGTTGAACACCAAACTAATCAATCAATCATTTCTAGCTTGATATGAACAGTAGTACATGTACACAAGTAAGAGCAGTAGTACGTGTTTACATACATGTTTAGTACATTTTATGGTTCAAGGCGACAAGGCGGACTTCCTTCGAGAGTGCCTTGGAGGATAGTCTTGGACAAGGTGTTGTGTCGGGTCACGTGGCCAAACCAAGCAAGCTTGCGCCGATTCACAGTTGCCAGAATGGGTTCATGTGGGCCCACCAGGGAAGTGACGATGCTCCGTACATATTCGTTGGTCTTGTGCTCGCGGTACGAGATGCGGAGCAACTTCCTCAGGCACTTGTTCTCAAAGGCCTGGATTTTCTTTTCTGAGTCTGCAAGCAGTGTCCAAGTCTCACAGCCGTAGAGTAGAATAGACACTACGAGGGACTTGTAAAGCCTGTACTTGATGGTGAAGCTGATGGAGTTACTTCGCCATATCCTGTCCAGCCTGGCCATTGCGGATGTTGCTGTACCTATCCTGATACGGATCTCTGCTATGCAACTACCGTCTTTGGACAGGGTGGCTCCCAAGTACTTGAAGCTATTGACCTCTTCTAGCTTCTGGCCATTCATGTGAATATTGCTGCTGCTGTCGCTTGTGGTGTTGATCATCACTTTGCTTTTATCCGTACTGATCTCCATGCCATAAGACCCTGCGCTACTTGAAAGTTTGTCTGTCAGGTTTTGTCTAGAACTATCTGGGGAAAAAACATGTCTAATGCTTTTCAATAATGGGGAAAGTGCTAAAACATTGCCTAAATTATCCCTAAATGGGACGCCTTTAAACTACCAACATTTTGTAAAGTTTTTAAGTGTACATTTTACATCAAAATTATCTTGGAGAATTCATATTGAAGCCATATTAAATAAGGCAAGAAAAAGACTTAACTTGTTAAAAATTATAAACTCACAACCATGGAGTAAGGACATTAAAAACTGTTTTACACCTTGGTACATCTTTAGTTCGATTAACACTTAACTATGTTCAGGAAGTCTACTTTACTGCCCCAGCTACACTTCTACAGAAGCTGCAAAGCATTGCCAGTAAAGCAGTTAAATTAGCCCTTGGAGTGCCACTTCATATTAATACGGCTGTAAAAACCTACAAAGAAGCAGGTATTCTGTCTTTATCTGACCAACGTAAATTAGCAACTACAAAATACATTGTCCGAAGCCTGTCCGGCCGTCAAACATTCAGTACCGGACATATTTTTAGACGCAGATTTGGATTTCCCGAAGAGAGCGCAAACAATCCCGTATCTTTTACCTACGTAATTATGTCAAAGATGCTATAGAAAACTGCAATATAGATATCAAGTCTATTCCCGTTTTACCAGTAACTCCTACTATATCTCCATGGGAACATATTAATAGGCTATGTAGCAGGGGAGATAATTTAGCTCAGTGTTCTAGTACAGTTGTACCAATTTCCCCCAGCACGCCCGCAGGCCCAGTGGTCAGCAGTCCTGCTAGTGTCAGAGCGAGTCAAGTACCAAGCCAATCGGCAAGAGGCATGCCGAACACACCCTTAGGGTTGTGGGTATAAATAGCGGCGCCTAGTGGAGCGGAGCCCCCCCAACAACAACAACCACCACAGGAGGGCAACGGACGAGTCACCGGCCCGAAGCAACCAAGAAAACGCCACCGACCGCCCAAGCGCTTCAGGCTGCAGCACCCACCACTTCTCCCCACACCACCACCGCACATGCGCCTGCCACCTCTACATCGCCACCCACCACGACCATTTCAGCGCCCGGCCCCTCGACCAAGGATTGACTGGCCGCCGCCTCCACCACCCTACCTTCCCAGACCTTACTACAACTGGCCACGGAGTTCCCGGCCGACTCCACCACCACCGCCACCACTCCCGCACCAATTTCTGGAGTGGTTAGCGTTCTACCACCCACCAGCCTGGCGATAGCAACGGTTCCCCGGCCATACCACCCACCTCCTGCACCATCAACCACCCGGCCCCGGCAACACCATCAGCCAGCTGCGCGACGGAGAGGCAGACAGACAGCGAGACGACAACCTCCCCCCCCAACCCCCCTGGCCCACCCCCCCCCCCCCCCGGACGAAATCAACGAGAGTTGGAAGTCCCAGTCCCTTCAAATCAAGCAAGCAAGAAGCGGAGCAGATAGCCAGCTCAGCAGCCGAGGAGAGAGGACGGTTTTTTTCCGCTCTCTCCACACACAACAACCAAGCCAGCGATCAAGCGAGCCAGTCAACAGCCAGCCAAGCGAATCAGCCAGCATGGAGAAAGGGCGAAAACAGCGAAAGAAGACCAACAAGGAACAGGTGGAGGAGTATGCCTCCACCTTCCCTCAAGCACAGAGAAAGCAACCACCGGCCAGGCGGGAGACGAGGAGCTACAAGCCCCCTCTCTCCCCGCCAATTCGACCGAAAGAAGGACAGAGGGCGTACTGGGAACAGGTGGGGGACTCACCCCCTCACCGCCAGGCACCCCAGCAACCAGTCAATAACGGACCGCCACTGACAGTGGCAGACAGTGACCAGAGCCTCAGAGAGGCATTCAACAAGTTTGGCCCACCGCCTATGCCACCAAGGGGACTATTTCCCAAAATGGACGCATTCTACGACAGAATGCGCCCAACATGGCAAGACCAGGCACCCGTCACCAACGGGAACGAAGCGGGCCCTGCTCGCCCCCAGTCACCACCACCACCATCAGAACCAGAAGAGGAGCCCTCGTCGGAGCTGTCTTCGTGGGCCGATTCCCCATGCTCCCCACCGCCGGTCGTAATCCCCGAATCACTCACTCGGGAGCGGCCGGCATCGTTGGAGGGGAGGGGGAGACTGCTCCTCTTACAAGACGCCGTCCCAGTCATCACGGCGATCGATGGCAGCGCATACCACCGGGCATTAGTCGCCGCCCGGTGGCTTGTACACTCGGGCGCCATTAAGGACCTCGAGCCCCCAACATCGAAGGACACGGCCAGCCAG